>CM067529.1:4040000-4362500 GCA_034509925.1 Hirudinaria manillensis | reverse complement strand
AAAGTAAAAATATGATTTTTTTTTATTTGATGTTATTAATCGGAAGACTGCAGAAAATATCATGAAACTGGACTCAATGACCTTTCAAAAATGAAAATCTGAATTTAAACTTAAAAAAGAAAAGAAAATTCTTAACTCGCTCTATCCTTCCACTTCCCCAACGTGGTCATCATCATCATCATCATCATCATCATTGTCGTCGTCATCACCACCACCACTATCATCATCATCATCATCATTAGCTCCTACCCCCCGTCCAATGGTCACCCTTAACCGAGCGAAATGAGGAAACCGAGACATAAATACGGTTGGAAAAGATTGTTTGTTTTTTAATACCACTGGACGAGGCTGGAGATAAAGTGGAAAATATTGCCAAATCCTGGTTAGGTCCACTGTCCTAATTTCAGTCCAGCCATTGTAGCCTCTCGTCTCCCTACCTCTTTGGGTCAACACTCGGCTGACGTCGTCAATGGTAATCGTCTCTAATCTCATCTTCGTCGTCATCGTCATCGATTCGTGGAGTTAATCGATCAGTAAACATCTTTCAACTATCAGGTATTCAGATGGATATGATGTTGCTTTCAATAATAATAGAGGCAACAGTCGTGCGAAATGTCGCATGTTGTGACGTCATAATTGCAATACATGATCACAATCATGGTTCCTTCGGTCATTAATATTATTATAATATTATTATTATTATTTATAAATATATTTTTTATTGTAATTGTATATCTAAATTAATTTATAATCGCAATTAATTATTGTTTATTAAACGAAAAAGATCGAATCAGAGACTTAAATGGAAAAAAAATAGCACCTCAAAGGAAAGTGTATTTTGATTTGAATGCATACCTGCTCCATCTACAGACGAAGATAATAATAATTATAGTAATAAATTACTATTATTATATTAATTTATTGCTTTATTAAAATAATTATTAGTTATATATAATATCAGACAATCGTAATAATAACGATAAAAAATATGGTGATAAGGCTGGTAAACACGACTTTCAAAAGCAACGACAACATTAACACTTAATAATAATAACAACAATACATTATCATAATCATCATCAAGATGGCGGACAAACATACTGTAAGGAAAGCTCTCCTGAGAGAAGAGACCCGACATTCCCCAGAGGTCTTCGGTCTGTCCAGAGGAGGGTACCTTGGATAACGGCAGACTTGGCCAACTGCAGTTCATCCCTCGCCATCTTGAATCGACGCAGTGCAACCGGTGCACTTCCTGGGTGGCGTTGCACCGCATGACCCCGAACTCCCCGCTACGGCGGAAGGTGGCGCCATGCACCAGTGGGGGATTGGCGCAGCCCACGGCTAGAAAGAAGAGAGAAGGAGAAAATCATGAGAGAAGAACGAGTTGTTGCCCTTGCTCAATTGTTGCTTTTGTTGTTGGTGGTGTCGGTGGTTATGACGAATTTGTTATTGATGGAAATTGTGCTACTACGTTTTATTATAAAGATAATAATAATAATAATAATAATAATAATAATAATAATAATAATAATAATAATAATAATAATAATAATAATAAACGTTATAATAACGACAGCGATAGCAACATTAATATTAATATAAATACAATAATAATAATAATCATAACAGATTTCTTTCAATAACAGCTGTTTTTAAGAAAACCTTTCACGCGCCAAATTTATGGAGCAATTGGTTTTTTAAAAAAATGTTAAAAATCCGAAAATTGATGCGCAGCATAAATCAGCTTAGAGGTAAAGTAAGGCCAACGAAGTGGATGATCAAATGATAAAATGAATAAATAATTGTTCCATCGATGACGACGACGACGATGATGATGATGACGATGTTGATGATGATGATGATGACGATGATGACGATGTTGATGATGATGATGATGATGATGACGACGCCCATGAATTCAAGAGAGGCAGCTTCATCCGTCACAATCAGCGTCCGCAGTTGAATGTTTTGAACCTCAAACTTCATCAGCGCAAGTTTTGAGGGATGACTTGAAAAATCGTAATTTACGTCTCAAAAATCATTCTTATGTTAATGATGATGATGACGATGATGATGACGATGATAATGACGATGACGATCATGGAAAAATCGCATTTCAAAATCGTTTACTTTGAGTGGAAAAATAAATAAGTAAAAAGAAAATCTTTTTTGATTTTTGAATTCTAAATCAGAATTTCAATTTCATAAAATCACAAACCCTGATAATGCAAGAGAAAGTGCAGGTCGGAACTTTTCGGCGGCCTAATTTCAACCTCGAGTACACTGCCCAGGGACAGGTAGGCGTGGACCAAACGGGCTGAACCTTCGCACTGGGTGAGCACGTGGGTTGACTGGCGCTCCCTGAAGACGGCCAGGTTGTGGCAGGGTTTAGAAGGACTGAAGCCCACGCTGGACCACTCGCTCGGAGCCGGAACTCGTCCGAAATTGAAGAGAGTCACGTTGATTTGCTGGCCGGCAGGGACCCGTAACTGCCACGGGCAATCCGAACTACCCCTGCCCAGCGAACTGGATATGTGACTGGACAGGAAAGGTGAAAGGTCAGGAGGGGATGAACTCATATTCGAGTTCTTGTCGAAGTCGATCGTCAGCGGTTCTCGACGTCCGGACGCCGAAGCCGCTCTTGAGGTCGCTGTGGTAGTTGTGGTAGAGAAGTCGGAGTTGGTCGCTGGACTGAGCGGTTGGGAAGTTGCTGGAACGATATTGATGACGAGTGGGTTGCTGTCCAGGCATTTCTGGTCGTAGGCGGTGGCCACTTGATTTTAATAAATTATTTAATTCATTGATTAACAATTAATTATTCCTAATTATTTCAAGTGGAGAAAATAATTATTTCATAATGAAATTATATTTATTTATATCCTTCACTTTCACTTATGCTACTGATGGTGATTATTATTATTATTAGTAGTATTTTCACCTAACACACAGGTGAATCGTGCCTCTAGAAATGGGGTCAGGTCACCGGGACATGAGTTGACAACGTGGAGGGTCGCAACCTGATTGGTTGGATTAAATTATGAGAATGAGAGAAAAAATTATGACAACGATGTTAAAAGTATGTACAACTTTATGTTAAATAATGGTTTATAAATTAAATTTAATAGAATATAAATAAACAAAATTAATGCACCAAATAAAAACCGAAACTGAAACCTGGAATTGACAAGATGGCCGACCGGAACACAGCCTATCCACGTGGCCCATGACGTCAGTAGAGCAACCCAAAGATCCGTAATTTTTCTTGACGCATCTGCCGAGACGCATGCGTCCGTAAACGGCGCTGTGGATGAGAACCACGTGGTCGTCTGGGCATGTGGCGCGAAATTGTTCCAGCTGACAGTATTCCTTGGATTCTACTAAACCAGTTTAATTGCGTTAGAGAGTGATGATGATGACGGTGGTGTTGATGACGACGACGACGGTGATAATGAGTTTGATGATTATCATTACCGTAGCAATAACCTAACCACATTAAGGTTTGCAGCGACATACATTCTCTGAATTAACGCCACACGGCATTGGAAAAGTTCCACTCTGCGCATTTGCACCTCCAGAAATTACGTCACCATGTTTTATTCAGGGCAGCTAATGGCGCCATATTTGCATTAATATTTTCGAGCAGACATTTTTTTTGTTAAATCCAATAATTCAATCATAAATAAGACTGAAAGTTAAATGGAATAAAGGATAAAGTATTTTATAATAAACAAACATTTAATGTAAAGTAACACAGAATTACAATTAAATAAATAAAACAAAAAGGGAAAAAGGCGGGATTTCAAGAAGAATTCGAAATGAAAAATCGTCTGCTTCCGGTCGCCATGACAACCGCCTATATGACGTCATCCTCGGCAACGACACGGAAGGCCCGTCTCGCCAACTCTCGGGGATCATTTAATATTCCGCCCTTTGCCACTTGAACTTTCAACTCTGAACTTTGGTTCTTAGACTCGGTCTCAATCTCTTTCCCTCTCCGTGTGTTTATCTCTCAATCTCTTTTTCTTTCTATCGCTACATCTCCTTGTATACGTTTGCCGTTTGCCCTCCAGTTTCGTTTGTCATACCTGGAACAGGTGACTTTATAAAAAAGAGAGACTTTCAACTTTCAGTAAACAATTTTTAACGCCTTCGGAGGAATTATTAATCGCACCTAATACACATAACACACCAACAGCAACGTCGACGACAACAATGATGATGATGAGGAGGATGTCGATGCCTATGACGACGACGATGATGCCGAATATAATCCAAAATAATATAATAATTAAAAATAATTTAAAGAAATTATCATCCAGGAAATTCTTTATTTTGTCTCTGATCGATGAGTCCCTCGTAATTGAGTGACGCGCTGACAGAATTTTAAAAGTTGAAAATGAAAGACGAGAAGGAAAAAGAGGAAAAGAAAATCATTTTTAAGGAAATATTTTCAAAATGAGGAAATTTCGGATACAAAAAACTTTCTCAGGTTCCCGAATAAACCGGAAAAGAAACATTGATGGATGAATGGATGGATGGATGGATGGACGGATGGTTATAGATGGATGGATGGATGGAATGGTGGGTTGGATGGTTGGATAATTTGGTGGATTGACGGTGGAGGAATGGATGTATAGATCAATTCAATAGAAACATTATTAGATGGATGAGTAGATAAACATGCCACTAATGATTATAATTTATTTATTGTAATAAATATTTTATTATTTATGCTTCCAGCTTTTATTTTGATTGCACAAGATGGAACCTCTAAATGGATTTTCAATTCACGTTTATGGTCACCATAATATGGCTTGCTATATACGATGGGGAACAATTACTAGATCATCACCGTCATCGTCGTCGTCGTCATCATTACACTGGCATTACAGATGAAGTTGGACTCACTCGTTTGTCGGTTTGCACTTCACTCGATATTGACCGGCTGATAGCAGTTGATTTGTCATCCCTTCAACCGCTTCCACTTGCCTTTTTTATCGATCAATCCATTACTCATCCATCCATTCATCATATCTCCAGCGATTTTCACTCTCACTCGCTCAATCATCCCAGCCACTCTATCCCTCACCTATTCGATAGTTCGCCAGTTCTGAAACCTATTCACTTAATGATAATCCAACAACTCATCGATTCAATCAACTACCAATCAACAGTCCACCAATCAGCAACCTACTCAATCAATCAGCCAACCAACCGTTTCCTCAACATTGCACCCACTCAATTAGCCACCCACTCAGCCACTCGAGTCAACTTTCGTTCCTCGATGGTCCTTGTACTTTTCCAGCTCGTCTCTCGTTTCTCACTTCTTTCACTCACTCACTCACTTACTCACTCACTCACTCACTCACTCACTCACTCACTCACTCACTCACTCACTCACTCACTCACTCACTCACTCACTCACTCACTCACTCACTCACTCACTCACTCACTCACTCACTCACTCACTCACTCACTCACTCACTCACTCACTCACTCACTCACTCACTCACTCACTCACTCACTCACTCACTCACTCACTCACTCACTCACTCACTCACTCACTCACTCACTCACTCACTCACTCACTCACTCACTCACTCACTCACTCACTCACTCACTCACTCACTCACTCACTCACTCACTCACTCACTCACTCACTCACTCACTCACTCACTCACTCACTCACTCACTCACTCACTCACTCACTCACTCACTCACTCACTCACTCACTCACTCACTCACTCACTCACTCACTCACTCACTCACTCACTCACTCACTCACTCACTCACTCACTCACTCACTCACTCACTCACTCACTCACTCACTCCATTAGTGCTCCCGCGTTTCATATTACAGAAGCAATAGGAATATTCTACTTCTTCAAAATCTTTTGGAGAAGCTACTCTAGCAGATTGATGGAAAAGATAAAGGATGAATGAATTGGAGACATTGGTGTACCATGGCGTGGCTCATGCATATAGTCCGTAGATCGGCCGGAGACCGTATTCCATCGGTAGGATGAACGGATGTACTGACGGACGAATAGATTGATGGATAGTCGGACGAATTGTGACGAGTGACACCTATGGAAATCTCCAAAAAAAAATTCTGCTGTCCATTCACCCGTGAATCCATCCATGCAATAAAAATTAAAAATCAGCCAATTATCATGCGATGCAATAATAATAATCATAATATTGATAATGTTGACGACGACGATGATGATGGTGATGATGGTAATAATGGAAATCAATTGTTATTAACATAATGCTAATATTAATAACATTAATGACAGGGGAGAATTGAAATGGGCGGACGTCACCAGAACAGATGCCATTCCAAGTGCCATGAATATGCAAAGGAATTGGACGCTGAGGAGATGAACGATGCTAAGGAAACAGCCACAAACCGGCCGGATGAGTGCTCGATTGAAATTCAAATTTTTCACCAACTGCCTTGTCTTTGTTGTCTCTGCGGTGGCTTTGTTTCACGTCTATGGTTGCTTTATTTTTCAGTCTATGGTTTTTAATCTTTGCTTCTTCGCGATTCCTTGTTCTTTATTTGTTTTTAGGGCCAATGTCTTTGCTGTCTTCCTTGTCACTTCCTCTGTCGCTTCGTGTTCCCGCTCTTTTATTACCTTCATCAGACTGATTACAGAGGAAGACGAGGACGACGACGACGATGACGAATACCATTATCATAAACCCTAAGAATACCGCATAGGTACGCAGCAATACGACGAAGTATCCGGACGCAGCGCGCTAAGACAAATCAATCAAACTCAATGTCCTAGGTCATCAGAAGGTGTATGTCAATACGTCCGTGCGCCGTCTTTATGACCCGCGTCATGTCAATCAATCCACCTTGTCTATGCCGACATCATCATGGAGCGGCATAAATCGCTAAAGCAGCCGCTGTGGTTAAAGATGCTGCAGTATTCTAACAGAATTTTCGGAATTTGTTTTTGTGTTTTTGCCGTTGAATGGTCTGTAAAAATTTGTGATTTTTTAAGAATAATTTGCATTAAATGAGAGGCCACTTAACGTTGTCAACAGCAGTCGTGCATCATCAATCATAAAAGCTTTCCAATCTCAATATCCCATCCTCTAGCCGATAAATTCAATCAAAACACAACCGCAACACAACGTATACACTTTTCAACAACTAAAACAACTTTACGGCAACAAAATCATCATTACCAATAACCAGAACTACAACTGGAACTGCTTCTAGCGGCGACGACGACAACAACAACCACAATAACGTCGTCGTCGCCATCGTCGTCCGATATTTTTCAGACTCTCAAAGGAGTTCGTAGGTTTAGCGAGTGGTTGTTTCCGCGCGCGTTTCTTTCCACTCCGTGTCCCGAGTTGTTCCCGCAAATCTTTCGAGATGGTAGAGATTAGATGGCCAAGGGTGAGGTCGGATAGCTTCGTTCATTTTGAATAAACGACGAACAATTGGGTGGTGAAACGGGTGAAAATTGGATGAGAGAAGGTAAACGGAGGAAAGGATGAGCTAAATGGATTGTTAAATGGATGTCCAGAGGATAAACTGGAAGACAGACGGATGCACTAGTGGACGGAAGAACGGATGGATGGATGGATGGGCGGGCGAATGAACGCGAAGGTGAAAGAGTGATCGAACAACCGATGGTGAAGAGAAAGAATACAATTAACTGCCCCAGTTTGATCTACTTCGGTATGCATGACTTGTTCCAACTCTTTATGTGTTAATACCTCCGTTCCGATCGCTCCATCCTTCGACAGGGACCTTGGACTCGTAAGTCAGCCTCCCTCTGCCTAGAGGTGGTCTCACGTTTTTAAATCTTCAACTTTTTTGCCGATCCTTGGACATTTCTGCAACAATATCTTTGTATAAGTTTTTTTCTTTCAGGAGTTTTAATGCCATCACTCTGCCTTTTGACTCGGTGCAACCTTCTACAGAGTAGGGTGGTTCTCTAAAGGTCTGTCCCCCGCCAGGGGTCGGAATTGCACGGACGTGGAACAATCAGTTCAATAGCATTACGGTAGATAGGCGGAATCAAATTCATAATTGGTCCGTAATAAAGCCAACCGTACACAGACTTTAGATTTATTATTCTGGAATTACATACAACACCTCCCCATCCGTGGTCCATAAACCATCCCCGGCAAAGTGGCAAAGTGTGTTTCTGTCGTGGCGTGGAATTCCATTCCATGAAGATTTGTGCTTTCCTCGCTTTTGAGTCCCCCAAAACAAGTGCGCAGGGAATATGGCGGAATAGTGTTGTTGTTGGTGACGATGAAGAAGACGACGACGATGATATAATAATAATAATAATAATAATAATAATAATAATAATAATAATAATAATAATAATAATAATAATAATAATAATAATAATAATAATAATAATAATAATAATAATGATAATAATAATAATAATAATAATAATAATAATAATAATAATAATAATAATAATAATAATAATAATAATAATAATAATAATAATAATAATAATAATAATAATAATAATAATAATAATAATAATAATAATGATAATAATAATAATAATAATAATAATAATAATAATAATAATAATAATAATAATAATAATAATAATAATAATAATAATAATAATAATAATAATAATAATAATAATAATAATAATAATAATAATAATAAAGCCATCTTAATATATGTGTGGGATAGCACATGTATTAAAAAGAATCTTGAACTGACAATGAATTTGATATTGTTTATAACTACGTGTACAATTGAATTGTCCTTTGTTTAAGTTTTGGGTTTTTGTTTGCTATTTCCGATTGTCTTTGACTATCCTTATTTATGCTTATTATGTTCTGACTACCTGTGATCCCTTGTTGGGATCTGGGGTCACTGTTCCCCGTCGGAAGCCGTGATTATGAATAAACAAATAATAATAATAATGTGCACGTGATTTGAACGATTTATATTTAATCACAGATATTTATTATAATTTATTTTATTGTTAATGTAAAATTATACCCAACCAACCAACCGACCAGGCAACCAACCAACACTTCCTACTTTTTCCTCCACATAATTTCCGTGCTTATAAGGATCGCTTTATCCGCCATTGAAATTTCTCTCACGGACCTTCGGGATCCAACAAAATGTGTCTGCAGTCTCGCGTGCGTTCAACACTCGACACGTCGGAAAATTTTTCTTTCCGAGAAGAAAAAAAAACAACGACAAAAAAAACCTGAAAAATAAAAGCAAAAAAGACTGGAAATGAGTGGAAAAAACTGGAAAATTGGAAAAAACTACGTTCCCTCTCGACTGGAGGTGTTTGCGTAGCACCAGCTCATCGGTGACGATGACGGTGAACATTACAAGGACGACGACGACGACGATGATGATGATGACGATGACGATGATGATGATGATGACACCGACAATCAAGATGATGAATAATGAATGGATAAGTGTCACTAGTAAGTTATGGTGCTATATGTTCCATCTTTATATAATAATATTCAAAAACTGTAATAAGCTGCCATAATAATTCCAATGCCAGCTCATATCCTTCTTGCGATGGTCCATCCATCACGACATTCTTGAGGCATTAGTAAGCAGAGGGGAGAAGAGGAGACTGATTGATACATGAGTACATGGGCCGATGAATGATGGACGGAATCGAACGAATGAAGGAACATGTCTGAGTGAATGGGTGAGTGGATGAGTGAGTGGATGGGTGGATGAGTGGATGAATGAGTGAGTGAACGAGTCAATGACTGACCGAATGAGTGAAAATTTGAGTTACCGGCTGAATGATCAAATGAGTAAACACATAATAAACCGATGGAAAAATGTCAAGCGGAAGTTTGGGGGGCAGGATGTGGGTTCATCCGACCGTCAGTCCACTCCACGTTAAGCTTTCCATGTGGAAAAGACAGGAAGGCACGGCTGGATGGAGATGTCTCCAAGTTATTGACTGGTGGAGTGAGTGATTGTGCCTTTGATTGACGCCAACAGAAACAGCGCCTCGGATGACAATGATGATAATATTATTATTATTATTATTATTATTATTACTGATATTATAATTATATATTAATACGTTAAATTAACTATTACGTTAAATTATTATTACAAATATTATCGTTATAATCACTGTTAATGTTAATAATATTATTATTACATCTTAAGACCGTACATGATTGCTTTTAATTCGTGTTGAGCGAAAATAGAGTTCGTGATGTTTGTTACTTCAATCGGCAAAAATTGTTAGATTTTCGCGAATTTCTCAGGAAAAACTGTTATAATTCATAAATCACAATTGAATTTGTTCTTTTAAAAGCAAAACCAGCAAAAATAAATTGTTTAAAATTAAATTTTAAACGGCATTAAATATTAAAAGTTAGATTTTTATTTTTGGGAATTTATTTTTGAAAAAAATATATAAATAAATGGAAATTATAAACAAAAAAATGTCCATTTTGTGAATTCATTCGAATTTTGAATCATTTGAAATTCTCGCGTCCCACGAGATTCGCTGAGTTTTGCATTTAAAATGACGATCATCATCATCATTATTTTCATCGTCGTCGTCATCATCATTACCTTATCTGCTGTCATTCCCAAGTTCATAGAGTGAGTGAGTGATTGGATGGATGAATGAATGAGTGCATTAATGAGAAAGAAAGAAAGGCAGAGTATGATCACATGAATGAGTAGATGAATGAGTAAATGGATGATTGGTTAAATGACTGAATGAATGAATGAATGAATGAATGAATGAATGAATGAATGAATGAATGAATGAATGAATGAATGAATGAATGAATGAATGAATGAATGAATGAATGAATGAATGAATGAATGAATGAATGAATGAATGAATGAATGAATGAATGAATGAATGAATGAATGAATGAATGAATGAATGAATGAATGAATGAATGAATGAATGAATGAATGAATGAATGATGAATGAATGAATGAATGATGAATGAATGAATGAATGAATGAATGAATGAATGAATGAATGAATGAATGAATGAATGAATGAATGAATGAATGAATGAATGAATGAATGAATGAATGAATGAATGAATGAATGAATGAATGAATGAATGAATGAATGATGAATGAATGAATGAATGAATGAATGAATGAATGAATGAATGAATGAATGAATGAATGAATGAATGAATGAATGAATGAATGAATGAATGAATGAATGAATGAATGAATGAATGAATGAATGAATGAATGAATGAATGAATGAATGAATGAATGAATGAATGAATGAATGAATGAATGAATGAATGAATGAATGAATGAATGAATGAATGAATGAATGAATGAATGAATGAATGAATGAATGAATGAATGAATGAATGAATGAATGAATGAATGAATGAATGAATGAATGAATGAATGAATGAATGAATGAATGAATGAATGAATGAATGAATGAATGAATGAATGAATGAATGAATGAATGAACGACAGACTGGGTGAGTGAACGAGTGAATGAAGCATTAAGTTTCAACTCCTCCAAAAGATTCAACCGAAAGAACCGGAAGTTAATTCAATCACTGCCTTCGAGAGGATGTTTAATTATTCCATGTTAATGGGAATCATACGCCATTCCATCGACGCCATGATCGACTGACGGTTTGATAGATGGATGAAGGGATGAAAGGATGGAAGGCTGGGCGGATGGACGAATGGAAAGGTGGGCGGGTGGACAGACGGAAGGATGCGCCGGGACGCCCTACCTGCCACGAGAGCGAAGGGACGGACGGACGGATTAGAGGATGAGTTACGGAATGATGGATGGAAAGATGGAGGAGAACCGATGTCCGAGTCGTCGGGGCGAGCAATTCGTCTCGGGAAAAATTTTACGATTTCATTTTTTCTCCTCCTCTTCTTTCTCCTCCTCTTCTTCTTCTTTCTCCTCCTCCTCCTCTTCTTCTTCTTTCTCCTCCTCCTCCTCTTCTTCTTCTTTCTCCTCCTCCTCCTCTTCTTCTTCTTTCTCCTCCTCCTCCTCTTCTTCTTCTTTCTCCTCCTCCTCCTCTTCATCCTCTTCTTCTTCCTCCTCCTCCTCTTCTTCTTCCTCCTCCTCTTCTTCTTCCTCCTCCTCTTCTTCTTCTTCTTCTTCCTCCTCCTCTTCCTTCTCTTCTTCCTCCTCCTCCTCCTCTTCTCTGCATTCGGAAGCGAGCGACGTTCGACGCTGTTTGAATTTGATTCCAAACGCCATCCTCTGGCACTGGACATCCATCACGGCAGACAACCTGGTATCGTCTCCTGCAGCTGTGCACCTCTGTTTTGTGGATGTCAGGGCGGTTGGACAGTGTTTGGGGCCTTGGGAACGGATGGAAGAATGGACGGAAGGAGGATTGGACTGAGAGATGTTTCTACTAATGAGTGGACAGATGGATTGATGAATGAACGAATGGAAGAGGATGAAAGAGGTGATAACTGGAAAGATCGACAGATAAGAAGCGGCTGGACGGTCGGAGTGATAACCAATACGAACGAACAAAATAACACACGCGAACACGCCAACAGACTTGGACACGATCAGCGTATTCTTAGAAGCAGATAATGGTCTTGGAGTCTCACTCTTGAATAAACTCGATTTTCTTTTCCAAGAGACGAAGGAGAGCTTTGATCTCAAAGCGATCAATTCACGACACTTGTGACTTTAAAACGGAGATTTCGTTTACTCAATCCCCAAACAACATCGTTGTCGTCGTCGTCGTCATCATCATCAATAGCAGCAGCAGCAGCAGCAACAACAACAACAACGGCAACGGCAAGAACAACAGATAAAGAAAAAAAGAAATTCAAAGAACACAGACTACATCAAATCGAACAAATTTCAAACACGTATATTTTCTTCCATATGCGTTATTTGTTCCTTTTCATTCCTTCTCCCAATGGTTTACAGAATATGCGGAAATCTGCGAAAAAGTCTTTGAAAAACCCGGAAAGAGTTTCGTCAGAAATTAACACCAACAGGCACCGACAATGGTGAACGGATGGATGGATGGATGGACAGATGTACGGATGGATGGACGGATGGATGGACGGACGGACGGATGGATGGATAGAGGAAGTACGACGGTGAGCTCATCTTTCACGGCTTATGAAAGGGGAGGACGACTGTAAATTGTCGGACCTCTCGTTTCTATGGTGATTGTACACATGATTGGCGATCATGCTCAACGAAGTGGTAATGATGATGACGACGACGACGATGACGACGAGAATGATGACGTCGAAACCGTTTGAGAACAAAGATCTCTCGGTGCCATGCTCGGGCAGCCAAACTTCTGTCACGGTGACGTCATCAACGTTACTAATGGACGACTGAACTCCCGCCAAAACAACTTGATAAGCGTTCCGTGATGAAGACCGTGACCTCTCCTCTCGGTGCATCCGGATCACCACGCTGATGACACCGTCATCATCGTCGTCGTCGTCATCATCATCACCGTAGTCATCGTTATCATCATCACCGTCATTGTCATCGTCATTCACATTCCCATCATAGTTCGTATAAATTCTCCTCATCATGTAGAGTTTGAAAAGGCGATCGGATTGGTTGTGATGACGACGACGACGATGTTGATCAATTCATTTCTGAGATTTCTCACTATATATATTCAATAATTGTTTATGTGTAGTATTATTTTAGTATTGTTATTAAAACATATTATTATTATTATTATTATTAAATGTAAATGATAATAATAATATTATTGTTATCGTTGTTGTTGTCGTCGTCGTTGTTTTCACAAAATAAAACTGATTAATCGATCAAGGGGTTGTGACAAATTTGATAACATCCCTTGTAATTCATTCTCAGAACTTCCGAAAGACGGGAGAGAAAATGTGATGAAAGAAACTCACTCAATTCGATTGCCATTCAAATGAGGAAAAAAGATTTTACTTTCATTTTCGATCTAATTTTCATATTTATTCGATAAATGAGTATTCAATTAATTTATTTATTTAATTATTATTTTTCTGCGTTTGTTTTTATACGTCCTCATCGAATGAACAAATGAAAATCTTAAAATTTAATTCCTCGGATGTCGTGCATTTTCTCATAAATCTCCGTTTGAAATTCTTTTATTTTGAAAATTTTGTTCAAAAAGCATTTTTATTTATTTATTTATTGCAAAAAATAATCAATAAATTGTAGGAATATGTTTCGCTATTTAATGATTTTAAATCGAAACAAAAGCATCATATTACAATTCAAGAGAACATCGACAATCACTTCCATGTTTTGAAGGCTTAGAATTTCATTTCGGATTCTTCCATTATTCATTATTCATTATCCTTCCTTCATTCCTTCCTTCCACTCGCCACTACTATCATCACTACCATTGGTCTCTGACTTTCCGTCCCATCCCAGGTGCCCTTATTCTTCTTCTTGTTCTTGTTTTTGTCGTTGTTGGTCTTTCTCCTCCTCCTCCTCATCATCATCATCATCATCATCATCATCGTCATCGTCATCGTCATCGTCATCGTCATCGTCATCATCATCATCATCCCTTCATCCATCTTTCCGTCAACTCCGGTGCGGAGGCAGAAATGAATGCGTAAAAATTCGATTCCTGTCGCCATGGAAACTATCTCCGGATGAATTCACGCGTCCGTCAATAAATGCAATGAATGAATGGATGAATGACTGAATGAACTGATGAATGACTGAATGAACTGATGAATGAACTGATGAATGGACTGATGAATGAACTGGTGAATGGACTGATGAATGGACGGGCCGAATGGTGGAGTCAAAAAAAAGGTGAAGAACTAAGAAACAAGTGATGGATGAATGGCCTGTTGAGTGAATGAGTGACTGCCTATCTTGCAGGCAAAAAAGCTTTCCTTTCGCTCGATTAGGTCTCCTATGTTTAAAACGTGTTGGAGGACGCCCTTTGTGCCTCCAGACCACGGCACGTGAGGTTCGAATCCTTCTCTCGGACAAACGAGAAGTGTGAAAATGATTTGTCATTCGACGCGTCACTAACAATCGATTTTCGTAAAATGGAATTTGAACAATGAAGTTTCACAAGCTTTCGTTTCTTTACACGAAGTTGATGCAGAATCTGGATTGGAATGTCTTTCATTTGTCTAGAAAACCATCATCATCATCATCACCAACGATGCCGACTCCTCAACAACTCCTCGTTTACCCCAATTTGTACCCCATTGATCGTTATCAAGATTCCCCATCCCCATTCTCGCCCCATATCGCGAGTCTCAGAGGAGTCCTTGACTGTCTGATTTAAAGACCGTTTGCCGAACGTTAGTGCAGTCAACGGGGTTATCAATGCCTTATAAAGCAACAGAAAAAAAAACTACCCGAAGTGATCTCAAATAGCAAAGTCAATTGGGAATGTTGAGCAGAAGAGGAGGTGATGAACGATTAGAGGGTAGACTGAGTAGGTGAGTGAGTGAGTGAGTGAGTGAGTGAGTGAGTGAGTGAGTGAGTGAGTGAGTGAGTGAGTGAGTGAGTGAGTGAGTGAGTGAGTGAGTGAGTGAGTGAGTGAGTGAGTGAGTGAGTGAGTGAGTGAGTGAGTGAGTGAGTGAGTGAGTGAGTGAGTGAGTGAGTGAGTGAGTGAGTGAGTGAGTGAGTGAGTGAGTGAGTGAGTGAGTGAGTGAGTGAGTGAGTGAGTGAGTGAGTGAGTGAGTGAGTGAGTGAGTGAGTGAGTGAGTGAGTGAGTGAGTGAGTGAGTGAGTGAGTGAGTGATACCTACTTCCATATCTGAGTAGGTATGAGTGGCCGAATTGATATGAATGAGCTCGCCTTCATAATTGGACTTAATAGCAGAGCAAGATGAATTTCAAAAGTTCTAAGATTATTATGATTTATGATCAAAAGAAAAACAAAATCAAAAATTTACACAAAAAAAACCACATATAATAAATTATGCAAGAAAATACGTTAAATTTCATCTATAAAGACATTAAAGCGCGTAAAATAACTTCTGCACAAGTACAAAGAGACAACAGGGTTCAACACGCCATGACGTCCTCTTAGATGTTCCTATTCAATCCATCAGCGTCACGGTTGATTAAATTTGATTAAAAGTGAATTATTATTTGAAATTTCATTCCGATGAGATTTTCCTCAACCAGGTGTGACGTTGTGTCTGACGGTGACGATGATGACGACGACGACGATGACGATGATGATGATGACGACGAGATTTAATCAAGAAAAAACTTTTATGTGACCTTATAAAAAAAATAATATGAAATATATTAAATTATTATTTGTATTCTTTGTGTGCGTTTTCGTCGTTGTGAGTTTACATGTGTGTGTGTCTTTGCCGTTAGCCATTTGGTCCTTTATTATTAAAATTAAATTAATTTAATTCCGGGTTAATTTAAAATTTTTTGAATAAATTTTTCCAATTAACTGGGAAAAGGAAGATGGACTTGAAAATATAACTGGAAAGAAAAGATCAAATTTCCGGCTACGACAAAAGAAAATTCATTGAAGATTCTAATTCTCGAGAGAGAGCCAATCAGTTGAGGATGGAACTGTTAAGCAGTGATTGTGATTGTAATTATTATTATTATTATTATTATTATTATTATTATTATTATTATTATTATTATTATTATTATTATTATTATTATTATTATTATTATTATTATTATTATTATTATTATTATTATTATTATTATTATTTACTCTTTAAATTCTTAAATTTCCTGGATATTTCAATCTCGACGCTCGGACATATCGCCCGGAACACAAAAGATACAAATACTGCATACATACACATCACATCACGTACACACATCATCAAAACACACACGTAGAATAAAGTCCGCCATGACACCTTCTTCCGTGAAATCCAAAGACACACGAAATTATAGGAGCAGACGTCTTTATTGAATTCCATTTCCCCGACTTTTGATGTTAAAATTTAAGCAAATGTCACCTTTTGCCGATAATTTTCTCCTAATTAAATTATTTATTTTAAACAAACATTTCAAATCTAAATAAATGAAAATAAAAACCTAAATGTTTGCTAAATATAGTCACGTCGCGTATTATTAAATATTACTGAAATGACGATGTTTATTAATATTAATATTATTTACATTTGCATATTCTATTTGTTCACCTCATCCAAAATGCCATCCCTCTTACCGAAGCCTCCTAAAAGCGATTCTAATTCTAACAAATGTCTCCTGGAATTTCCAAAAGAGAGCAAAAACCGAAATCGAAATCTTTTTCCTTTTTCCTGTTTTTTTTTCTTTTTAAATTCAAAACAAATGAAGTCATCTCGCTTCGTTCCCAAAAATCTCCTATCGACGTTATCCGAGGGGTGAACCAAGAGGGCAGGCCCCGCCTCCCGGAATCTAGGTCAAGGGCCAGCCTATAGGAGGCCCTAAAACTTAATTGGGTCGTTTGATCTTCATACGTCGACCAATGATCCTCTCCGGGTGTCGAAGGTCAAGGGGAAATATTTTTGGTGGGTCTATCCATTACTCGTTAAAAGCTAAATTTAGGTTAATTCATTTGATAATAATGTAATAAAATTATTTGCTAATTGAAATCTACGTGATGTAATTTTTTGAAGTTATTTTAAATTCAATTCAACCTGCTTCTTGGAAATGTCGGTGGCAGTTTTAAAAATAAATCTGGAGACCAGGGTTCAGAAGAAGCAGAATGGAAAAAAAGGAAAAGAATTAATTGGAAGAAAATACGTTTCAATTGTTTGTAAAAAAATAAAACGAAAAAGGATAAAACAAGAAATAAATTAAAAACACGAGAAATCAAAGAAATCTTAAAGAAAATTGATGGAACACATGGAAAAATAATCCGCCCCAACAAGGAAAAGGACGTACGAAGGGTGCAAGAATGGATGAATGAACGGATGGATGTATGAACGGGTGGGTTTATGAATGGATGGATGAACGGATGAATGAACAGATGGATGGATGGATGAATGAACGTGTGGGTGTTTGGGTGCAGGGAAGGTTGAGTGGATGTGTTTGCAAATGGATGATGGTAAATATAACTGACAGATTAATGCATTTTCACAAGACGTTCATAAAAAAAAAGTAGAAGAAAATATTTTTATTTTCTTTGCGACGGAAAAAGGTGGTTGAGAACATTTCGTTGGAACTTCAAAGACCCTTGGCAGTCACTCACCTACTCATCCACTGCTCCATCTATCCATCCAACCCGTCCATCCAACCATCCCTCCACCCATCCGTCCTTCTCGCTCCTCTTGGGGAATGTGCATCGAGTGACACAAAAAATGGGAAATTCCCGCAACGTCGCCTCCATTTTTCCAGAGCCAAGTGGGAAAAACCCAGAGGAATCTGGATTGAGACGTGCCGAGGTAATCAAGGAGGACATTAGTCGGAGTGAAATTTGGAAATGGAAGAAGTAGGTGATGATGATGATGAGGAGGAGGAGGAGGAAGAGGAAGAAGATGAAGATGGAAATGGACAGAAAAGAGAAGTGAAGAGCGAAGGAATGAATGGAAGGTTTAAAGATGTGACCCACTTTTCCAGGGACCCCGGGTTCTCCCAAAGTTGGTTGGGTTGGTGGCTGAGGGTTTTTGTATTTCCAGAATATTTTTTGCATAATTCTCATTTATACATTTTATTTGACTCAAGAAAAGAAAGGTTTTTTTAAATTGATTAAAAAAATCATTTGTTTGATTAATCTCTTGATTAAATTAAAAATAAAATAATAATAAAAATAAAAATAATAAAATAAATTTATTTTTATGCGTGTTTAATTTACTTAACTAATTCAGTAAAATAAATGTTTTTATATGATTTTTTAAACCATTTTTCGATGAAATCCAATCAAATTAGAAGCGAAAATGGGAAATTTTCAAAGCAGTTCCGAAGATGGACGCCATTTCTCGGGATTTTCAGTGATTAAAATTTAAATTCAATCAACGCTTATTTACTCGCTTATTTGATGTGGTCGGAATAAATATATTTAATCGGAATAAAAAAGGAAGAAGGCGGAATAAACTGGAATTAATGAGAAAAATAATTTAAAAAAAAAAACAATTTTATTTTAAAATAAAATATTTGATTCCGAGGATACGAAATAAGAAAAAGGAACTCAAATAGCGTCCCCTGTTATCGTTACCTCCACCCGCCACCGTCGTCATCATCGTAGTCGTCGTCCTCATCTTGAACAATCATCATCGTCGTCGTCATCGTCATCAATGGCACCATGATAAGCCCCATTATTTGGGAGTCATACTTCGCCAACCAAAGAGTTTCCGGTTGAAATTGCGACCCATAAACTCATCTCAAAAGCAAACGACTCTCTCTCGCTCTATTATTCAAATATCGCTCAGAGAATTCCTTCAATAGACACCAAAGAGTAATAATCGTTACAGCCGAGACTCGCTTTTAAGTCTATGCTTTACGGCGCTAAAACCGTCTCGGGTGGATGCGATAGGGAACCAACTCCTCCCGTCCATCCATTCGTCCATCCATTCATCCATCCATACGTCCGTCCTCCTATCCAAGGGTTCGTCCGTCCGTCCGCCCAACTATCCATGCGTCTTTCATCCGTCCTTCCACATGGTGATCATATTCAGTGTCTTTCAATTCCAGGTTCGTTAGTCGGATCCTGATGCCGACGGTAATTTCAATATTTCCTTATAACGTCATCATCGTTGCCTTTCTCATCGTCATCGACATCATCACTATCTTCTTCATCGTCATCGTCGTCATCATCATCACCACCAGAAGATCATCCCAGTTTTCCAATCATTCGCAGAAGATACCCTTACTGCGATCATGCAACGTCTCGCTTTCGGATTGATGATGATGGCAATGAAGACGACGACGACGACTATGATGATCATTATCAAAATCATTACGTAGCACCTCGTGAGGCGCTCAAATAACAGACTACCGCGTCATGGCGTGCCTGGCCGACATATCGGGAAAATGGCCGCGCAAGAGGCGGCCATCTTTGTTACCAAAGATTCTTTTTTATAGAGCAAATTCATGCGGCGCCATCTTGGCGATTTATCGATCCGGGCTCTTTGGGTAATTAAATCAACAGTAATTATCCTGGTCCGTGTACCGCCAAGGGCTGGATTCCTCTTATCGGGGCAGGGGTTTGCCCAAAGCATCGGGGACTATTTATAGGGGATATGGTCTCGACGTCATGTCCGCAGTGATGATGACGACGATGAAGTTGGCGGTTATTTTAAGGATGATGATGATGATGATGGCGATGACGCTGGTTCCCCTTCCGCAATGCAATTCGTTACCCTCTCTTGTGGTTTCCTTACTATCTTCTCTCTCTCCCTCGAATTATGCGGAAACGATCGCAAATGGAAATTCCAGTTCGCCCTGGGAATTCCCGGCACTGGAAAGTTCAAGGTCGGCCGAGCTCTGTCGTTTGTAACCTTCAGAGGGTGAATGTCCGATTATTCTGGCGTGGGTTTTGAAGCCGTAGTTTTCAGATTCGTTCGTGATTGTGATTGTACGAACGTGTTCAGTACGTGATAAGGTTTGATCTTCTGGATTGGAGGTCCTGCAAATCATCCTGGCCGCACCAACCACTTCCAGCCGCACTGGCTACCAACGCTGCTTCCATTAATACCACTCATCCTTCTACAGCAGCAACATGAAAAGCAAAGAAACTCCGGACGATTGTAGAAATTCCGGCTGAACGCACCGCTGAGTACGCCTACTTATTCCTCCTTTTTCCTTTCCCTTTCGTTCCGTCCATCCGCTCTTTCCATCCATCAGTCTTTTCCAGGCGACGGGACCTGGAAAGCGGATATGCCTAGAGTCCTCGGTAATGGCGCGACCGTTGGGGCTCGGGGCCAAGCCGTGCATTGTGCACCGACATCACAGAGACGATTATACGAAGGGGTGATGATGATGATGATGCCATGATGAGGGTGACAACGATGAAGACGAATTTCATTTCAAGTTCCCACAAACGGAAAAGAAAAAGTTCGCAAACAATTCGACAAGCGACGCCTCCAAATGTCAAAGTCGTAACATTTCAGAAATTCTGATGCGAATTTTTCACTTTCCCTGAAGCATGTCGTGTGACAGTGGCCAATAAGTAACGACGCTTGCCGAAGGCTGGGTTCGAACGCAGAACCTTAGACACACAAAGGTCTTGCTTTCTTCCTTATCTCTGCTTAACGAGATTATCTTTGCAACGGCCAGTGTCCTAAAAGGGAACCCATCGATTGATGGATGTCTGGATGGACGGATGGATGGATGGATGGGTACGTGGATTGAAGAATGAAGGGATGGAAGGAAAGACATGTAGATGAATGGATGGGTGGGTAGATGACATTCGACCGTGCCATTATGTATCGAGTAAAATGAGTTCCGATATTTTCTAAAATTACCGAAAACAACTTTATTAAATAATAATAATAATAATATACAGTAGTTATAATAATATTAATAATAGATGGATGTCGTCTAGAAGAGAAAATTGAAAAATTGAATATTTGAAATATCTGATACCGGTAGTTTCTTGGACCATCGTGGCGACGTCGTTGTCGTCATCATGAAGATGATCGTTTCAATCATACAGAGTATTGTACCGCCGAAATGGAAGGTGGACGGTGTGCCACGTTTTAGAGATAGACATACAATATCCAAGAGTAAAACATCCCTTATAATGACTGAATGAGTGAGCTAGTGAGTGAGTGAGTGAGTGAGTGAGTGAGTGAGTGAGTGAGTGAGTGAGTGAGTGAGTGAGTGAGTGAGTGAGTGAGTGAGTGAGTGAGTGTGAGTGAGTGAGTGAGTGAGTGAGTGAGTGAGTGAGTGAGTGAGTGAGTGAGTGAGTGAGTGAGTGAGTGAGTGAGTGAGTGAGTGAGTGAGTGAGTGAGTGAGTGAGTGAGTGAGTGAGTGAGTGAGTGAGTGAGTGAGTGAGTGAGTGAGTGAGTGAGTGAGTGAGTGAGTGAGTGAGTGAAAGAGTGAGTGAGTGATGGGGTGAGTGAGTGAGTGAGTGAGTGAGTGAGTGAGTGAGTGAGTGAGTGATGAGTGAGTGAGTGAGTGAGTGAGTGAGTGAGTGAGTGAGTGAGTGAGTGAGTGAGTGAGTGAGTGAGTGAGTGAGTGAGTGAGTGAGTGAGTGAGTGAGTGAGTGAGTGAGTGAGTGAGTGAGTGAGTGAGTGAGTGAGTGAGTGAGTGAGTGAGTGAGTGAATGAATGAGTAGAAGAGAAAAAAATTTAATTGACCACCCGGACTGAAGAAGTAGAAGGCGTTCCTAATTGCTCGGTCCTCGTTCAGTATGGACTCCCAATGGGCCACCCAGGAATGGATGGACAGTCCCTAGTCCTGATAGTAGTCGTTCTCTGTGTACACACCGCGATGTGACGATTGTTTGTCTTGTAGCCGTCAATGCCAATTAATAATTACGTCATAACTTCACACGGCACGCCATCGGAGTCATCAATATTCATCACCCGAGTCTCCCGACCAATCTTGAGAACCGGGCATAAACTATTGCATAATTGTTCTTCTTTGTCACTTTAATCAAAACCTAATTGCCATGCACTCATCAATTATTCAGTGGGGCGGAGAGACGGAGGAAAGGGGAGGAGCAGTGTTCAATTTAATATTCATGATGCTTTTTCAAGTTGTGCGCGAAACTATGAAAAGATAAAAGTAAGGTAGAAAAAAAATACGAGAATGAGTGAGTGGACAAATGAAAGAATGCTCTTTTTATTTTCGGATCAACCGGTTAAACGTTTGCAAGCCGGTCACATGACCTCCGGCTCATGAATAATTTAGCGACCCCGTTTTCAATTTGTATACGATGACCGATCGCGAGTGTCGTCATCATCAACTCCATCATCATCGCACTCACCGTCATCGTCATCGTCAATATCGTCGTCATCATAGCCAACTTTTTAAGAAACTTGAATCATTCTCCTGTCTACGATAATTTCTGCACACATCGATATTTCAGTCGACTATCGATCCCGTTCAGGATCTTTCTGATGAGTTCCAGATCAGGATTTGAAGGTGAGAAATTGGAATCCATTTACGGAAGAAGCCAGGAAAATTTATGGAAAGCATTAGGTTGGCCGACTGAAAAATATAACAGTGTTGTTTGCTTAGAGGCCGATACTATCCGTTTCCTGTTGATAGTATCTTTTCCTGTGTTTGTTTTGCCTTATTTATGTTCTCACTCAATCGCTCACTCACTCACTCACTCACTCCCTCACTCACTCACTCACTCACTCACTCACTCACTCACTCACTCACTCACTCACTCACTCACTCACTCACTCACTCACTCACTCACTCACTCACTCACTCACTCACTCACTCACTCACTCACTCACTCACTCACTCACTCACTCACTCACTCACTCACTCACTCACTCACTCACTCACTCACTCACTCACTCACTCACTCACTCACTCACTCACTCACTCACTCACTCACTCACTCACTCACTCACTCACTCACTCACTCACTCACTCACTCACTCACTCACTCACTCACTCACTCACTCACTCACTCACTCACTCACTCACTCACTCACTCACTCACTCACTCACTCACTCACTCACTCACTCACTCACTCACTCACTCACTCACTCACTCACTCACTCACTCACTCACTCACTCACTCACTCACTCACTCACTCACTCACTCACTCACTCACTCACTCACTCACTCACTCACTCACTCACTCACTCACTCACTCACTCACTCACTCACTCACTCACTCACTCATTCACTCACCCGCTCACTCTCTCGCTCACTCATTCACTCACCAACCCCCTCCTTCTTATACTCATTTTTCCACAAACTCCCTCCAGCGCTATAACTTCTGGTTAATTTCTCTAATGCGAGGCGCACAAGGCACGAGTTCATAAAGCAGGCTGCACCCGAGAGATGCTGATGGTGAGATGAGGACGAACAATTTATTGGGGAGGTAGGTGGGGGAACTAGGGTGAAATGAGTAGGTGGATGAACGGACGGATAGACGGAGGGATGGATGAATGGATGGATGAATGAATGAATGAACAGATGGATGGTCAGTCGGATATAGGGAGCTATTAATATCTCGACTTCATTTCGCCAGCCATGATGACTCCGAATCCATCCTAGATCCAATCAAGACTCTTAAAATAACGTAAATAACAACAACCACAGACAGCGACGACAGCAACGACGACGATGTCGTTGTTGATGATGATGATGGTGATGATGATGATGATGATGATGATATTAAAAATCAATTTGACATTGTTGCCATGTTTAATTACCTATATTTTATTGATATCACTAATTATTATTAATATATTATCATTTTTTTAAATTTTTATTTCAATACATCATATTTGTATGGTATTTACTTTGCGTATAGTTTCCATGTCAACCAAGTACCATATTCTCTCTCTACGTATCTCTCTGTTAGTCTCTTTCTAATCCTCCTCCTGTCAATCAACCGATTCATTCAAAATCTGTCCCTCAAAATCTTCCCCCTCCTTGTCCCATTCAATAGACCCACCCCCAACACCTCCCCAACACCTCCCCTATTCCTGCTCTTCGGAACACCAGAATCCCCAAAATCTCTAAGAGGCGTCCATAAAGTTAAGTCAAGCGACCGCTGATTTACTGCACTTCTGATGCTCAAGTGGATCCATAAAAGTACAGAGTCACCATCGATAATTGGATATCGCACCAGAAATCCAGGAAGGGGGTATTGGGACGGAGCTGGTAGGAGTCGGGAAGTACCGTAACAGGGGCAGGATTTGAAAGCTTTTGGGGACACGTTCCAAGATAATGATGATGATGATGAATGAATGTTGTTATGGATTTATTTTATTTATTATCATCATTTTGAATATTATCATGAATATTATGATTACTTTTATTTAATATCAATAATATTTATAAATATATTATATAGTAATTAACAATAATATTGTATTATTGTTGTTGCTCTCACAGTTATTATTAGTGTTATCATTATTATTATTATGCTGATGAGTTAAGTTAATTTTATTCACATGATATTAAATATAAATGCCCAAACCCTTGTACGATTTGTAGGCCACGAACTACGAGGACAACGCCGATGCATTAATTATGCTAATTAAAGAAAACAAACATGGCGGCAATGGACGTCTTGAGATCATCGATGATATCAAGAATAAAGATGTCGATATTAGGCTAAATCGGACAGCTCGGACGGGATTCAACATCGTCGTCGACATCATCATCATCATCACCGACATCATCGTCGTCGTCGTCGTCGTCATCACTTGCTGGAAATAACCACGGTCGTCCTGGGCGGAGGGACGTCGGTAAATTAACGGTGTTTTCCATCTGGAAGCAATCACCCTGGTGAGAGGTTTTGAATTATATTGGGATAATTTAATGCCCGATCCACGTGGATGGATGGATGGATGGATGGATGGACTGACGGATGGATGGATGGATGGATGGATGGCTGCATGCTTATATGGATGGATAGTTGAATGGAGTGAGAGCGGGATAGATGGACGGATTAGCAAAGAATATGATTTGTGGTGGAAACTTCGCTCGCTTCGCTGAACCACCATTAAAGCCTCGATGATGATGATAATGATGATGATGGAACCACCACCATCATCATCATCGTCACCATCGCCATCGTCATAGTCATCGTCGCTTTCATTACTCTAACTACTTGATCTGAAATTACTTCTAATAATTCATGAATATTGAATTTAGTAAGAAAATTATTTATTATTAATATTAATTTAATTACGAATAACGTCACCATCATAATTACGTGGCCGCTCGTCAATAGATGGTTCGTGCTAATGACGTGGTTTCGGGGATGACGACGACGACGATGACGATGGAGGCGAAGAAAGGAAGTCCGCGCGACATTTTGAATGCGTCACGCGAATAGGAGATCAAACGTCACGTGACTCTGTTCGTCGTTGTCGTCGTCGTCATTACTTGGAGTAGCCATCTTTGCGTGGAAATTGATGGCGATCGATGCTTGGACGGATGTAGGGATGGCCAAACGGATGGATGGATAGATGGATGGATGGATGAACGAACGGTATACAGGGTGGACAGACGGACTAATGCACTTGTTGACGAATTAATAGATAGAGGAACGAGAGAATGATTGAATGATGGTTGGAAGAATTTTTAAGGCTTCATGGCGGTCAAATTCGTCCCCGCACCACAAACTCCATTCCCCCACCCATTAGCAGATCGTCTGTTCAAACAAGTATTCATGTCCATTCATCCATCCATCCCTCCGTCCATCCGTCCGTCCATTCATCCATCCATCCTTCCTTCCACCCGTGACTTCTAGACCAATTCTCCACCTGTCAATACCGTCGGCGTCGGGTATCTTTCCACGGGCACACAACGTCACGGTAAGTGCGGTGCAGACCGGTGCCGCCTATGAATGGGAGGATGGCCGGATGAATGGTCGGAACAATGGAAAGAGACCAACCGGAGACGGTTTTTCCAGGCTCCGTCGTGTCTTTGGGATTTTTTTCTGATTTTTTTTTATTTGTTTCATTTCTGGAGCTTCCTTTAATCTCCTCGTCTTTTGAAAGTAGAGTGATCGATATCATCATCGTCGTCATCTTCATCGAAATTGTCACACGGAAGTCCCGCCCATCACCTTACCTCATTTATAAACCTTTCCATCCGTATGTTCATTTGAATGGCCGTTTCAGAAAATTATCATAATTAATTCACATCCTCAACCAAGCAGGCAAATCTCGTTTGCTCCTCTGATCGATGAATATTCATCTCGTCTCACATTCGTTGCTCTTCGCTGAAGGTCGTTCCGCTGTTTTCAGGAGATGGAAAAAGTTTAAAGTGGAAAATAGATTTCCGAACGTCACCGGTTGATCGGGGCATAAAATTTGACCCGCTATGGAATTGTCCTGTCGACCCGACGACCCCACGGCTGCATCTGCCTCCCCCCTTGGCGGGGTCGAAAGGTCAACCCGGAGGGCAGAGACACGGACAGATTGATCGTGAATCTGGAGGGATTCAAGATCCAGTGAGCAGGGACTTGTTCTTCTACATTAAAAGGTTCGCATCCCGGGATTAATAAGTTTTTCGATGCCGTGGTTTGATTGATTTGCTCGACGATTGATTGGTCGGTGACCGATTGAATTAACGATTGCATGAATGAACGAAGGAACGAATGAGCGAATCAATGGATGAATGAATGAGCGATGATTTTCTTATTTATCTCGTCGTGACCTATCAAAAATCAAAAGTCAGTCTGAAACATTGCCTTACGGCCGGCTGCCGGATCGCCGTCTAAATGCCGCGTGACTGATCAGTTTTAACGCCACACCTATAAAGAAACACATCAATAGTTTCGTTCACAAGCACACAACCTCACGAGGAGATGACGATGGTTCTTTGGTTGATTCCAAACCAGCGCGACATCTGCTGTTGAAAAAACATTAACAAGAACAACAACAACAACATTGAATTGCGGGAGACATTTGCTTGAAATAGCATCAATAACGACAACAATCGGTGACAACAACAATAACAACAACAACGAAAATAATCCATCGGACAAAATCAAATCGATTTCACGGCTTCCGGTACCGGTCCGCGGGGATTAGCGGTCAGCCCCTTTCCGCCCATCTCCATTCAGGGAGCATTCCGGGAAAGACAAATCCAGTTTCTCTATTCCTGTTGTCGCTGTCGTTGTTGTCATTCTTGTTGCTGACGTTGTTGTATTCGTTGTTTTGTTTTTAAATCTGAGAAACCGGAAATAACTCGGAGAAGACAATCCGAGGACGGAAAAAAATATTTTGTCAGGAAGGAAGGCAGTTGCATTCTCGTCACGTCGTGATTGGTTCAACGGTGTAAACAATACGAATATAATTTATTAAATTAATAATATTTTTACGAATATACTCATTGCAATGCAAATAATAATAATAATAATAATAATAGATGTTATTTTTAAAATATAATTAATTAGCATTACACGTAACAATAATGCAAATAACAAATAATAAAACTATTGTAATAACCCGGGGTCCTCAAACTAATTATATTTCCGATATAAATCCATTTGTCAATATATAACCAAAGAGTCTAATAGCACCAATTTAATTCTCAAATAATATTGCCACTAAATTTAATTAATTATTAAAATAATTAATCGGAATATAATTTTAAATATTATTCAATTTAATGGAACCGCTCTAATTTTCAAATCATAATACTCCTAATATTTCCGATATAAATCCATTTGTCAAAGGTATATAACCAAAGAGTCTGAATAGCACCAATTTAATTCTCAAATTATATTGCCACTAAATTTAATTAATTATTAAAATAATTAATCGGCAATATAATTTTAAATATTATTCAATTTATTGGATCTAGGGATCCAACACTATTATTAGATTGGAAGTTGAGGGATATCTCCCCATTCACAATAAAATCATTTAGGTTTTCGAATATTTTAGGGGTGGCGGGGAGTGAGTAACTTAGGGGTTTTAAAGGTCTTGGTCTCGAGGGTTAGGGTTATGATTAGGGGTTTTAAAGGTCTTGGTCTCGAGGCCTCGGAGTCTTGGTTTCGAGTGGGCCAAACTGAACTCGAGTGGATTGGGTGGTGCAACTGAAAAAGTGGTCTTGGAACGACTCGATGGAAACTTGTAATTGACTTTCGGGAGACATTTGGATGAAACTTTGTTTGAGAAAACGTGAGTGGAATGATTTTTTTGGGTTGGGGAGACTTGGGGATGAAGTCTTGGGTGGAATTGTGGGTGGAATTAAAGTACGAAGACTTGGGTGGAAGACCGGGACCAGCCCGACTTAGCCTTGGATGACTTGAAGTCCTTTTCAATGGATTCGTTCATGTATGGAAAGAGTAAAACTTTCAGTAGTTTTTCTTTCCGTTCATCAAACGGCAGATGATGATGATGATGATTACGATGATGATGATGGTGATGATGATGATGGTGGTAGTGATGATGATGATTACGATGATTATGATGGTGGTGGTGATGATTGTGATTGCGGTCAACGTCGTCATCGTCATCGTCGTCGTAATAATTATTGTTATTGTTAGACGTGGTGTTTGACATAATTTTAAAATAACGAAATGAGTAATTGTTTGTTGAGTCCCTTTTCAAGAGTAACTTTTGACTTTCATGATGACGACGACGACGACGATGATGATGATGATGATAACGATGATGATGATGGGAACGAGGACGATGACGATGATGATGATGTGAAATTAAATAATTCATCGCCCATACAATCATGCAACGTCGAACAAAATTAAACGTGAAAATTAGAGCCTCATAAATTATTCAAAAATATTTTAAAAAGTTCGAGGAAAAAAGTTTTCTATTTATTTGAAAATACAATTTCTCTTCACTTTGGATCGTTACTTTTCATTTATTTGATGATGCTGATGATGATGATGATGATGCTGATGATGATGACGACGACCACGACGATGACGATGATGATGTAATCGTTTTAAAGCAAAATAAAAACATCTCGCGTCGATATTATAAAACGACATTTAAACAAAACATCTGAAAGTCTTCTTTTGAATCGAAAATGTTATTTGTATGTGTGTGTGTGTGTGTGTGTGTGTGTGTGTGTGTGTGTGTGTGTGTGTGTGTGTGTGTGTGTGTGTGTGTGTGTGTGTGTGTGTGTGTGTGTGTGTGTGTGTGTGTGTGTGCGCATGTGCTTTCAAACCTCAAATTGTATGCCAGTCGTTTTTGTTTTGTTTTGTTTTTGTTTCTTTTCGCCATCTTCGTACGTCCTTAGGGTCCACTACGACAACAAGTTACGACGCCAAAGATTTCACATTCGAACGACTCCTCCTCCTCTCGCCCACATCACCTACACCCTACCCTACCCTCAACCCTACCCTCAACCCTACCCCCTACCCTACCTCCCACCCTACCCTCCTTACACTCCCCAACGTTTTCGCGCTGTTAGGTTTGAATCAAAATTTACAATGCTATAGACGATGTGGTTGTTGTTGTTGTTGGTGATGATTGTAGTGGTGATAGTAATGGTGATGTTACTGATAGCAATGATGATTAAGATGGTGATGATGACGACGACGACGATGACGGCCACTGACAGTGACACCCAATACTGATGAGATATTTTATGAAGATGAAGGTCATGATCGTGATTAACTCACCGTGTTGGGTCAGTGCCAGCCTGTTCTTGTTGTAGTCGTTGTCATAGCAACTCATCGTCATCAACAAAGCCGATAGTAGATACAAGGACATGGAATTTCGCCGTAAACTGAGGACCATGAATGTTCTCTCGATCGCCATCTTCATCGTCGTCGTCGTCGTCGTCAACGCCGAGTTCTACTTCCGGTTATCGTTTAATCGGATTATTTCAATAATCTTTTGTCGGAGATTTCCTGTCTTATCGCGACGAAGCAACAACTGCAATGACAGAGTCTGCCTTCGTCGTCGTCGTCATCATCATCCCGATTATCGTCATCAACATCATAAACGTTATTATTATTATTATTATTACTATTATTGTTGTTATTATTATTATTCTGACGATTATCACAACCGATAATTTTAATTTACCGAAAGTTGATTGTTCCAGTTCCGAATCCAATATTAACGAGAATGGATCCTTTCGATGAATTATCGCAGTTTTTCAATTTAATTTCAACAAATCCAATAATTTACAACAACAATAATAACAACAATAACAACAGCGTCAAACAACAATGATTCTTGTCAGCGCCGAAAACGTTTTCGAAGACTTCAAACGTTTGTTGGACCGCTGTTGCATAATTACAATCATTAAAAACTCAATCACTGTTCAACAACTACTCGTCAACTTGCTGAAGTCACTGCCTCAACTTCGTGCAGTCGGTGTCGCCGCCGCAGTCGTCGTCGAGAGAAGACACCGACTGACTCTATCGGCGAGGACAGTCTCTCTCCATCGCTCGCCTCCAATGCGAAGACCTGGCACGCGACCGGCGAGCGAGTTGCTTAATACACGAGTCCGACGAACAATAGACGAGGTGTCGCAACGTGTGCATGGCTGGAAGCAGGCTGGAAAGGAAACGGTAAGCCGTGGAGCCGGTAATCACTTTTTTTTTTGGTTGAGAGAGAACTGATGGGTACAGTGAGAGGTTGACAAAGAAAGATTGTTTGAGAAACGACAAATGACAATCTTTGGATAACCATCCTTTAACGTTTGAGCTTTCCAACTTAAAATTCAATCTACCGGCAACAAGCGGCTGAGGTCAGAATCGCTCGACCGTGGATCGTGGGAGGGATTAGACATGCCGACGGATGACTTCGATCAGACCTGGTTAGAGATTGGGAGGAAGGTGGAGGGATGGAGAGATAAAGAAAAAGAAAGAGAGAGAGAGAGAGAGAGAGAGAGAGAGAGAGAGAGGGAGATAAAGAAGAAATTATCCACTTTCGAATCCGTGATGGAGGTGGCTTCCAAAGGAGGTGGAAGTGATCGAGTTTCAGTTGATTGCATCCAGTTGAATGGGAGTCGTTGGACCTATCTGTGGGCGGATGGGTGTAGCCGGATGAGTTTCTGACGGAAAAATGATGACGACGACGATGATGATGATGACAACGGCATAGATGACGATGACGATTATGACATGACATTAGATCAGCATTCCATATATTAATTCCACCAAATGTATCTCCAAATCTCCAAAACAAACGAGTCATCGTCACGTGGCCTTCCAACAGGAAGTTGCCGACCGGAAGAATCCTCGGCTCCCTGGAAACGAGCGCTAATGTCGGACGAATAATTCGACATCTTTTGGTTTCGCGATTTTGTTTTTGTTTCTAATTATATTTTTAATTCCATCATTTCATCTTTCTGTTTGTAATTGTCTTCCAAGTTTAGGCTTTTCCTTGGGGCTTTTTTTTTCGCCGGCCAAAGTCGATGTCACGTGATTTAGGATCTCGAAAAGTTGTACTCTATATAAATAAATTCTTTTTTTTTGTTCGCCTGTGTGCGTGTGCGCGTGTGTGTAGAGATGGAGAAACTGCTGAGGCGAACCAGGAATTGGCGACAGGCCGTCCGGTGAAACCATGGTAACGATGACGCCTTGAGATGACTTGATGATGATGACGATGATGCTCACCGACACTGATGTTGATGATGATGATGATTATTATAACTATATAGTATCACAAAAACACGTCTATTACTGAAGTTTTTATAGCTTCTTATGAGCAAGAGAACAACCGAATGAATGAAAGAATGAAAAAACCGAACAAGTGGAGAATGAATGAATGAATAAATGAAAGTCTGCACCAGCAAAGTCCCCCTTAATACCCCACCCACAGCCGTCGGAGCCCCGAATACAAAAACCGGAAGCCAATGTCCGCTGGAAGCCCAGCGCATGAATTTGTAATTCGCAGCGCCATTGCGCTAGACGCGAATTATTGTTGGAGCGTCTGATTTATGGGCTCTACTGGCTACAGGTAGCGACTCAATAACAGTTCCACGCCGTCCGCGCCGACGGCCTACGAAGGGCTTTGAAGTCGTAAACTGCGGTTAACAGGTTCGATTGTGGACCGGGAGGTCGGTTCATTTATTTAGATTCCCTCTGATTGAGTGGCTAGTTTGGAACGAAGGAGTGAGTGGATGGGTAGGTGAGTGAGCGAGCGAGTGAGTGAGTGAGTGAGTGACCAAGCGAGCTAGTGCACTCTTCCTTTCACGAACCCTTCTTTTATGAAGACGCACAAAAGCGAAGCAGTTAACGCTAGAGATAGCAGGATCTTCATTAATAGAGTTGAAGACTTCTGAATGAAAACATCACCCAAAGAAATCCCCCCAGGGGAATCGGGGGAGACACGAACCCTCAATGGTCGCCGGTTGGCATGCCTCACTGATTCCGCTCCTTACAAAAGAGCTCCCGATGAATGGATGATCGAGTGACTGCAGACGGAATGAGGAGTTGAACGAATGACGAAAGATTTCAATGCCTCGAGCGACCATTGTGGCGGCTGCGGTCTTGGCAGCCGGTGTAGTCGATTGTAGTTAGTCGTGTTTATGGCCGTCAAAAAGACCTTTGCATTGGCCGGAATCTGTAACCGAAATAAGTTCAGAGTAAGTTAATAACTCACTTTAGCTGTGTTTCATTTGTTGGAGTAAACCCGACCAAAGAATCCAGTATCCTCTCTTTTTCATTCATTCTTTCTCCTCCTCTCTCTCTCTCTCTTTCTCGTTAGCAGTGTTGTCAGCTCGATGATGATGATGATGATGGCGAGGATGACGACTACGAAGATGAAAGTTATAAATTTCAAAGCAGTCCGGTAATTAACTAGATTGATGACTTCACGAACAATGAACAAGTGAACAGTTTTCAAAGCGAACCGGACTCCACTCGTCCATTCACTCCTCGGTCTCCCTCGAGTGAATCCATGCATCCACGTATCTATGCGTCCATGCATCCACGCACGGCTTTCGTGTTGGAGGTGCATTATCCAGCCTCACAATTACGGCAAATTGGGGATCGGGCCCCCTAAATAATCCGATTCGGATCGTCTTCTGACCGTTTGCATGTACCACTCGATATCTCTAAATCTTCCTTCCCCGTCTCTCAACTGTTCCTTATCTTTCCATTCGCTTCTTAGTCACCATTTCTCACCTCATTATCGACCAATTAGCGCCTCTCCTAGATGACGACTCCGCCCATTTCCACCCTCCCACAAACAAAGATCACGTGGAACTTTGAGGTTATTGCTAATCTAACCGGGAAAAGAGCTCCCGCGTGCTCCCGGGTTGAACCGTGAGCAAGACCACAGCAAGACCACAGCAAGACCACAGCAAGACCACAGCAAGACCACGGCAAGACCATTTGAAGTCCACCAAGTTTCTATGACATAGTTCTTGGGATGGGTGGTTGACTTATTTGTTTGCTTGGATTGCTGGACACGATGACGTCAGTAGTTAGGAGGTGTTCTAAAAATAAATGTCAAGAGCCGACTCCGCCATACTTTACAATCAAGCATTATAAATGATAATAATGATGGCAATGACAATGGTGATAATTACGATGATGATGAAGATGACGATGAAGATTATGGTGATGGTGTCGCAATTATTTTAATGACGCCGGCATTAATAATATTCAGAAAATTTAAAAATATAAAACGAATAAATCAAATAAATAGCGTCTGATTACTTTAATTGCTGGCAACTTTCATTGGCTTTTATTATTTCATCATCATCACCATCATCTTCATCATCAGCATCATTATTATCATCTCCATCGCCGTCGTAGTCGTCATCAGCATTTCCATCACCACCGTCATTCATCCGACCTTTATAGCAAGGGGATGATGTACAATTGACGTGGTCTTGTGTCAACACAGCGCGACCTGGTACGAAGGATCAGCGTTCGAAACCTGGAAACGGCTCAATGCCTGGCAAACGGACGTCCTTCAAGCAGATCCCCGGCATTCCGGACGTGTTGGAAAAGCGGCTTCTGGAGGGTGGGGAGCACGGAGAACAGAGGGTGATGATCAGGGGGTCTAATAAGTTGACTAATATGTACTGAAAATCTTTTGGAATATAAATTTGTAAACGCTGATTATAAATTAATTAATTAATTACGCTTGATTTATGGAGTCTGACCAAGGAGTTGTATCGTCATAGTCATCGTCGTCATCATCGTCATCGTCGTCATCATCATCATCAATGTCGGAAAGTTTTTCAATAATTGCTGCTATTACAATTGCTAATTTTCCATTTCTTTTGCTCAGGTTTTCGGACGTGAACAACGACGATGACGTTGGTTGCGGTGACGATGAGGATGATGATGGCTTTGACGACGACGATGACGGTGATGACGGTGATGACGGCGATGGAAAAGATAATGAAAAATGTAGTTGTTTATGATAGCTAAGATTTATTGGCAGCAATAAAACAATAATATCGAAATAGCAATTAAAGCGTATATTTTTGCCAATAGAATTTATTTATTATTGTTATTGCTTAATATTATATTATTATAACCATTATTATTATTATTATTATTATTATTATTATTATTATTATTATTATTATTATTATTATTATTATTATTATTATTATTATTATTATTATTATTATTATTATTATTATTATTATTATTATTATTATTATTATTATTATTATTATTATTATTATTATTATTGTCATTGTCGTCGTCATCATCATCATCATCGAGGTTTTTATTATTTCCTGCAATGTAATTTCAAATTATCTTTCTAAGGAAATTCAATATCAGTCCCAATGTGAAAATTTATGAACAAACAAACAGGATGAGGATGAAGAAAAAGAAAGCGATGGTTTTGATGATGATGGAGGTGGTCACTACCATCATCATCATCGTCATCATCATCACTATCATCATCATCATCATCATCATCCTCGTCATCGTCGTCATGATGGCTCCAGTTTGACAACAACTCGGCTTGTTTCACATCTAATGAAAAAACAGGAAATGAAGGATGGAAATTATAGATGAATGAATGAAAATGAAGGAAAGAGAGAAGGAAGGAGGAAAGAAGGAAGGAAGGAAAAAGGAGGAATGATGATGAAGAGATTGTGAAGAAGGAAAGGTGAGAGAATGGCAGAAAATTTGTCTTAACGAAGCTTTATAAGTTCACGCTCGGCGTACGATTTCAACGCGACCAAAGAAAAACAACAACAACAACATCAACGATATTAATAAAAACATAAGATACATTTTTGTTGCTAATAATAATAATAGCTAAACGCAATTTTAATATTATTATCAATAATATTATTATTAATATTAATACTAATACTAATATTAATACTAATACTAATATTAATACTAATATTAATATTAGTTTATATTAGTTAATTTTAATATCAATAATAGCGATTGGAATACAATAATATTGCATTAATAATTCATAATTAGGCACACATGGTATTTGTGAAACGCAGCAAAAAGAGGCACTTATGATATGAGTCAGCATCAAAACAAAATCGTTATCACCACCAATTTCATTACCATATATGACTAATGTATGATGTCACCGTCATCGTTGACATCATCATCGTCATTTTCATTGCCATAGTCAACGTCGTCGTCATCGTCATCATCATCACCATCATCATTACAGATGGAATTCCCTCTACTACTACTTCTGGCTTGTGTCGGCCCGGCGATTGGAAGTATTGTCACTTGGATTAATGGCTTGAGGAATGGTCCACGCCCTGGAAATTGATTCCCCTGTTTTGTTCCGGGGCCAATTGTCGGCCCGGGCTCGGGCCTTTTCCCGAAGAACCCGTTACGAGGGAATCGATCAACCGTGACGCCCGCTCGGTCGCGCCCCGGTCAATTTGTTCCATTAAATTATTCATCTGATGACTTCTAGCTAGATCGCGTTTTGTGTTTTTTTGTGTGCTATTTGGTTCTTTGGGTGTTGCTCTGTATGTATGCCTGAGTATCTGTGAGTTGATCTGTTAGTGTGTGTATCTGTGAGTCTCTATAATAGGCTGAATCATTTCTATCTCTTTACTCCTATTCCCCCCTTCCTCATCTCGTCATAATCATCCTCACCATCATCGTTATCATTATCAGCGCCATAATCATCGCTGTCGTCGTCATCATCATCCCTCCGTGACCTCTTCACTGACCTCTCTGCCTCGCGATAATACGAGAGGCGATTGGCCTGTCTGTCTGTTGTCTTTAATTATCGTCAGATGGAAACGACCATTAATACGGTGATGATAATGATAATGATGATGATGACGGTTATGATAATAATGATGGTGATGGATGATAAATAACTGCTTACTATTCTCTTTATCTATATTTTATTTTAAACCATTTTATTTTTTAACTATTAATACTACTAATACTAATAATAATAATTATTATTATTGTCATTATTATTATTATTATTATTATTATTATTATTACGTGATTATAATAATAACAATTAATATTGCATATATATAAATATACAACTTATATGTAATTATAATCAATGTTATGTATTTTTAATACAAACGACAAAACAACTTGGCAGCATTCCTAATCCCTGCATTTATTAATTGCAGGCAACACGATCTCATTATTGACGTTATCTCTGGTCTGACCATCGACAAATACTTATCCTGCCTTTAATGATTCATCCATCTGTCCATCGGCCTATCCATCCATCCATCCATCCATCCATCCATCCGTCCATCCGTCCATCCATCCATCCGTCCATCCGTCCATCCGTCCATCCGTCCATCCGTCCGTCCGTCCATCCGTCCGTCCGTCCATCCTTATTTTCATCAATCATTTGATGGAGTTACTTTAATTAGAACCCGAGAAAAAAAAACCTCGCATCTTATTTGCATAGCTCTTGGAATGGATGGACGGAATAATCGAAATATTACGAAAATAATAGCAAGAAATGTTTGTGTTTTTTTAAATTATACCTTTAATTACATGTTATTTATTTAATATTTATATGTTAATATATATTAATATTAATATTTCTCTGGTTTAATCAGGATGAACGATATTATAATTATCTCTGGTTATAAAAATTATCATACGATTTTGTATTAATGATCAAATTGTGGAGGTATATATTTATGGTTGATTTGAATTGTTATTGTTTATAATTATAAAATTACGTAACAAAATTTATTATTATTATTATTATTGAATATTTATGTACTTATTCTGCTTTCGAGTTAGTTATAATAATTACAGTAATTATATTCCAAAATTTACGCCTATTTTTATTAACTTGTCCAATTTAAAGTCGTTCATCCGATAGTGGCACAGCGACGGATCCGCCGAATCCCGTCATTTCGCTTAAACGACCGGTCGACTGGACTGAAACTCGAATCGTTTTCAGACTCCACAAGGCATCCTCTCGGTTAAGAAAAACCTCTGTGCTTGAATTTTTCAGCAGCCAATGGACCCCAATTCGATTGGTTTACGATGCGACAAATGTGCCTCCTGCTCGAGTCCAAATTTGGCCAATTTTATGAAGTTTTTACGTATACAGATTTCACAACCTGCCAGGACAAATAAGTTAATTAGAAAATAATTCCAAAAATTCTAATATAATCAAATAGTTGATAAAGAAAATGTATTTTTAAAATGTAGACTTGAGATGTCGCTATGTGTTTTGTTCTCGTTGACACCGAGAGTCGATATCGCACTCGTCCGTGGCAGTCTGTAACCAGGTATTTGCTGGAATTTAGGGATTTGGGTTTGAGAAGCAATTGAGGTTCTAATTGTCGGTGAATTATTCAGCGAGTGAATGGAGCAGACTTTAAGTGGAAAATCGAAATCGGAAAATTGAAAAGTAAATTTAGATCCAGGAGAGCTTTGAAATGCACAAATTCGCTCTGACACTACGGTATGGATGACGCCATTTTGCTTTTTAGACTTTTCCATGAAAATAATTTCGTCACTAATTTATTCTATAAAGCATTCTTTGTTTCCTCTGAATTTTGTTTGAGTTTCTTCCTGGAAAAGGGCTTGGCATTTGGTGTTACATAAATTGGTCTTCGTTGATGATGTTCAGAGGCAAAGTTAGTAAATTGCACTAAAAACTGAATATTGATTTTAGATTTCCAAAAATATTATTATTGATTTTCTTAAAATTGGACTTTTGAAATTAATTTGGAAAAATAGTATCGAGTCAATATTAAGGTTTATTTATTTTAAAGCGGAATAAATATTTTCAGCACTTGGCGCGAACTTTAAAATCTCTCTTTCTCTTTACAGAAATATCGAAGGGCCGAAGCCTCCTACACGATCGACAAGAACACAAAAAAAACCAAATCCAAATGTTATTTGAGTTGAGTTTATTTTCATTTATTTTGTAATTTTATAATTTTTGGTATTTTATTATTATATTCAATCAATTCAAGGAATTATGTGACTATTTATTCAAGACCAAAAAATGTATCAGAATTTCTTTTATTTTGAAGATAAAAGTCACATCGTATTACCAACAATATTTTTCAACCGTCAACAAAAAATTAGTTTTTCATTATTTCTAAATCATAACGAAAAACAAAGGGCTTCGTTTAAACATTCGTCGCGACTTTGGCAAAGTTCACAAGGGGTTCACAAGTCTACTTCACAGACAAAACTGAATTTGCTTTCAAGACAAGTAATGTCATTCCAAGGAAGGTTGTTGAAATTTGTCCTAACCGTGATGCAGTCCTCCGTTCCAAAAACGTTGTTTGGCTCTGAGGACCCCCAGTTGGTGTAGGCTGGTTTCCATAGGGCTCCGTAGTCAAAAACCCAGAAGAAGTCATTTTTTTAACATTTTCTTCCAGCCGTCCAAGTCACCGGGTTGGAGACTGACGATAAAATTGCACAATCTTAACAGAGGTGCTTTTAAATGGTAATAACTATTCTTATAACTATGGTATTCACGTATGAAGAATAGTGGCGATTATGCATTACTTATTACGGAATATTGAACTATTGCAGTGCAATTTTAACATAATTCTAAATTACGTTTTGCATTTTGTAGCAACTGGTAGAGCAGAGCGTTGTCACTGGCGCTGCGAATGACCACAAGATGGGACTCCAACTGCTTGCAAAACTCAAAGGCCTCGTTCCACGTCTTCTCATCCTTAACGATCCGGTAGCATTTATTTGTTTGCGAGTAGAAGGAAAACCCTCTTGGACAGTACCCGCAATACCTACAAGCTGGATGAAATATGACCAACATTTGTATATATATATATATATATATATGTATATATATATATATATATATATATATATATATATATATATATATATATACATTTTTCAAGTAACTATATCATTAACTAATTTTCAATCCCAGCTAGCTCCCTGAAGGCACATAAAATTATCGCCTCATTCCAGTTATTAAACAGATCTTGAAACCATCAGTCAAAACTGATTCGAAATTGATTCGAAAATCAATCAATTATAAACAAAATACCGCCCCTAGCCAACGCCCACTCTCCAGAAGCATCACCCTAACCCATGTCGACCTAACGATCACCCTCCTGGTCACTAAACCTGTGCCCCGAAAGCATAAAAGCAGCGGGCAAAAATGAGTGTTTGCAAAGCGAGGCGATCGAAGCGCTATAGAAGTAATTCGTGGGACTATATTTCCGGCGGAATTATACCTTTTAGGCGGTCTGTCGTGAGTCCCGGAGTGTATTCATGTTCCCTAAGAGGGGATGTTAACAAGTGCCAGTCAAGAGATTATATGACCTTTTGAGAGCCTATTTTGACTGGCGCCTCCAGCCATGATTCTAAAAAAATGTTTTGTTGAGTCTTTTCTAAATAAAAATACTTCTAATTAACCAAAAATCGAAAAATGGAGCCGAATTTTCTAAATTTAAATTTATTATTTATAACTATGGAGTTAACAGTGTTACATTATTCGTTATAATATTCGTTAGCAATGTGTTCAGGTTTAACATTATAAATTATAATAATATTATAAGGCTTTTAATTAAAGTGACTGTTGTATTCTCATAGGTGCTTCGTGAAAATGAAAGATGGAGGTCAACATTGGTGATTGGCAAGATCAAATGTTCTTGTCAAATGACTTTGAACAATGTTCCACAGTCAAAAGTCAAATGTTTGTAAAAGATGTTTAACAACAAATCGCATCAATTAATTATAAATTTTATCAATAATAACAATAGGAATATATTTAAAATTTGGGAAAAGACAAAATAATCGTATTATATTATTATAACAAAGCTAAGAAGATAATAATATTAATAATAATATTAACAAGAATAATACAATTAACTTTGAATAAAACAACATTAACTTTGAATAAGAATTCCATCCAGGCATCCAAAATATGTCCTAGAAAAGCTCGCACCTAATCGCAAGCACGTCGTGCAGGTTCACTCATTCGAGATTAGATGAGTTTTAAAAATAGAAAAAAAAAACCCTGAGTCTCCATCCTTCTCCGTCCTCATCCTGAAACTACTTCTCTCGGGAGCCGCCATGACAGATATGACGTCGGCGATGACGTAATTCCGGTCACGCGACGCGGATCAAAGCCTCTAAAAACTTTGATTCGGTGGCGCCCGGTCGTCCGTGGGACGGAATATTGAAGGTCATTTGAAGGTCGCCTAGGGTTCAAAAGGCCACGTGTAACCCTGAACAATTTAATATGGCGGCACCGCAGACGATAATTGAGGAAATTCATCATCCGTTCAGGCCGGTCGGGCCTTTGCTTTGCTTTCATCCCGCAGTTAAAATATCGAATGAACACGATGAAGTTTCAATAAAATTAAATAGATGAATATTCAAACGGTAAAATGAATAATTTCAATGTATTTGAAAATAATTAAAATGGTGCGGATCGATAAAATCAACATGATTTGCATGTGTGGCCATTTGAGGAAGCGGAGATTGATTAATATCGGACATTTGTTTACCATAGACGCGCCTGCGCATAATCACAGTAACAATAAATACATTAAAACCGATAATTTATTGCTACAATATCATTTATATTATTGTCTTGTTTACCTTTGTTTCATTGCATCATTAAGACAATGCTATTGAGCGGTATTACGAGCTGGCATTATAACGATTATAGAGTAATTACAATATAATTGCAGTAAAGCCTTACAATATCACTAGAACAAATTGAACGATATAAGGCAAAGTATGTGAATAATTGAAGGAAGAATTCCATGCTTCCTCTTAGCGCGATGTTTGCGCATGCGCTAATCCGGCTTGAGATGGAGTCAATTTATAAACGGACATGACAACATTTAGCTGGAAAAACATCTGACTGATGGTTCTGACCAAATCCTAATGAAGACTCCAGGTGGAGTGGCATTATTATTTCTAGCACCGGTTATTATTATTAAAATTATTATTATATTGAGAAAGATAATAATTAATATTATTATTATTAGTATTACTGTTCTTAATTATTTAAATTGATTTTAAAATAATTCTTTATATTTAAAAGAAAAAGTAATTTATTTTGATAAATTTCATAAAATGGACAAGTTTCTATTTCCTCCGACAACGTTAAAAAGTCCATTAGAAAAGTTCGGACGAGATTAAACATTGGAGTGCCAATCCATCATCACGAGTGAATATACCTGTGGTGTCGCCATATTGGATTTTCCAATACTTTTATAGATAAATTCAGGAACGTCATTTCGGTCTTTTCCGGTCTGAGGCGGTAGGTGGAAAACCCTCACACTTTGTGGATCTTAACCAGAACGCCCTGGTGCCCTGTGCGCCCTGCATCAAAATGATGTCTCGAATGAGGTCACAATTTAATTGTGATTTCGCGATTTGAAATTGTTCTGATTTTGTAAAATCATTATTTTATTTAATTTCCTTGTTCCTTGTTTCCTTAGATCCATGAAAGATTATACAATCTATTGGATGTTGTCAGCCTCTTTGTCACTGTTCTTTGTAAAGGATAATATATAATATCCTATAATTTAACCATAACCTTCACAAAAACGCGGGCGTATTCCATTCTATTTTTTACATTGAATTTTCAGTTTGGAAACATCTTTCGATTTCTCATAATCCTCTTCTGAGGGAAACAAAAATGTTCTCGTGCCAGCATTTTTAAAAATCTAATTTTGCACCAGCTGTTCTGTTCTTGATTAATTTTTTTGTGAACAATTTCATTAAACTATAGTTTATTTATGTTCGGAGGAATAATTTTGATTTTGATGTGGAAATTAATAATTATATAGGTTAACGTCCAATAAATGTTCGAACATTTCGTCCATTTGATAATCTCTGCCATTAACCGACGTTGATTGCCGAGACAAGATGCAGTTTGTCTGCGTAGATTTGATTTGTATCTTTCGAAAGATGGATGATTCGCTTCTCGTGTCGCGTCATTTTTTATTCTCGAAATTGCAATGTACTCTTTTTGTTGTGTGTGTTTTTTTTAATTTTTTAAGTTATTCCTCATTTTTAATAATCAGTATCAATCGTCAGAGGTGCATATGAAGGGAGCATTTGTTTCAACACATTTTTATTGTTTTGAGAATAAAGCTCTTAAAATTAGAATGCAGAAATAAAATCCAATTTTTAATGCTTTTTCTACAATTAAATTGCTTTCTTCGTTTATAATAAATGAGTTTATTATCTTTTTTACTTTTAGTGCTACTGCATTAGTCGGATTTGTTTACGTTATAAATTTTTGTCAACACGCAATGTTTTCATCTATGTTCTCGGCCGATCAAAAATATGAAGGGTCAGAAAGCAACGAAATTACATTTGGCATTTCCGTTAAAGATTCTAAAATTGACGTAGTGCCAATTGTCGATGGAATTATGATATCAGATCTCAGTAGATTTGTTTCTAATGGCCACAATCTTAACAAAAATATCCTTTGCAAAGAAAACAGTGAAAAATCGATGTGGAGAGCGATCAAAAGAGCTAATAGCTATATTTTATTCATGCATGAAGTACATCTAAAATCTTCATTGCATAACTTGTTAGACAACCATCTATTCCCAGTTGAAGACTGTCTTTTTGCCAGCTCTAAAATCAGGATTTACTCGCTAGAGGAATTATATTCGAAGATAATCAATTTTAGTCAGTCCTCAGGCATTGATAAATATATAAACGATTTATCAAACAGAAGATTTGGCAAAGCAGCCATCTACAAAATCAACTCAAAATTGGCAGGTTGTGTAGCCAAGTCATTGAGAACTTCTCCAAAATTTTCCAAAAGCTTTCTCAGCTTTATGGAATCCAATCCAAGAGATATTCCTGGAATTAGCTTTATATTTTCCATCAAAGCTAAAGTTGCCAATTCAGATCCCAAGGTTTTTCTCTTCACCATGACAGAAGCAGATGTCTGTCTAAATCATAGTTGGTTTGTTACTGGCAATCTTGGCATTCCATTCTACATTTTTCCTGCACTTGTTCAAGTTTATAATAAGCTTCTAGTTGATCCTGTTTGACTCATCATTTCTGATTTCCAGGGACACGAAGATTGCGGCCCTGGTGGGGAAGCAGTGCATATTGGATGATGCCATGAATTGGCTCAGCACCTTGGGAGGGGCTTATTCGGCACTGGGAGATCACGACTTACAATTCGTTAGTTGAGATCGTTATTGCCATTGTCGGCGATTATATGCTTTTAATCGTTAACTATTTTTATTTTGTTCTGGTTTAATGATCTTCACACTAAGTTGGAACATTTTATCACATATCATCACATTAAATGTTGATCCACTATTTTTTCATAGGCTGATCTTGCTGGCAGCACCTCCATGGAACAGCTGAGGATTGCCTTGCACCTTGCCAGTCCCCCTCTCATCATCAGATGCAAGCTGTTCTACAGCATCAGCCTCATTCAGAGGAAGGAGTTCAAGATGGCTAAAAAAATCATTAGGTAGGTGTTGTTAATTGTTTTTGACATTTTGGACGTCCATGCCCTTTGTATTTGTGTTAATGTTGGCAGTTTGCTGATGTGTCTTAAATTAATTTCATAAAAGTCAGAAATATTGACTTCATTCTTTAACTCCATATCAACATAGCAAGCATTCCTTCACTTCTGTTTTTATGGCCCCTTTCTGATGATACACTTTGCATGTGCAGTTTGTTTGGAGTCTTTGATGTTATTACTGTAGTGTTCCAAAATATCTATTTATGATCATTTTAGAAATTCATAAAATCAATTTTTAACCAATTAATTTAGAACCCAGTACAGAGCTGCCAAAGCACTTCCAATTGAAGACAATACCCTGATCAGCATGTGCCATGGTATTTGGAACAAACTCAGATACCTCTGGTCTCTCGAAAAAAAGACGTCTGACTGAAATTGCGGCCATTCCATCCAGTTAAAGTTTTTAAATAAAATGATGATTAAGTGCACGAAAATAAACCAAATTAACCTAAAAGAAAAGTAACCATAAAACGTTTTAATCACAACTAAGTTCCTAAAATGCCCAATGCACTTGCACTGGTGTCACATTACTTCACATGTGAACTTAGACAGTGTTAACAACATTTCATCAAAAAGCAGAAGCAATGTCCAAACACTTTATTGAATCTTCCAAACGACTAATAGTTAATATTCAACAGAAGACAAGCATTGACAGTGAATGTAGCCAAAATAATAGCACCAGGCTTCATCAAAACAAAACTCATAGGGTCACCAGTAAATTAAATGTGACAGCAAAGGCATCACGCATGTCAAAATTAAGGAAATACAAAGTTTCCAAATCATTTGGGGTCACTCTCCAGACGTAAACGTAACATATTATTATTTTATAACGCAACTGATGCAAATATTAAAGTCTTTAAGTTACTTCGAAACACTCAATAAAGGTTCGAACGAGTCTGCTAAAAAAATGGCCGAAACTTCGAAACTAAAGGTGGACTTAACTAGAACATGCAGATGTTATATCGAACGTATCTTAAATGTAGACACTGAACTTTTCACAAAAATCGAAAGGAGGAAAATCAATTCCATCTTCTTATAAATATCTCGGCGGATATCCAGTACTGGAAGAAGTCTTGTAGTAGGAGTTCGGGTCGTCGTACGAGTCAACCTGCTCCTCTTCTGACTTTCGCTTTGCCTTTTGCTGAGTTGAAAAGTTACGAAATTAGAGTTCCATTTCACGATTTTAGATGTAAGTGCCACGGATTTGCATAACGAGTATTCAAATCCATTGACACGATGACATGGAGTAGTACAGTGAAGCCTACTGTGAAATTGCTAGTTCATTTCCCAGACGAAATAATTCGATTAGCAACACGACACTCATCGAGAGCTACTTCCATCAACTAGAAAATGGAACCTTCCATCATTCTAGGAATAGTATTTGTCTTTCACTCACCGCGTTGGCAACGATAACCTTTCTGGATACGACCACCACCACAATGAGCACCACCACTGCGAATATTCCGCAAACCAGCCCTGCCACGGCCGATTCGGACATCTCTCCGCTGGATTTGAATTCCGGACCCTAAGACAACAGTACTATATTCGTCCAAGTATCGTCACCATCACAATACTGAACAAAAAAAAAACATTGCGTAGCCAATGGAACATTCAGATATTGAAACAAAAAAACCAAAAAGAAACAAAAAACGGAGCGACGAAGACGACGAAGATGGCCTGGATCGGTTTGCAGTGCCGGTGTCGAATTTCAAAAATGAAATTTGAAAGAATTTCCTCTGCGCACAAATCTCCTTTTTGGATTCCTTAACTCAACGTCACATACTTTAGGAAAATAACGTTAGATAATTATAATAATAATTATTATTATCATCAAATAATGATTATGCATTGAAAGAATAATAATAATAATCATCATCATCATGCTCATCAAACTCACCCTGTTTTGCTGCAAGGCTTGTTCTGATCGACAAAATAAAAATAAATTTCGTTATTTTTCTAATTGATTAATTATTTCCGAATTCATACCAGTGAACGACGATGATGATGATGATTTTATCAAGTTATGTAATGTGTAAAAATATGATTAAAGACATTTTTTGGTTCATATATCGTCAGTTCATACGTTCAATCATCAGACACGGGATATCTGACCTTTTCCTTCATCAATCTCTTCCGATACTTCTGGAACAGGTGGAACTGGATCGGGTTCCGGCTCTGGCTCCACTACGGGAACCGGTGGATCCACGGGTTCCAACACGACTTTTTCTGTAGGGGATTCTTCTGTGATGCAGATGGTCGGCATGGTGGTAACTTCGTCCTTGCGCTTATCGAAAAGTTGGTTGATGTCAATCGGTTTGTGAGTCTCGGTCGGTCCTTCCCCGGGGTAGAAACTAAAAGAATTTCACAAGTCAGCAAATTCTCTTGACGGATGAGTAATCTGACAACCTGTTTACAAGTTAGCGATCGCATGATTGAGTGTACTGATTGAACATCAACGTGATGATCGGTAGAAATACCAATGGTATTTACTGATGGAGTGACGTATGAGGTATCGCATATTAATGATTGATCAAGCTCGATCGAGAAGATGTTAACACAGAAGACCCGCTTAATTATTCAATCATTGAATTTAATCAATAGTATTAATTACTATCAATACTTGGCACTATCATTACCTAGTTTTCTGAGTCCAATAAAATCCAGACACCCCGCTGGGCAGAGTTTGTGGTCCCTGGTAGCCGGTAGTTGCTGTAGCGATAAACATTTCGTCGTTTAAAATCGGAGGCCCTTCGCCAGATGATGATGATGAAGATGAAGATGAAGATGAAGGTGATGAAAGCATAGTAGAAAATCCTTCGCCGGATCCTTCACCTGGAGCAGAATTGGAAAGGCAGACGACATCGTGTGTGGTGCTCTGTACACTTTTGTACCAGTTCTGAAGGTTGGTAAAAGCTTCTGCCCTTATGGCATCCGTTCCACAGATGCACTTGCAATCGTTGAGTTTCATTCCAGAAGGATCGGAGTACGACGAAGAAGGCGGAGGAGAAGGAATATTGTGACCGGAAAACCTATCGTAAGCACCGTATGGTGGGCTCTCTGGCCTAGGGCTATCATAACCATGGCCTCTGGAACCGGTGCTGTCCATTCTTCCGATGCCACCGGGCTCATATGGACTGGATGGAAAGAGCGGTTGCTGAGGAGCAGGGGCAGGTCTGTCGTAGAAATTCCTCTGTCCACCGTAGCTGTCTGAAATTGCTGGCTGTCTGTCGTGCCCATAGGAAGGAAGTAGAGGTGGCTGAGGTTCAGAATGCCTAAAACCGTATCCAGGATAGCCGGGGTTGCTATCTGGTACTGCTGCATGATCCATGTTATGAGAAGGGGAGTGAATGTCCATGGACGGCCTATGGACGGAATGGGAATCGTAGGCATTGTTCATGCCAGTCCCTGAAGGCTGCCAGCCACTGACAGAAGGTCTCGAGCCGTCGTAATCTATGTTACGGTTGTCTGGAAAAGGATCCATGGCAGGGGTTGTGGGCTGTTCTTGTATAAACCAGGCCAGGTTCAGTTTTGAATTGGTGAATAGGAGAAAGACGGTCTGTTACAAAAGAAAATATTATTTATAATTTATCAGCTTTAACTTTATTTATCGAATAAATAAAAACTAAATTAAAGCTGTTGGGCATTTTTAGAGTTAGATTTCGTTTCATGTGATTTTAAATTTAAGCTTCCCAGTTTTTGAGGTTTTGATTTTTGCAATGTTTTTTTTAAATAAAAATTATTAATTAAATAAACTCTTTAAAAATAAGTTCTGTAAACTTCTGAAACTGTTTACTTTATATGTCGTCTGCCATCTTTTTTCAAAGGCTTCGTTGTTTTTATTTAGTCGATGTTTTCGAGCGAATAACCATAAATCTTGAAATGTAAATAAAACCCACGCATTTTATTTTATGGAGGACATCTTTCTTTTCTGAGACCTTTCTGAGATGACTATTCAAGCTTTTCAAGCTATTCAAGACCTCCCGAACGATGCTAACACTTTATTTATGCCTAAAACTAGTTTTCGGGAATAAATTTGAATCTCGTGTTTACCGAGATCCAAGATGTATAAGGGCATGGTTTTGGATTTGTGCTCATCGCCGCAGAAGTTTGTGAAGTGAAATTCGATACAAGACTCGAGATTAACATTTATGGTTTGTCTTTGACAATTGTCAACAGTGGTAGATGTATCGATGGGCTTAGCAAGGATGGTATTCACTGATCTGCTCTTAAATCTCAGATCATCAAATCATTAAATTATAGATTCTAAAAATTGGTAATAACAATCCAAGTCAATCGAAGGCACAAGCAAAGTACTTTGATGGAATGTACTCTAGTAATTTGGTGATATTAGTCGTGAATAAAAGTGCTTTTGGAGTCGGAGGTGCAAGGTTGTAATTGGAGGGGGTGGAATGGACATAATTGGAAGGGGTGCATTGGATATAATTGGAGGGCGTGGATGGGTCCCTGGCTGAACGTTAGAAATGGAGCAACAAAGATTTTATCGGAGTATTCGAATGGTAAATTCCCTCGCCTGGAAAAAGCTTCCATCTTTTTATCTTATGTGTATGGGAATGCCTACTGCACTCTCTTAGAGTTTGGAAAGTGTTTTTTTTTTAAATTTAAATTTAGATTTAAAAAAATGGATATCCTTGCACGGATCCATTGGAGGCTACCACTGACTTGCACAAATGTGGGAAGAGACGGTTAAAAATTGTCTCCCGATTTAACGACAAATTTTTAAAATGTCTGAACTCGATGATTGGATAAATGTGGAACGTAAGAAGTTCATTCAGAGTTCGAATATTTTTTCTAAATCTCTTCTAAGTACTCAGAAGTAAAATGAGAGAAAATGTTTCAATCGTCAACGAAACTTCTTTTGCAAAGAGAACCGAATAATCCCGAATATTTCCAAAAATCGTTTCGGATTTCAGTTTGTCGAACGATTTGGTCGGAATTGGTAATTTCAAAAGTGGGGTGACAAGTCTCTCCTATGCTTGTAAATAGATTATAATATAAAGTGATATTGCGTCTAAATACTAACGGATTTTTGTGGCAATTGGGTCATGTGGTAGAAAATGGCTCAGAGAGTTGGGTCCCGCTAAGTTCCGCTGAATTTGTATATATTGCGTCTCATAAATGAAGCTATGCAAATGATCTGAACGATTCTAATGTCTAAAACCAAAAAGCTTATGGGTGTATCAATCAGACTTGTTATTGTTATAAACATACTTTGATGAGTGTAAATATTTTTGATGGCATTAAGGAAGAAATTTGGCTGTTGATTGGCAAAGCCTATACCCCTGGTAATTAACTTTTAAATTCATTTAACAATACATCAAAATAAATAATAAATTAAATTAACTTTTTAAAATGCTGGAGAAATTATTAGAGCAACTTAATGCTCTGCACGGCATCTGTGCTCAATGTCTTTTTAATGTGACTTTACAACTCAATTTTGATCCAATTACACTTTGAGGGTAACGCTATTTTATTAACGGACTTATTTTATTCATTTCTCTGCTGAGAATTAACTCCAATTCCGTTTTCCCCTGAGTCCAGACATCAGTTCAATGAACTCCCCAATGGTCCTGAAGAAACACTTATTTATTGGATCATCGATTTGGAGAACGAGTGGGTGTTTGGAAATTATAGTCTACTCTTTTTGGGGTAAATAAAATTCCCTTTGATATGTAGTCTTACTGAAAGCGCTAAAGGAATGTGCAGATTCGATTGTGTAAATGTAATCGATTAGGTATTACAATAAAAAAATATATAAAAGGCAATTTGGTTGAAAAGATTAACCAATTTTTAATTACAAATTTGATAAATCGAATGAAACTCACCAAGATGAAAGCAAGAAATCGATGACCAGCCATTTTTTAAATTCTGTCTTCGAGAATCTTTCAGATAAACTTTCAGATTATTGAACGATGAATAAAATAATTATTCTCCAAAATTAAGGAATTTTTTTTTAATAAAAAATTCACTTTTAAACCGAAAAGCGTAATTCAAAATCGTCGCTTGATATCAGTTAGTAAATGAAAGCTGTCAGCGTAATTCGACAGAACACTTTCAAAGCCAAGTTAGTCGTTAGGAAATAATCTTAGTACAGAAACTTCGAGTTGTGTTTCCAAATAATAATTCAATAGTTTAGTGTCTCTTCCAGGTGTAGAGTGTGTTAGTCGTACAAGCGTTACCTGGAAGGGCGGTCCCTTTCCTGTCCGAAAACAAACTCCAACGTCTGTCAAACGTCTCCAAAAAGCAGCTTAGAAAAAAGCCTGCAAACTTCGTTTGTAATATTTCTTTTATTTCGTTTTATTGCCAATCAATTGAACAATTAAGGCAAAGTAAAATTATCGCAAAATGTCAAAATACCGAGTCTCTTACAACGAAAATCACGAAACCCCTGTGCCTTTATAAGCCTTTATTAACCCAGCCCGGTGTACCAGCTTAAGGACTTTGGCTGTCGAACTATCGACGAGTATCGGATGACTCTGTACGAGGAAAGCGAAGATGACGACGACGAGGATGAAGATGGATCGATTGATGGATGGATGGATGGATGGATGGAGATTTTGGAGGCGGATGACGTTTGTTGATGAACCGACGAAGTTGTTGATTGCGATCATTATGATGATGAGAGTGAGTGACGATGACGATGATAATGATGATGATAACGATGGTGGTGATGACGATTGATAACGATGATTGATAAAAGGTGGGACATTAAAGTGGAGAAAGATTGAAAAATATTTAATGAAAAATTATCTTTTAAATCACAAAAATCATCGCAAAAAAACAAAAAACCTCGGCCATGTTTTTTGTCACTGATGGAATTTCCAGATGGTTTATTGGATTTATGGATTTTTAATTAATACATCGTGCGATGGATGGATGGTCATCAGATGATGATGATAATGGTGATGATGATGATGATGATGGTGATGGTAATGGTGATGATGATGATGATGATGATAATTACAAAATAATTGAACGAAAGATGAAATAAACATCTTTGTTAGTAATAATTGTCCTATTGTTAATAATATTATTATTGACAATAATGGTATAATGATAATATTATTAGTAATATCGTAGAAACTTTAGTCCTATGTTTACCATTATTTTAATATTAAATCGTTTTTATTTAAACTCGATCAGGGCCTAAGGCCATTTTGGAATTATGGGAAATGCTAGAACGAGAGATCGTGAAGGTAAAAAAAGGAGAGTTTACTTGGAACGAACTCAAAAGACATTTGAGGAAATGTGTTTTCTATTTTTTTTCAGGAAAGAAAATTTCGTAAGACTTTTTGAAACTTTTTTGTAAATTCGAACTAAAATGAATGAATGTTTGGAAGACGAATAGACGGATTGACGGTTGGAGGAGTGGATGACACGTATAGATCGGTATATGTACGTATATGAATGGTGGATGGAGGGATAAACAAATGAATGAGCGTCTTAATCTGAACAGAGATCGGTTAGTAGGCATCGCCGAAGATTTCAGAGCAAAATGCCAGTTTGATTTATATTGTTTTTTTCATATTTTTAAACGATAAATTTATTTCACATTTATATCCGACCGAGTTTGAAAAATTCTCGAATGAAATCCTGCTCGATTCATTATCCAATGAGGAGGCCTCGACATATTTTTCTTCGTTTTATGCCTTGAAATTGTTCACCACAGGCATTGTAATTGGAGATGTTGTTATCGCCGTATAACTTGATGTCACGTTCAAATGTGCAACTGTCGCCAACAATGTTAACTGGAGTTCGTATCGATTAATAAATTGATTAAATTGATTAATTAATTTAGTATTTAACATTAATATTCGTTTATTCCGATACTGAATGATGCAAGACTTGAGAACAAGGCAAACGTTTAAAATATTCAAGGATTCAAAGAAAATGGATTCGAAATATGGAAATCAATTTCGATTATTTGAGAACTATTTTTAAAATACATTTTAAAATAACTTTTACATCTTTTGAATATGATTTGTAATTAATTCGAATATGTCCGAAAAAATGGGAGGAATGCCATCTGGAGAATGTTTAAAAATATTCTCATTTAGGGAACGAAAAGTGTAAAATAATAAAATAATAAATAAATAGTTTTTTTAAATTAACATTTTAAAATTTCTTTTGATCGGTTCATTTTAAAGAAATTCAAAAATCGAATTTTAAAGAATATCATTAAAAAATGACATTAAACGCGTCATCTGTCGAATGCTTAGAAATTTAAATATCACCTAGCGAATAAATAATAACAATGAAGACGGACGATAACATTTTCCTTGGAATATTTTGCAATTTAATCTAATAAATTGCATAATCGAAACAACGAAACAGAAATGTCTTCATCTAAATGATTATATATGATTATTTATGTTGTGAAATTTATAAATTTCGAAAATTGCCATGTAATTATACTTTTTATTATCATAAAAAGGATCGATATTATATTTAATTCATCAAAAATGACGGCCACATTCCAGATACCGCGTCTCAAATTCTTGACACCGAGCATGACCCAATGACGTCATCTTGAAAATCAACTCACATCCGAGGAGGTCAAGGGTCATTCTTTGCATAACAATAAATCTACCCTCTTGCCCCCAAATCGAAGGGTCAGCAAAAGTCAACAGAGGTCGTGCAAAGGTTGCCGAAGATCTAGCATGAAAATTAAAGCCCGCAGTTTGTTTCTGTGGTATCCAGTGATAAAAGTGAGTTTGGAAAGAAAATTTAGCATTTTATTTTCTAATGATTTTTACACATTTTTGGAAAAAAAAAAATAATAATAATTATTATTATTATACTATATAATAATAATTATCACCATCACCATCATCATCATCATCATCGTCATCCTCATAAAGATCATAACCAGAATCATGTTATGGTGGGCAGGTGGTAAAGATGTTCTTGCCATCGTCACAAATAATAATGTAATTATAATATTGCATTATCTCAAATATAACATAATAATACATAAACCTGCATAGACGAATGAAATGGCTTTGCATAAAATGACAAATCGCAGTCGCAATTGTTTGAAAATTATTATAAATAAATAAATCGGTCAAAGTTAAGAAATTATGAATAATAAAAGAATCTTTTGATGAAACAAAATAATAATAGTAGAAATGCTAAAATTGAATGTCAAAAATATCATCGTCGTCGTCGTCGTCATCGCCATCATCTTTCCAAGTGGACAACAAGAGAAAGAGGCCTGGAATTTATGGAGACACATTCGTCAAGAACCACTAGGGCCATTCTGGCTACTCGGTGGAATTCTTTTGTTCCAAATTTCTCTCCCCATCTTTCTCCACTCAATGGGTGCGAGGGAGGTTGGACAGAGGAAGGTCATCCCACACCCCTCCTTCTCTCCTTCAGCCCTAACTAATGACTCCCCGTTTCTCCACCCTATTCCACTTTCGCCTTTCCCGGAAACGATCCGGTTTCTACGCGTCGAAAACGTACGAAAAGAGGGTCTGGAAAAACTGCCATCGATCAGCTCCGTGGAATGCAACCGGGAATTTCCGAGGAACGCAGCGGCATCAATTTCTAGCTCGTGCCTTTTCAGTGTGGCGCTATAAAAATGAGCTCTCACTCTCTATCCGTCACTCTCTCTTTCTCTCGTCGAAGCGGAAGTAAAAGTGGAGCAAAAGATGGAGCAGACATGCGCGTACGAAGAGAGGGACGAGTCTATCGATTGACATGGATTTTCCGAGGCCCACACCACCCAGTCACTCCCTTGTGAGTGGCTGGCGTGAAATCGCGGCTCGCATAAACATCAATATAAACTCATTTACATACGCCACAGAAACCGGGGCGTTTTCCAAACAACACCCGGAACGAATGAATGGATGGATGGACGGACGGACGGATGGATGGATGGATGGATGGATGGATGGATGGATGGATGGATGGATGGATGGATGGATGGATGGATGGATGGATGATTGGAAGGATTGGATGGATGATTGGAAGGATTGGATGGAAGGATGGATGGATGGATGGATGGCTGGATGGATGAACGGATGGAAAAATGAATGACGGGCCGGATTGAAGAGTGCGGAAATGAATGAAAAGGCGACGGAAGCAGGATGAAAAGAAGGAAGTGGGTGTAAGTGAGTGGGTGCAGGATGGAAGTATGGACCGACAGATTGACGGACGGAGGGTCTGATGGATGGATGGATGGTTGGCTAAAGAAAGAACGGACAGCTGGATTATATAACATCTGGATGATGATGATGATGATGACCAATGGAAAAATAGATGAAGGAAAGTGCGTGCGAACTGAATTGTGTTTCCAAAATAGACGCGTATGAATGGATGGAAATGTGAATGGACAGATGAACGGAAGGATAAATGAATGAATAATAGATAGATTGATGGATGGGTGGATGTGTGGACGGAGATATGGATGAATGGATGAATGAATGACGACTAAAGGTGAAGTAAAGGAAGTAAAGTTATTCGAAAACCATAGGAGAATACAATCGACTGACTACCCAACAAATGTAGTGGTCATAAACCACCACTCAACAAATCCACAACCAAGAAAAAAAAAGCAATGGCCTTCAAAGAATCCAGGGAATTCCCAAAAACTTAACCCTAAAACGTCATCCCCTGGCATCTCTCGTGGACGTCCATCCCTCACGTCCCTCTTCCCATGATGGAGTCAGCTGTGGACTGCCAGGAGGAGTGAGGTGAGATCCCGATGAATAAGGAGAGAGAGAGAGAGAGAAATGGATAGAGATGACGAGAGAGCGAGGGTAATGCAATTATAGTCCGTCTGATGCCAGCCGGCCGCCCGGCCTCTCGGGTCGGCGATCGTTGCCAAGCAACCGAGCGTGCTGCTTCCGTCGTATCCATGGCAACCGTCTCCAAGGCAGCCTCCCTGCCCGACTCTGTGCGTATATAAACGGATGGAGAACTGCTCGGTGCTGCTCTACTTCGGAAAAAAGGAGACTGGAAAAGGACGACCATTCCAGGAGGATGAAGACGACGACGATGGCGGTGGTGATGATGATGATGATGGTGGTGGTGATGACGAAGCTGACGGAGAAGATGGAAAGAGATGTTCATTGACGAAGCACCGCTAGAATTTCTTGAGAACGCATTTGGCACAACCGGTCGGCATGGTGCCTTTTTCCCACCGAGTGTTCCAAGATTTTACTATCAAGTTCCAGAAGAAGTCACTCAGTTACTTGGAAGGGATCGGTATAAAATTGCTTTGTTTTTCATAATTATTCGTTAATTTAAAAAATAAAAGTCATTTGTAAAAAGTTTTAATTCTTAAATTTGGTTAAAAATTGATATTCTGACTTTTGCTTTTAATTTCTACTTTCGAGAGAAATTCTGCAGAAGTGCAAGCAATTGTCAAGTTTTCGGGAAGATTTTATTGAATTAATTTCAAGCAATTATTACCAATTATTTTAATTGTGTTAAGCATTTCTGAATTAAAGGAAAATATTTAAATAATAATAATAATAATATTATTAATATTATTATATTATTAATAATATAATAATAACAACAATAAGTTTTATAGTTCCCCAGTACAATGGGTTGAATCAACTGTTCTGCATAACTATGTTATCTCATATTATCATAATTACAACAATTACTATTATTATTATTATTATTGTTTTTTTTTAATAAAAAATAGTAAAAACATTCACGTAGCAAGGGCCAGAAGCAAGGACTGAAGATGAAGTTCAAACTAAATTCCAAAAGATGGCTCCTTACATGGTGAGGGTTAGATGGTCCAATTGTCTGGCACAGTATTCTGATTGTTAGTAACATATAAATTGGCAACATATTAATAATAATAGCTAATATTAATAACAACAACGACTACAATGATGATGATTATTATTATTATTATTATTATTGATGATGATGATGATGATGATTATTATTATTTTTACTATTATTATCATTATTATTATTATAATTGCAACTAATGAATACTAAGCATTGATAATGGTACCAATAGTAAACTTTGGACAATTTCGATGAATTTCGACAGTCGAACTCTTCCCTCTTTGTCTTTTGTCTTTTCTTTTCAATTCCTTCGAACCATTTCAATCAGTTCAATCAGTTCAACCACTTCTTCAATCACTTCGATCGCTTCGAAGAGCTTCAATCGCAACCGGAACAGAAAGTTTAATGACGTCACCACTGGTTAGACACCGCGCTTGCTTAATGTCGGACATTGTAAGCATAAGGCACGCGGTGAATAACGATGGTGAGTCCCTATGCGTCACGTGACTATCCGCCAACATCATTGTCATCATCAGCATCACGATCGTCATCGTCATCATCATCATCATCATCATCGTCGTCGTTGTTGTCATCGTCACCATCGGTCTTTCCATCTTCCTCCTCCTCCTCCTCCTCCTCTTCTTCCTACTTGTGTACAACATAATCCTCTCAAGCTGCTCCAGGCTGCCCGGATATTTCTGGATGCATTTCTGATGTGCTCTTGCGAGCTTGTGCTGTTGTGAGTGCGCACGGACGAGCAGCCGTGTCGCTCCATTTCAGATGCGTTTGTCCTTTCCTGGGAATTACGTGTACGCGGCTGTCTGGTGGCCACTTGCACTCCTTTCCGCACTCGTTCCTCACTCCTGCACTCGTTCGCACTCACTCCTGCATTCTTCGTATTTTTCATTCCTTCACTCCTCCCTCCATCTGCTTCTCGTTTCTACTTTGTCCACTGTTGGCTATTACGTCACAGGTCGGTTTCACTCCGAGCGGTCATATTTTTTACACTCTCGAGAGCGTCGTCGCTCGTTCTTTAACTTTCACTCCTTTGCACTCCTGCCTTATCCTGCGCTGCATTCCTTTGGCACAGCTTCTTTAAATGTCCCAGGGTTCAAAGGTCAGCGTTCGTACAATTCCAGCTGATATTGAATGGCGGAAATTGAACCCGCTTGACCCTACACCACCTACCCTAGACCACATCTTGCCCACACCACCTACCCTATAACACAACTGCCCTACATCACACCTTGCCCACACAACCTACCCTATAACACACCTGCCCTACATCACACCTTGCCCACACAACCTACCCTATAACACACCTGCCCTACATCATACCTTGCCCACACAACCTACCCTATAACACCACCTACCCAACACCAGAGCCCGAGAATGAACGTTTGAAAAAAAAAAGTTTGTTAGTTCAAGTAATCCAATATCATGGAATTTATTTTGTGGTTTAATTCAATTCAAGTGGAGGTAAGAATGAACATTGTAGTTGATTAAAAAATATGAAATAATAATAATAATAATAATAACAATAACAATAATAATAATTACAATAATAACAACAATAATAATAATAATAATAATAACAATAATAATAACAATAATAATAATAATAATAATAACAATAACAATAATAATAATAATAATTGACATGCAATAATTAATAATTATAAAGTTATGTAAGTTGCGACAACATGATTTTAAATTAATTCCGAATATTTCGACAAAAAAAAAAAGAAATTAAAGCGTCCACAAAATGGTTTGCAGACTCTGACCAAAAATGGTCAACGCTGATGTCGCCTTGGCAACGACTGCCTGTGAGAGATAGTTAAGGTCGGTGAGGGGAATCTTTTTTTTTAGAATTATCTGGATATATTGCATTTAAAACAGAAAAAAATAGATTGAAATTATAATTTATAATCATTATCATCATTAACACCGCGAATATTTACGAATATTTGCGAATATATTTTTAATTAACTTTATTTATATAAAAATGCTATATTCAATATTTTGTCCTCAAAATGTACGAAATTAGTTCAAATATAATTTTTATTAAATAATAAAATAAAAAATATTATTTTTAAATAATTTTCTTTTATTTCTTAAAATTTATTTTAAAACATTGAACATATTTTTCATTTAGAAATTGTTTTGGAGAATTAAACCTATTTTTTCCCAATTTATTTCCTAATTTATTGCTTCGAAATTGTTTCGAAATGTTCCAGAGAGTTCCGGAAATATTGGAGTGGACGAAGGAACTACTTTTTTGAGGCTCATTATGTATTCATGCGCACTTCTGTGATGAGGTTCACTTTCTTTGTTCCGCTTCGGTTCGATTTGCTTGAATTTAAAATTATAATTTATTAATAATAAATGATATGCATAATCATGAATATTGATTGCCATATTATTCCTAATTATAGCCATGTTTAGAGCGTAATTTATATTTATATAAAATTTAATAATTTATTATAGAATATAATATTCTTGAAAAATACTTCCTCCTAGTACTTTTAAGTAGATGGATTGCTTGATTGATTGTTGGATGGGTTTGTGGAGCGAAAGGAAAAAAATGATCTGATTGATGGATGGATGATGGCCGAATGGTTTGATGGAGAAATAGAGGATACGAGGGATAAGTCAATCAAAGTTCAATCCAAAGTCGTCTTTGTTGCCATGGAAAGCATCTTTTAAAAACACCCGACTTCCCGATTGAACTGCGACTTGATTGATCCTGATTGAGGGTTGATCGATCGAGTGTCCATGATTGAACAGATGACCGACGGAGAAGGCAGAATGACGGATGGACCGTCAGATGAATGATTGATTGACGTGCAAAATAGATGGAAAGACGAAGATGGGCAGATGGCTCGATGGACAGACGGAAGGAGAATGAAGGAACAAGTGCGCTTCTGGAAGCGACAGTCGACGTGGGTGGTCGAAAATTGGATCCGCGTGGGTGGCCCCTACCCCCAACCCGCTTCTGATTGGCTGGATGAAAAGATGATTGCAGAGAATGGATTGCATGTTGCGGGTATCCGGTATTAATTGACGTGATAATATATATATGATGATTTGATAATATTGTTTGAAACTCTTGGACGAGCCTTCTGGCAGAGATCTTCAGAGGATTGGCCCCCTGGGCGAGTGTTTCGGCCCTCGATGATATGATGATGTGATGATGTATGTATATGATAATGGTATCATATCATATCGTATCGTATCGTATCATATATGATGATGGTATTACATTATAACATCACGATCTCCGAATTATTAATTTTCAGTTTTCAGATAAAATACAATAAAAATAAGTTTTATTTTCCATTCTGTTTTTCTTTAATTAAACACGCGGTTGATTTTTTAAATTTATTTTGCAATAAGTTCAATTTATTTTGAAATAAGTTCCATTTTTGTTTAAGTTCTTCAAATTGGTTCTCAGTGTTTCGTTTACGAAAGCATCAAGTTGTGCAACAAGAGAGTTACTATTATTATTATCGTTATTAAAAGTTCCAGCAATATCCAAAATAATTTATAATAATAATAATATTATTATTATTATATTATTATAATAATAATAATATTATTATTATATTATAATTTATAATAATGACAATAATAATATTAATAATGATAATAATAATAAAACAACGAAGGCAATAAATTGTCTTTAAACAGTCAGCAGAATATCCAATCGAAGCTTACAACGGATCTTTGGACAGGCACAGACGACAAGGACACGTTCCGACCACGTGACCGTTTTCCATCAGTGACGTCATCATCACGTGATGACGGCCGACCGGGGTGTGGATTCCCCCAGGGGGCTGGGTGAGGAATGGATGGAGGAGGTGGTGGTGGTGGTGATGATGATAAGCCGGAATAGACGGAGGAATAAAGAACGGGAAATGGGTCTGGAACCCCATCTTACGAAGGTCGCCATCTTGGCCGTACGGCAGCCGCGGCGTCGCCGGCTTCTGAAGAAGCAGGCGATCCGACGACGGCACTGAGCTGGCCCTGCTCTGGTCGACCGGCTGGAAAGCCGAACGCTTCGTAGTCGATGAAACTATCTCGTCAGCCATCTGGGGCGGCGACGAGGCCGACGGCGGTGAAGCTAGGAGTGATGATAGTAGTAGAGGTTGACGGTGACGCCGACGACGTTGTTGTTGTTGTCTGGAGTTGTTGTCGTCGTCGTCATCGTTGGTCGTCTTGATGCCTGCTTGATCGCCAGTCACAGAGCTCTGTTCTCCGTCGTCAAGCGAGAATGAACTATCCACCACGACATCTCCTCCATCATCACCATCAGCGTCATCATCATCATCATCAGCTCCGTCTTCTTCTTTTCCAGCTTTTCCAATTTTCTCGTCGTCGTCTTTGGAGCGTAAACTTTGATTTGCGTTTCTTCCGCTTCTGTTATTTTGGTCGCTTTTGTCTTCAAATACGATGCTTTTCTCTCTCATGACTTCCGCTTCTTGAGCTCGGCCATTTATAGGATCACGTGACTCGCCGAGAATTTCCGGAGCTCTTTCCAGTCGCAAACGTTTCGAGATGTCGGCTGGGAATTTCGACTCGTTCAGAGTTTCGAGGCGTCTCTTGACTCCTTTGCGATCATCGATGGCGCGCGACAACTGACCCGTTGTGGCCGTGTCTAGGACTTCAAGATTTCTGACGTCGTCAGGCGTCGGTAGCTTGTCGGCACGTGGTAGTGACTTCCAAGAATGCAGGACCTTTTCGTCCTCATTTTGTTGCTGTTGTTGCTGCTGCTGGAGAAGCAGCTCCTCGGTGTAGCGTCGTTGCTTGTCGTAGGCGTCCTGAACGGTACCCAGCAGTACCCTGGCGTCGAGTTTGGCCGGCCAAGTGGCCAGAGAACCCCCGTAACTGACCGCCTCGGCCAGCATCCTTCTGAGATCTTCGGTTGTTTTGGTGAGGAGAAGGATGTAGTTTCTGGCCAGCAGTAGCGTATTCATCTTCGACAACTTCTTGACGGACGGCCCCCTGGCATAGGGCATTGCCATCCTGAGGGCATCGAGTGCACTGTTCATGTCGTGCATCCTCTGTCTCTCTCTGGCGTTTACTCTGAGCCTCAACTCCTCCTTGGACTTCGGACTCAATGGCTGCTGCTGCTGCTGACGTTGATGCAGTCGGTGAAGCGATGACAGACTCAATTTAGAGTTCCTCGGTTTTTCTCTGCCCCTGTTGGCGTTCGTATCGAAACGTTTTTGAAGCTGAAGTTTGGGCAGAGAGTGCCCGTCCCCGTAATCGTCACGCATCGCTGACGGCTCCATAAGGAAGATTCTTTATTATTTTTAATATTTTTTTTTCTCCGCTGTATTTTAACTCAAAAGCTTCGAGCAACTAGTTTCGATTTAATTTCGACGAAATGTCCACTGAAATTGAACTTTTATTCGGAAATAAAAATCAAAACAAGAGGCATGTACCAAACGCCGTGACGCCTTAAATCTCCTTTTTATAGCGCCGGAAAAGATCGGTGGAAAGTGTCGTTCCGGTTCGCTGAACTCGAAAACCCGAACGGGAAGGCGGGCGCGAGCGTCAACGTCATTGGTCGTCGCCGTGTTTACGATTCGCTTCGTTGAATCCTTCCAACCCAATTGGTCGGTCTGTTATTTGGTCACGCATCATTGGTTGGTCAATTTGAAAACTGCGGAATACCTTACACGAGTGCTGATAAGGTGCCTTCAATAACACCACCGAGCTTCTCATCGTTCTCATCGTCGTCGTCGTCTTCATCACCTTTATCATTAATTTACATGACCATTTATAATATCTGATGACATTTAAGTATGTAACAGATCAAAACAGCATAATTTTTATTTGAATGGATGTTGTGATTGATGTTGTATTCTTTATGATTGAAGTCAATCAAAACTTCAGTCAACTTCGTTGCCTTCAATCGTTGTGAGTATCTGCGGCATCGACTATTCTCTCACAGTATCATCTCGCTTTTTCCTAGAACCAATCAGCATTCAAGAAAGTAGGTCGTCGAAGGGCACTGTAATTAAACGATCAGTAATAATTGTTGACTGAGTTGTTTGTAACGAGATACGCAGACACGAGTCGTTGTCAGCAACAACACCTTATCGTGTGACGTCACATCCGCCCAACAATTCTATGGTAGATCAGCCTCGGGGCTACGAGTTCAACGCGTTCGTTCGCTCCACCTACCTACCCAACCACCTACCCACCCAACCAGCTACCCACCCAACCACCTACCTACCCAACCACCTACCAACCCAACTACCAACCCAACTACCCACTACCCACTCACTCATTCACTCACTCACCCACATGTCTCATTTCTTCTGTCCATAATTAAACTCGTTAGGTCGCTCGGTTGACATTTTGATTTGCAAGATCCCCTCCACGTCTGGTCTTTGAAAGTAAAAAAATAAAAATAAATAAATTACGTGTGACAATGATTCCTGACGAAAATAATAATAATTATTTAAAATGTTTTAATCATTGTTTGTCCATAATTAAGCATGTAAATCGATGGTTTTTATTTATTTATACTCTAATTTCGAAACGATTATTACTTAACGTTTTTAATTAAAAATTGTTTTTTTATGAAATAAAAATGCAAATGTTTAAAAAATAATGATTTCAAGAAGTGGAAATTGATATCAGCCGTGCCCGTCATTACGAGAAGTTACCATGGCAACTGTGACGAAGTCTGTGACGACGACGACGACGATGATCGTCATGGTAGTGATGATGATGACGACGACGATGTTGATGATGATGATAGTGATGATGGCGACGGTAGTTGATAGGTGGAAGTTATGGAAACGATGGTCGAGAAATTGGACTCCAACTTCAGAGAAAAGTCAAGACTTAAAAAATGGAGGTCGGCATTGTTTTTCCCTTGTTACGAGATTATTTGTGGAGATCAAAGATGGCGCACGTGCATGGGACAATGAACAAATGAACTTTTAAATGAGTGATGTGTGACGTCACGCCCGTGAGTGAGTGAGTGAGTAAATGAATGAATGAATGAATGAATGTTCGAATGACTGCGTAATTGGAAAAAAAAGTGTCTGAAGGACTGAAGAAAAGAGAAATGAAAATCTAAACCCAAGAGTAAGGCGCAAAAAGTTATACCCTTGATGTTCCTGGCTGAGGCCTGACCCCTCGTGTCATCGATACCAGCGAGGTCATGCCAGGCACACTCTCTCACGTAATCTGTAATTTTCATTATCGGGACATGCGCAGAGAACATTCTAATGTCTTTGGTCCTTTCATGTACACCGATGGATGACGCGGGAGCAGACGAGAAGACAATGGTAATAATGTCAACAACAACGACAACAACAACGACAACAGCAACAACACAACAACAACAACAATCTTTACATTATCAATAACGTAATCATCATCATCATCCACAATTTACCACCAACTCAAGAAGAGGAAAGACGTACAGAGGAGAGGTGCTCCCGGTTACCAAGGCAACCGTCAGATAGCGTTCTTGGAGACGCGCCTGGTGACGATCAAATGATGGCTGGAATTAACGTCTCCATTTCCTTTTGATCGAATTTTTTTTTAAATTTATTTTTGCGGGTTTCAATAAAATGCATTTTGTTCATAAATGCTTTTAAACGATTCATAAAAGCTACGAATAAACTTGAAATGCAACCTCCACCACAACCAACATGGCGAAGGGTTAGGGTTAGGGTTAGACCAATATTATCATCACCACGTCCATCATTACCATGACCATAATTATGATGATGATGACGATGATGATGACCATCATCGTCGTCATCATCATTTTAAACTCGTTCTAGTTCCGAACTTGCGTCCACGTCAGTTACACAAAAGTCAAACGACCGCCTGCACTCACGTGACGTCGTGACGTCATCGTCGCGTGGATTGGCGGATGGAAGAGGTGACGAAAATAAACGCCGAGTAGACTTTAGGTCTACGATCGTCGTCATCCTCCTTTTCCTCTTCCTCCTCCTCCTCCTCCTCATCATCATCATCATCATCAGCAGCAGCAGCATCAGCATCGCCGTCGTCGTCTTCGCCTCACCTGCAGACGAAAGGTGATTACAATTAGGCAGCTTTTGAATGTCATTCGAGATCTCTGACGATGACTGGTGATCAGAACCTCGCATATTTCCATAGTCATCATCATCACATCATCACCATTATTATCATCATCATTATCACTGTCATCTTAATCAACGTCGTCGTCAATCTCCTATTGACCTTTATTCTGCATAATCACCACCACCACTATCACTATCATCATCATCAACATCATCATCATCGTCATCATCATCGTCGTCATCATCGTCGTCATCATCAGGGATGTTGTCGTACTCATCGTTATCTCATAGCGTTACATCAGCCCTCATAGAATGGCGCCAATAATTCCTTTAAAGCACGGTCGTCTGCTTTTCAATGACGACTTGATTGAAGCCATTTCTCGACCGTGAAACTTTTCAAATGATTTTTTTTTAAATAAATTTTTTTTTAAAATAAATTTTAAAAATAATAAATTTCGTGCTTTCATTTTTAAGTCTGAACTTGAAACTCTTAATTTGGAGAGGGAAAATGGTGAGGACGACGACGACGATGATGGTGATGAGGAGGAGGAGAAGAAGGATAATAATTATGGCCGTTCATTACTGAAATAAAAATTAATTAAAGTCATAATAGGATACGATGATGATGATGATGATGATGATGATGACAGCATTACAACTGAGACATGACGGAACCTCCGAGAAACATGGAGCATCCATCCATCAACCAATCCATCCACTCATCCATCCATCCATCCATCCATTCATCCATCCATCCACTCACCCATCCATTCATCCACCCACCCATTCGCTACCCCTTGTTCTCCTGGCTCCTTTTGTCCTTCAGCGTCCATCCTCAACTCTTCCCTTCGACTGGAAGACAGGTTCATTAGAAGAATCCAGAACTCCATTGTTGACTCATCAGGAGCAGATTGGAAACTGACCAATCCCATTCCAGAAAATGAGGTCAAATGTAATTTTTGACCGCCCAGTGGGTGGAGGGATTTGCTGCGATGGTTCGCGTCGTCGATAAGGGACACATTAATATATGTTAAATTTGGTAAAATTCTTTCTGCCCATATAAAACAGTAAATTAAGTTTTTATGTTATTTATTACAAGGCTCTCCAAATGACATATGACATCTACAATTTAATCCAAAATCCATCACACAGACGTAATGTCGATAGCAAGTTGCTATTAGCAACCTAGCCCGTCCACCTCTCCTCACAACATGCCTCGTTTCATCCTCCCCATTCATCTCCCCACCCGGGAGAGCACCTTTCATTACCATATCCCGCGGCCCACGAATATCGTTGATTTCTTACCCACGGGGCTGCAGGCATGTTCTGTGGAAGCGACAAAATAAGCCAAATAATTGGCTGACCGACGAATCATGTCTTAGCCTCGAGTACTTTCTGGCGTTGCCAATAGACACGGCGATGACGACAACGACGACGATGATTATGACGGTGACGTTGATGACGGATGATGATGATGATGATGACGACGATAATGTCGTTTAGTTGGAAGCAATTCCAGGTCCTCCATTCGGATCAAAACAACGGCCATCGAACCAATCGATAGTGAACTCAATCTATGCCTCTGCGTAATCACACGTGCAGTGTCTGCAACAACATCAACAACAACAACAACAACTACTACTACTACTACTACTACTTCGTTAATGCGACAACTATCGCTGACGACAGCAACTGCTATCCTGTGTCGTTGATGGCGTGAACGATAAGCAAATTCTTAGAACGCGTGTATTCGAGATTGTAACAAGATCTCACTGGAATTTTCTCAAACAAATCTCATCCAGAATGCAACTCTTCTCCGACAGGCACAGACACGGACATGGGGACGGATCTGAAATACTTTCGCAGAGGGGAGCGACAAAATCCAGTGGTCGATCGGAAAAGGTGGGGGGGTTAGATTTTTTGTCCGGGGGTTAAATATGCCTCATAGGTCAGCAGGGGCATATTCTGTTTTTATTTAAAAAATCACGAGGGAGGCCATGAATATCCCGGCCTTTCCATCCTTCCCTAAAATTCGCCAGTGCAAACACACGTGCACACGCACAATTTCCAACGCATCTCCATCCTCACTCCGCGAGCCTCCGGCCATCATTCATCCGTCCGCCTTTCTCTCCATCTCTGGTCTTTCCATATTCTCCATTTAAGAAGCCAATTAAGAGGAGGACCCTCGAGAAAGTACCCTCCATTTTCGGCGAAATGGCTCCGACCAGAAAAAAATCTGACTTTAAGACGGCTCTCGTTTTCACCTTCTCGGCTTAAGTGAAGGGGTTCCTGCTTATTATGAAGGCAGAATCTTTTTTTTTCTCTTTGCTTTTTGTATTTCTTTTCTGGATTTATTTCTTATGGCTTTTTTAAATTATTATTATTATTATTATTATTATTATTTGCGTCGCTTAAATTTTGCACAAATTCGTTCGAAATCTGACAAAGATGTAATATTTTAAAATAATTCAAGTGAAACATAATTCTCATTATATTACTCATAATATTACATAATTTTAATGCGTCATTTAAGATGAAACGGCCGAAATTGCCCCACGTACGATGTCCACGTCTGTACACTGAGACTTTCCATTGCAAACGATTTGAATCTGATAAGAGACAAAGTGTAGACCGAAAGCCTACAACATTCCCCGCTAAATGGTCTCGGAAATGTCCTAAAAATGGATCCTAACATTTCGGAAAACAAAGCATCGGTGATGAAGTCGTGACATGGGAAGATTAGCGAATCTGAATGATGGCAAAGTTAATCGCCAGGGTGGAAAAACCATTTAGTTCACCACTTCCAGCTAGGTGCGGACAATGCCAGTCAATCTGATATGTCACTGATTCTCGATCACCGTCATCAATAGATCTCATGTCCATTGTCTAACACAATGGGCCCAATTTTAGAACACGCAGTGCTAATGAAGTATTCCTGTATGGACTCGTGTCTGCATATCGATCAATCGAGTCGATCCAATATCCATCCGTCTCCTGGAAAATGCTGGACAGCTACTTAACAGTTTAACGTCTCCGGTGTTAATTGCTCCCCCGGGTTATGTGTCGTCCGTCGGTCCTCGGGTTTGGACGGCGGGTGATTTCATTGTTTGAAAGTTTTTGTCAGACAATCTGCCATTCTGCCAGGTCGAGTTTATTGTGCTGGGCTTTGGGTTTTAATGAAGATGGATCTTGATTAAAGAGTTTTAGTTTCCATTCGTCTAAGGTTTTAAATGTTTAATTTTCTTTTCAAGTTAAATCTTCGCGAAACGAATAGTTTCGTCTTTAGTTTCCAAAAGGAAACTTTCCAAAGGGCATTTTTAAAATATTTTTTTTTATCAGATTTTATCTGAGCTTTCATATGAATTTCAAATGTGAATAATTTATAATTAAATTTTTTTATTTATAATAAAAATAAATTCGTCCACCGGTAATTAAGAAAACATTTTTCTTTCAGTCCGAACAGGAACGGCGTCCACAATCCTGGAAAGACATAAACACATAAACACGACAGAAAAACTCGGCTGCTTTCCATAAAACTGCAACAAACGGTAACCCGTGGTCTACGGTTAACCGGCCCCAGAAGTACCGCGGGGGCAATTGTGGCGCTTTTAAAGAGCTTTCAAACTAAATGCGTGACGTAACTGTCAGAGCACCATTTTAAAAGCAGATCCGTACGCTCGCTTTTCCGACAGCTAATTGCTCGCGAGACCCGATAGCACGTCTGAAAATAGAAGCCATTGTCGGATATTTTCCTACTGGAAAGATTCCCCGACTCATCTAAAAAAAACCTCTAAACCCAGCTGATTGCGCAGTATCGTGGGCAAGTGGTGCGAAGGGGAATGTGCCCTGTCTAAATTTGAACCTTCCTATTCATCATTTCGACAGGTTTTAAAATCCTGGATAATTTTGATACCCTAGAGAGTTGGGAACCATAAAAAAAAATAAAGAAAAACAAAAATAAAATAATAATAAAATGGCCAAAAAAATTTCGTTCCGATTGACAACGACGGGGGTGCATACGACGATGCAGGAGTTCATTCCATACCCTTCGGCCATCAATCAAGGAAACGTGACGTAACGATGACGTATGGCTTTCCTTCTGGTCGGGCAGACTATACTAGGGAGGCATGTAAACAACCCCTTCTGGGACACGAGGATGAATCATGGAGCACTGGCGTGTTCCACGGAGGCAGGGTATATAATTTAGTAAGTGGCCACGGATAATGATGCCCCGAACCCTCGTGATACTGATGGAGGAGCTGCTGGAAAGAGAAGGCGGATGTCATTGGAGATGACTTGGAAATAAATGACCGTCTTAACTTGTGCCACGTCCTGACTGTCGAGGTACTAGGGTATTTATCAAGATCTGGTGTCCTCTTACACGCTCCCTCGCCATTAACATTGTCATCGTCACCACTATTATCATCATTTCTCTGTCTTCATCATCATCGTCATCGTCATCACCACTACCATCGACATGATGATGATGATGCCTGGTTTCAACATTTATCTCCAAACAGTGTCCAGCTTTGAACAATGCCTTTGCAATATATTAAAGCTTCGGTGTTAGACTGTGGACTCAATTTCAAGAGCGTTACGACTGACGATCCGAGGCCAGTCTCGAGCCTGGCGTCTGAATCGAATTAGCGTCCAGCGCTAATCTGGAAAGAGCGTCTCGGAAAATTGCCTTGAAACTTCGTTCCGCTCGGAAAACTAATTCAACGTCGCATTTTAAAACCGAGATTGCTTTCCGCACGGCGCAGATGAGTTAGCGCTCTCGGTGGTGAAGGGATAGATTTGGGGAGGGAGGAGGGAGCTAGCCTTGGGCAGGAGAGGCAGGAATTAATGGCCATTTACCCCTCGGGTTAGCTCGGGCGCCGAGAGCTTTGCTTGCATTAAACCACATTTCTCTCTTTTCCCAAACTTTGTTAGAGTCATAAGCGCCAGCCAAGGGGTCCTGATTTTTTTCTAGTCATTTTCAGAGATTGCTAGAAACTATAATAAAAATATTTTTGATTCTTTGTGTTTCAATTCGTATATAATTTCAGAAATTATTTTAAAAGAGTCTCTCTCCAGCCTGACAAAGCCTACTCTCGATTTCATGAATGACTTCAAAAAATGGATCCAATTAATCACAGGCGACGCAAATTCTTGGCGATTATCGAGTCTTTTGAACTACTAATGGAACATTACACGGAGTAGCATCAGGGGGTTTTGGCTCATCCCCGACCCAGGACAATGAATGCCTGGACATTAACGGACATCGTTTTCCAGGTCCATTGTCTCAGAGAATGAATGCCCTCAATTCTTTTCAATCCCCAAAACCATTCCTTATTATTCTCGGATTGATTTTATTCGGCCCGCATCTTCGACAGCTTTCCCGGCCTCCGAAAAGGCCGTGCAGTTCATTAACTTTCGAAGACAATGGAAACTCCACGCCTCAAAAAAGGGACCTCCACGGCTGGAAAGCGTGACCGGTTGAGACACGGGTTTGTGAGTAGACGGGGGGCAATTCTTTCATCTCCTTTGGACGTGGAGGCGAAAGTTAATACAATTCACACCGAGTAGTCTCGCAATCGACACCTCTCAAAGAGTTCTGCGTGGTCGTTTTGTTACGTCCGTTCTACTTTCTTTCTATCTCCGATCTTTTCTCCTGGCTTTGGGGACGCCGGCTAGCCGTCCAGCCAGACGCCTTAGCAGTACGCTCTCCGTGGTGCATTTATCGGTCGAGAATAAAGTCATATTTTCACGCTTAAATGAGAAAATCTTGCTCGAAATCACGACGGATATATGCCTCCCGGATTTGCATCCCTTCCACTGGCTCGGGGGCGGACGTTTAACAACCGACTCCATTAGAGAATTAGTGAAGCGACGATGGAAAGAGAGCCTTTTTTCCATGATTTTCTAGAAAAATTCAGAGAAATGCCTTCGCCCATTCCCGAAAACTAATCTCGATTTATCATTTCATAAATGTCAGAGACTCTCGTTTTTGGAAGCTCGAACGAAAATGCGGCACATTTGCCACTCTAAATCATCTTAACCCTTCAGCCAGAAAGGAGGTCAAAAGCCCCCTGTAAAACTTATTTCGACTCAGACTGATGAAATGAAATGTCCACCCTATCCATTGGACACGCAGTGGTCCCTTGCATTTAGGGGCGGCAATCCATTAAGCCCGATGGCGCCCGCGTATTAGAGGCCACACCGGTTGGCAGTCAGCACTGGGGACGCGGGCTTTGATCTGGATTGACGTAACGTGACTGAAACATTAAAAGGAAAATTTCCAAAGACCACCGACCGAAATTCTATTAGTCCACTTTTTTCCTTCTCTGATGGCGCTGAATGAGAAGGAAACGGATTTTTTCTTGCCTTCCATCACCGGCTGTAATTCGGTCTCCAGTCTCCTCCGCTTGGAACTTCCGGAAAGTAAACAAAATTACTCGACCCTCTGATGTCCGAGGGCTACGAAATGATGTAATTTACGTCCTAGGAACGGGTTTCGCATGGGAAGTGTTTTCCCCAACGCAAAAGATGAGGACTTTACCGTTGGATAATAATAGCAGTAATAATGATGATGATGATGATCTATTACTACTGCTAATATTAATAATAATAATAATAATAATAATAATAATAATATTAATATGTCAGAGACTACAGACTAAAATTTGGCGATTGAAGCAAAAATGAACGGCAAATAAAAACCTTACGACGTGAATAAATCGAAAGAAATGCCACTTCACGTCGATAATTTAGGGACGTTGGTGTCAAGGATACGCTTTGAGGTCAGCGTATCAAGTATTGCTATGTTAACGAGGGAGGAAGACAAGACACGATAACTTTATTGCTGAGCTACGATCTGACACATGGATGGCCGATGCTGCTAATTTATTTAAAATAATAATAATAATAATAGTGATAATAATAATAATATTGATATTAATAATAATAATAACCATATCCAGGGATCTACTGGGTTAAATTCATGACAGAATTATCTTTCAAATATTTTTAAAGTATTAATACAAAATATTTTAATATAATATGTTTAATAAGCGGGCGAAAACGAACGTTGAATACATTACTTTATTTTTGAATGACAATTACTACAATTAATTGTATTTATGAACCGTAATTCAAAACAACTCAAAGACTTTATTGAATAAAATGTCGAATATCAACAATTGATTAAAATGATTAACAATTAATTAAAATTATTAACAATTAATTAAAATTATTAACAATTAATAATCAACAATTTCTCCGAATAAATAGGAAAAAATGTCAGAATAAAATGTTTTTTTTCACTCGATGAACTCAAAAACTACATGGGGGGGCATCTAGCGAATGATTAATAAATATTTTCCCGCAAAAATTTTTAAAATCACGCAGACGATCGTCTGCCTCTGGAAAACCTTTTCTCATTATTGTCTTCTTTAATTGAACTAAAAATATTTAAAAATAATAATAATAACAATTATTATTATTAATACTATTATCACAAATACAATAACAATAATTACTATTTAAAAATATGTTTAATAATATATTAATGCATAATTGTAATTTATAATTGTATATAATAACGTATTATAGCAACGAAATAATAATGATATAATAATCAAATGTTATTATATTTATTTAAAATTATAATGATCTATTATTATTATTATTATTATTATTATTATTATTATTATTATTATTATTGAATTTAGAGATTAAATAAATTAAATCGAACCGACCAATCTCAGGTCCTGGTTGCTTCATCTTCGTATTGTTTTCTAAAACATTCACCAACAGGGAAGAAGTCCCAGCACCTTCTTTGGTACAATTGCCACACGTAGGATTCCTTTAGGATTATTTTTATTGATTTATTGATTTTTATAAATTTTAATTTATTTATTCATTCATTTATTAATTGGCGGAAGTGCACGATGATGATGGCGATGGTGATGACGACGACGACGATGGTGGTGATGATGATGATAACGACGACGACATTGGATAAGATACAACAACAACAACAACAAGAACAACAACAAAAGAAGAGACAAGAATAAGAAGAAATAAGTTTCTGACAGCTAACCTGTCCAGTATGTTCCGTGTCCGGTTTCTCAATGAGATGCATCAGGAAGAACCTGTCAATGTCAAGGACCATTGGTCAAATTTATGAATTTTATAAACATTATCGATAATATAATAAATTAAATAACTTATTTATATTATTTCAATGAATTGTCATTAACAAATTACATTAATTGCCCTGGCTTACTTGTAATAACAATAATAATAATTTAAAATATTTCTTATTATGCTATAATTCTATAATTTTATTTAAATATTATATAATAATAATAATTATTATTATTAAATTTTATATAAAATTAAACATTTTAAATAACTGAACTGACATGTAATTGGCAAAGTTGTGTTCTTTGGTGACGTGGGTTTCAAAACCGTGGGGTAGTTTATCAAAGTAGTCCTTGCCAATGCCACATATGAAGCAGGAAGACTGGAATGGATGGATGGATGGATGAATGGGTTGATGAATGGATGGATGAATGAATGAATGGATGAAATAAACAGCAACAGTTATGATAACGATGACGTCATTAAGTGCATAAAGATGAGAATAATAAAGGAAAATTATGATATAATAAAAACAAAATAGTAACGGCATAATAATGTATGAAATTAATATTTTGACGATCGTCATTGATTTATTTACCTCGAGATCTTCTTTGACTTGTTCGAGTTGATCTCTCAATTCTCCGAATGCGTCGATGATGAGACCTGACGAATGGAAAATAATTATAGGTGGTCATCTTAACTCGTTGAATGTTAATTAATTATATTTTATAATAATAATAATAATATAATAAAAAAATAATAATAATAGTTAATTGTAAAGTGCCTTATCAAAGGCTCTTTGTGTGGTCCTGTGTCCCTAGTAAGTACTTCCAAATTATTATAATATGCCACTCATATAATTATAAATAACGTCGACAACTTAATGTTCACTATCACCTTCACCATCGTCGTAATTATAATAATAAATAAATAAATAAATATATTAATTAATTAATTAATTAATTATTCATTAGTGACCTTGAATGATGGCCAGCAAGATGATGATGACGAAGAAGAAGAAGGTGATGTCAAAGAAGATCCTGTAGACCTCGTAAGGGTCACCGTCAGGTGGGTTGATCTCGTCACCTGACAAGAAATTATTCCATTTCAATGAATTCAATAATAACAATAATAATAACAATAACAATAATAATAATAATAATAATAATAATAATAATAATAACAATAACAATAATAATAACATTAATAATAATGATGATGATAATAATAATAATAAACGAATAAAATTTATTATTATATAATAATCATCATCAACTCACCAATTCCACCGCCTGCTCTGACACCGACGTACAAGTGGAAGACGTAACACTGTCAATGACGATTCAATCCAAAAGTTCACAATAGTTAACATCATCATCATCATCGTCATCATAGCCATCATAGTCATCGTCATCATCAGCACTCACCGACAACATGTCGTGACATTTGTAGTCGACTTCCTCATCTTCTTCTTGGACGTAAAACTTTCTGAAGAAATTGAAGGCAATCACGGTGTACAGGTACACGACGATGCTGAGGAGCATGACGGTTAGGACCAACTGGAAGGACATAAAGGTGAGGTATTCACTCACTCACTCACTCACTCACTCACTCACTCACTCACTCACTCACTCACTCACTCACTCACTCACTCACTCACTCACTCACTCACTCACTCACTCACTCACTCACTCACTCACTCACTCACTCACTCACTCACTCACTCACTCACTCACTCACTCACTCACTCACTCACTAACCCACTCACCCATCTACCCACTCACCCCTTATTCACCCAACCCGCTCACTCACTGGCACTCACCTGCTTTCCGTTGTGGGTGACAGACTGCAGAATGGTACCGAGGGTCTTGAAGCAGACGGCGACGTCGAGCAGGTGGGCGGCGTAGAAGAAGTAATTGAAGTTGCCGAGAGCCGAGAAGAAGAAGTAGAAGAAGATGTACAAGAAGGCCTGCGATTGGTCGATCATTAATTAATTAATTAATTATAATAAACAAATTAGCATAAGTGGCATTATTTGTGTCGGTTAATCAAAAGGTCAAGGGGTCAATTAATAAATAAATAAATTAATTAATCAAAATACCTTGTCGGTGATGATGATACCACATTTCCAAACTGTGTATTGTAGGTCAGCTCCTTCGAGGCTTTTGAAAGGTTAGTTAAGAAATGTTAAATGAGAATCACATCCCATCATCATCATCAATATTATCACCATCATTATCACAATCATCATCGCCATCATCATCATCATCACTATCATCATCATCATTCATGACTTTCTTACAAGGACGATATGGCATATGACGAGGTTTTGCTGTCCTTGACATTGAATCCGACCTTTGTGTCCATGCCGAGTAGTGTGGCTATCGTGTCGTATTCGTATTGTTCTGAATATTTCTTCAATACCTGGATTTCAAATTTATTTAAAAAAAATACTCATCCATCCTTCAATCCATCCATTCTTTCACCATCCATCCTTTCACCACCCATCCATTCATCCTACCCTGTAAGACTGGGTGTCCAAGTATTTTTCGCAGCGGGCCATATGCAGTAAAATACGCAAACAGCCGATTCATTCACTCGATGTGAAGTACTTATTATCACACATGGTATATTTAAGGCATAAAATTTAAGTATTGCCAACGTAATCCCCACGCGTGGCCATCCCGCCGCGATTTAGACACCCTTTCTCCAAGACTTAAGGCCTAAGTCGAGCCAACGAACCCTCTTCTTGATGAATTTGTCCCAATATTTGTCAGGGAATGACTTGGTGTTGATGACCAATTTGTCCCATTCGCCCTTGATGTACTCAGGCGGTTGTTCTGCAATCCACATTCCGTCGAACTCGAGACTTCTGGCAATTTCCTTCTCCCTCTTGAAGACCACCAAGGGCACCTGTGGGTGGGTGGGTGGGTGGAATGAGTGATTTAAATTGTTGGTGATGACCAAGGTAAAAGTGGCTTTCAAAGTTAATTAATTAGTATTATTTAATTACTCTTTAATTAAATGTAACTTCTAACATCGCTCTCTGCAACAGTTGCAAATGGGCAAAAAATGGATGGAAGGACCGGTCGATAATATGACCGATGATACCGCATATGGAAGGTGAATAAAGGGGGGTACTACATACCACACCTTTAGTGTAACTGACCTTGAGACAATAATACCCGATGATCATGGCCAGGGCTGTGAAGGTGTGCAGAAGGGCACAGAGGCGTAACAACGGTGCCAGATAACCGACGTTTTCTTCGATGCTTATGTATTCCAATCCTCCATCGTCTTCTCCGTCGTCTCCGGATTTGTCTTCTCCAGCTGGAGAGCCGTCGGTCCCTTCGCCCATCAGATCCGTTACCTTTGAAACCTGTTATTGATTGATTGAGTGATTGATCGGTTGAATGATTGAATGATTGATTGATGAGGTGACTTGAGAAATTCTATATAAATTGTTTTCGAATTACAATCCAACGAACCTTGAAGAATAGGAGCATGATGTTGATGAGGAAAGCCAGAGCCAGGGCTATCAGTTTGAACGTGTAGAAGTTTCTGGCGAACAAACTCTGAGGATATCAAAAATATATTCTTGTGACAATATAAATGATATTTGTGTATATTTATATGAACTATAATAGTAATAGTTACGAGGACATAGAAACCATTCTTATAGCGCTCGTTTTGCACGGAAATGATGACCGAAGATGATGCACATGGTTCACGAGGTTTCACCACGGCATCCCAATTCACCCCACTTCCCCCCCCCCCAAATTCCACCCACCGATGTGAAGTTCCACAGATTCATTCCTTTGGATTTTGCAGCAGTTCCAGAATGTTCTTTTTGCTTTCCAGAAAGGTCAAGGTCTTCAGAGGGCGAAGGTATTTTGTCTTCGTCGGTGCTTATTCCGCAAATCGCAGCGTCACTGATGGTGATGATGATGATGATGATGGATTATGTGGTTATCATGATAATAGGAATGGTATGATTTAGGTGGAAATGATAATGAGTTCCTAATGGTGATGATGATGTTGTTGATGATGATGATGATGATCTTGATGATGATGATGTTGATGATGATGATGATGATGATCTTGATGATGATGATGATCTTGATGATGATGTCGGCTGAATAATGAATATTAATTAAGGTCCGTTTGCTGGGCTCGTGAAACTCACATCAGTTCCTCGGGGGTTGGCTCAGGTGGTAGCTACGATTTAAAAACAGATGATCAAAAAATGTTTAATAAATGTTGAAGTTATTGAACAATGAACAATATTAACCAAAGGTACAAATTGTTGAATAATTATGTATCACCATCATCATCAACAACAAATCATCATTATCAAGAACACTCATCACCGACCTCGACTTTGACCTCCTCCTTGACCTTTTTCATAGGTATCGGCGGAAGGCTGCTCAATTCTGCCCTCGTTGCACCGAGTGACGTCATTTGTGGCGATGATGACACTCCCGGGGCAGAGGCAGGACCATTCCTGTGAAATGTGAAACGACAAGGAAAGTGAGTATCTCAAACGATGATCACACTCAAACAACAACATCATCATCATCGTCTTAGTCATCATCGCCACATTCGACATCATCATCATGATATCCATATCACAATCAGCATCATCATCACCACCACCGCCAGCACATAATCCTAACAAACATGATAATCAATCTACTTACATTTGGTCTGCTTCTTCATCTTGATCCCTCTTGACGCTGAGACCGAAGCCAAAGGCGTCGATGGCGGTCGCATGCGACAAGTCGTCCTGTGGCAACATGTCTGCCAGGGTCTTTGAGTCTATCATGACCTTCTTGAAGACCTTTTTCGGGGCCTGTGGGGCTTTCGGAGGGCTGGCGAAGAATTCCCCTTTCATCATCACGTAGATGAAGCGGAACAAGGTTCTTGAGTGGGGAATAGAAGTAAGCATACATTGTATTGTTAACATTTTAATAGCAGGCTATTTGCATAATTTATGCCAACAAATACAACAATATGACAAACCTGTTTTAATAGATTTTTTAAATATATTAAAATAATAACAATTTATGTTCTAAATCCACGATTTCTGGTAATATATATAATTTTAACAATAATTATAATTTATAGAAAATAAAATAATTTAACAATCCCCCTACCCACCCAAAATCCTCCCCAACTCCTCACAAAAAAAAAACAAATGGGGCTTCACGGTCTACTCACGAGACGATGAAGAAGATGATGGACAGAACGAGAACGAAGACCCTCCACGTGAACTTGAAAGTGGAGACGATGCCGTCCCTGATGCTGGTGGTTCTGAGTCTCCTCACGTCCTCTTTGATGCTCGAAGGTGACAAACGAGACAAGAAGGATTTCACGGAGTCCTTAGTGAAGGTGAAGCCGGACTTGATCAAGTCCAAGAAACCACTGACGGGAAGATGATGAAGAATACGATGATTTTGATGATGATGATGATGATGACTATGATGATGATGCAAGCACTGATGATGATGATAAAGCATTTTTGTGACTGGTGGTTATCAGATTGTTATTCATGTTGAATATTTCTTTTCTTCAAGAAATTGAAACAAAGTTATAGACGTGAATTCATATGGCAACCCTCCATTAATAAATTATGCTAATATTTCTCAAAAAATAAATTTGAATATTAAGCATGTTTGACCGACCCTCTCTCCTCGTCGGGTCTTGGATATGCAGCCTGCGACAACATCAACTGTTGCTCCTCGGCGCTGATGCTGCTCGCGTGTCTCATCTGAATATCATTATCATAATTTATTACAAATTAACAATCAACTATATTAAATTTAATCAAATTTAATCCCAATACATTCATTAGTTAAGACAACGACATTCAACGTCATCATAATCATCATCGCCATCGTCGTAGTCGTCGTCACCTCAAAGATGGTCTCCTCGCAGAAGTTGACGAAGCATTCAAGTTTTCCCTTTTCTCCCTCTTCGTTGACGATGTTGTGAAGGAAGGCTCTCTTGGATTCCTGATGATGATGACGATGATGATGATGATAATGATGACGATAGTGATGATGATGACGACAATGATGATGATGATGATAATGATGACGATAGTGATGATGATGACGACAATGATGATGATGATGACGATGATGATGATGATGATGCCATGAAGATGGCAGTGGCAATGTTGGCAAAGCCGTAAATTCTCAAGAAATGGGAATACTCGGAAAGCAAAAGCGAAACCTTAATCTGGGGTTTTTCCCACTGGTCAATGTGCTTCTGTTTGATCTCAAAATAGACTCTTTCGATCCTACTGGCTCCGCCCATGATTTCAATGCGACCGAGGTAGGTTTCGAAGTAGTTGAGGACGCACTGGGCCTTCTCCAAGAACCTCTGGAGTCTGAGGATGATGATGACGACGATGATGGTAATGATATTAGTGTTGATGATAGTCGTTTTGGTAATGACAATGATCACGATGACGATAATAAATTCAACTCAGTGTAGGTTAATGATTTCATCCTGATAGCATAACGACCATCATGATAGATATCATCAGTCTGGTCACCTTCCACTACCAGCATCATCATCATCATTATCATCATCATCACCACGAGCTCACCTGGGGTCATTGGGTATGTGTTCGGACAGGTTGGTGAGTAGGACGGCCACGTTGAACCCGATGTCCTTGGCAGGGTCGTGGAACCTTCCTGTGAATTCGTTGAAGTCCACCTTTCCATCCTGATTGGCGTCTATGCACATCATCACGTACTCTATCTCCTCTCTAGAGTAGGGATTGAGGGAAGGGGGAGGAGTCAAAGATAATGTTTATTAATGAGACGAAAACGTTAAGCACGGCTGGCAATTTAAATCCAGTTTCTTAACAAATAGAGAATCTGCAAATCTATAAATAAAGGATAAAATGTAGGAAGTGTGGTCTGCTGATGTGCGAATATCGCATTCATCATCGTCATCATCGTCATCATCGTTATCATCATCAGTACTCACTCGGTGTATATTTTTTGAGACTCCATGGCCTTCCTAAACTCCTTAGGGGTTATCACACCGTCCTTGTTCACATCGATTTCCTGTCGATCAATGATGATGATGACGACGACGATGACTATGTTGATGATGATGACGATGACTATATTGATGATGCTGATGATGACGCTGGCTACGATAACAGTATCAACGAATGTCATAATATTATTTAGACGAATGTCGGATGACCTTTGTCACTAGCATAATCATCATCAGAACTATTATCATTACCATCATCATCATCATCATCATCATCATCATCATCATCATCACCACCACCACCACCACCACCACCATCATCATCATCATCATCATCGTCGTTAGCCCACCATGAATCCCTCAGTTCTGGTCAGATCTTTCATCTTGAGGAAGATGTCGAAGAACTTGAGGATCATCTTGGGAGAATAAATTAGGATAAATTAGCATAAATTAGCATGAATTGATAATTAATCTTCATTTTGCATGCGGTCCTATTTTCCACTAATATATATTACAAGCAACCATTATTATTAATATTATTAATATTATTATTATTATTTATTATTATTATTATTTATTAGTATTATTATTATTATTATTATTTATTACTATTATTGTTACTATTATTATTTATTATTATTATTTATTACTATTAATATTTTTTTTATATTATTTATTCACCTCAAAGTTGGCAGAGGATTCCACGAGCGTATCAACCATCTGCTTTCCTATTGGTCCGTTCATGACGTTGCCTGTTCAATGGTAATGGTGATGATTATGATTATTATCACAATATTATGACAGTGATGATAATGATTGATTACCTTCCAACATGGACAGCAGCATGATCATCATGTCCTTCTGTAGTTTCATGAATTCTCTCAATAATTCCAATTGATCGGGATCCTGTGGTGATAACGAACAAAATGATGATGATGACGACGACGATGATGATGATGATGATGATGATGATGGTGTTGATGATGATTAACATTCTTCAAAACTCACCCTGGACAGTTTGTCCTGCATGTGAGCAAAGATGAACATAAAACCACCAACGGCATCCCAGAGCCTGCTGTGGGCCAAAGCCAATTGGTTGCCCTGACAAGGACCCTGTGCAACGATTGGTCGGAACTTAGAATGTATGACTACCCATCACCATCATCATCATCATCGTGGGTGGATGGATGAATGGACGAATAGATGAAGAGTATGGCGTCGAGCCTCAAGGGTAATGGTGACGCATAGAATCAAAGGAAATCATCATCACCATCATTCATCATTGTGATCATCATCAGTATCGGCATCACCACATATCATTATCATCATCATCATCATCATCATGATCATCATCACGATCATCATCGTCGTCGTCATCACCTGAATGTACTCCGATATGCTGTTGAAGACCTGTGAAGCCACCATGATGGCCCTAATGAAGCTCTCTTTGCCAGCGGCGTCGATGATGTCTTTGCTCACGTAGTGCCAGTAGAAGTCCATTATGGATTCCTTCGTCGTTCGAATGCATTCGTTAGGACTGATTATCATATTCATTTTATTAACTCTATTAATAATTGTTTTTATTATTATTTTAATTAATTTTAATAATTAATTATTAATTATTATTATTTTGTTAGCAATTCAAAAAAAAATACAAAGTTCCGTTGCTTGGTCACGGGCTATTGTGATTAATGATTTTATTTTTGTTTACATAATAACAACAATCATAATCATCATCGTAGTCGTCATCGTCATCGTACCTGGAGTCTCAACAGGTAATCGACGGTGCAGATGACGATGTTTACTGTGGAAGTGTTGCCTGCCTGTGTCCTCAGGTAGTTCTGGAAGTCTTTTTGGAGAAGGTTGGGAGAGAGGGTCGGAGGTCAATGGATGGATGGATGGATGGATGGATGGATGTATGGATGGATGGATGGATGGATGGATGGATGGATGGATGGATGGATGGATGGATGGATGGATGGATGGATGGATGGATGGATGGATGGATGGATGGATGGATGGATGGATGGATGGATGAATAAGAAATGAATTAATGAATGGAAGGAATGGATAAATGAGTGGGTCATTTGAGTAGACAAGCGAGAAGCGAGTGAATGATTGACTCCCCAAAGCCAAATAGCCACAACACAATACAACCAAACCAATCAAAGACGAATGTCTTCAACTACACTCAACCCTTCAAACTCCTCTCCCCAAACCCACCCAAACGCACCCACAGCCACCCAGCGTGGGGGAAGAGGGCAGCACTTACTCACCTAAATTATGGCCCTCGCATAGCAGCTGCAAGAACCTGAATAGCTTGCACGTGTGTTCGGCATCGTGCAGGTTCTTGGCCTGAGCTGCACCCTCCGTGACCCCGAGACCTTCGGCCTTGTTGTACCTCTCGAAGGCGTCCAAGTCCAAGACGCTGTCAGAATTTAAAGGTGGAGAGAAAAGATAATAATTTTTTAAATATTAATTATTATAATCATTAACATTTTTTCGTCATTACATTTTTGTAATTTAATAAATAATTTTAATAATAATTCTAGTAATAATATCAAAAAACTAATAATAATAATAATCATAACAATAATAATAATAATAATAATAATAATAATAATAATAATAATAATAATAATAATAATAATAATAATAATAACAATCATCATCAACAACCTGCACTGCTGCATGAGACCAGCAATGGATGTAAACACCCCAACGTCCTTCTTCTCCCTCAGGTGGTCCAACATTCTCTGTCGAAGGAGAATAATTATATAACTAATATATTAATAAAAATAAATATAAATAAATAATTATTAATATTTAATAATTTATAAATTAATTTTAAAATGATTGTCAATTAAAGTTTATTTTATTTTTATGGTTATAAATTATATCTAATCACAATATAATTATATTTATGTTTAATATTATGAATTTCTACTTAAATAATAAATTAACTGAAATTCACTGCAAACCTTTTGTACGTCAGTGTTGCCACCCATGAGGATGGAGATGCCGAGATCAATGGTGGATATCAGCATTTCACTCCACTGACCTGTTGTTAGTGATGATGATGATGATGTTGATGATGTTGATGATGATGATCATGATGATCATGATGATTATGATGATGATGATGACGACTATGATGATGGTGGTGATGATGATGATGATGATGATGGTGATGATGATGATGGTTGTATGAAATCTGACCTTTACTGGCACTGATGTACATGAGCACCATCTCAGCTGCTCCGCGATCACTCAAGCGTGACTGTTCGAAGAGCAGCCTCTGCTTTTCCATCTCCTTCTCCTGATGACAGGTGACGTGTAAAAGCGCGCAATAAAATCGATTAGAATTGGAAACATATTTTAAATTATAAAATTCATATTTAATTAAAATATTTATATTTAACCACAAATATCCAAACATACGTATTATTTAACTCAGAGGTTCATCTGTCTATTCAGGGTCATAAACGATGGAAAAGTTGGCACAAAATTTCAATAATTTATTAATCCATCCATCCATCTTTTTATTGACTCATCCTTCCATCCATCACTAAGAGGCACCTGCTGCGAAGGACCCGCTTCCTCCTCCGCCACTCCTTCTTCCTCCCCTTCCTCTTCTTCCTCTTCTTCCTCACCGTGGCAACTCTGAACAAATTGAAGATTGAAATTTGTATTAATACAGATCACCATCGTCATCATCGTCATCCTCCCTGTGCCTCCAAACCCCACTTACCTGACTCATGATGTTGGCATAGGATATGTAAAGGAAATCTTCTTCGAGTATCTTGGATTGTTCAGTCGTCGATGCCCTGATGAAGGCGGTGATAAGTTGAGACAGGGGTTGAGTACCTGTTCTCACCTCGTCCACGCCCACCTCTTCCTTGGTGTCCTGGTGTCAGTGATGATGATGGTGAGGATGATGACGATGATGACGACGATAATGATAATGATGATGATCATGATCATGGTAATGATGAGATGAAATGATTGGTTTTTGATGACTGACCGTTATATCTTCAATGAGTTTACTGTGACCAGGGGGTTCACTGGACAGCCACTGGACCTTATAGGAGCCCAGGAACAGGTTGATAGCTCTATGTCTGTTGATCAGTAATTTGTTAATTAACTACTTGTAATATTAATAACCTTGTTAATAATATTATTATCATTATTACATTATTATTAATTTATAATAATCGTTATGTGATATTATAATAAGGTCTTCGACGACATCATAATCATAATCACCTGGAGAGATTGTACAACGGAACCATCCTGAAACATGCCATGACAGCTCTTTTCCTCTGCAAGGAAACCGCCTTTTTCCACTGCTGTTCCACGTCAGTCACTGGGTGCTCGACCTTAACGACGTTGACGACGACGATGATGATGATTGTGATAATGATGATTATGACGATGACGACGACGACGATGATGATTATGACGACGATGATGACGATTATGATGATGATGACGATTATGATGATGATGATGATGATGATGGTGATGATGATGATGGTGATGATGATGATGATGATGATGATGATGATGAGGATGATGATGAAATGATGATATTTTTTATTTAAAATGATTGTTATGATGATGATGATGTCTACAATGATGGTGATGATGATGATGACAACGATGATGATGGTGATAGTAATGATTATATTTAAATAGCTCTTTACACCGGATAAGACTTCACGCTGGCGCTGAATGGAAAAAGTGAACAAAAAAAAATGTTTCACTGTTTGTTATCGGTGTTCGTTCAGAACAACAAATAATAATAATAGTAATAATAATAAATATAATAATGATAACAATTATTATAATTAATAATAATAATAATAATAATAATAATAGTAATAATAATAAATATAATAATGATAACAATTATTATAATTAATAATAATAATAATGAATATAATTAGAAGATAATAAATGTATACTAATTAGATATTTTAAAAAATATTATGTGATACTGACATTTATTTTAAAACATAAATACATATTAAATATAATTTAACTGCTTTGTTATAATTATTGTTATTTCTCAACGTGATCATGATTATAATATTTCTAACAACAACAACAAAATTGTTTTCAATTCCTCTCACCAGATGGAGGCCGTGAAGGACCTTGGACATGGCCAGGAGTCGTTGTATGGCGTAGGTTGTCGTCAGTTTGTCGTTGGTGATGTTGCTCCTGTTGCTCATCTTCTTGTAAAGGGCGTTCTGCCATTGGTGGCTGTCGTCTTCTTTCGTCTGATGACGATTATGATTATGATGATGATGATGATGATGACGATGATGATGATGATGATGATGATGATGATGGCGATGATTATATTGATAATGATGACGATGATTATTACGTTGAAGATGATGACGATGGTGTCGGATATGACCATGACGACAATGGCGATGATTATATTGACGATGATGATGATAATGACGACGACGACGATGATGACGAGGATGATTGTTTCAAGTGAATGTCACCTTCTCCTCTGAGTGATAGTTGACGGTAAGAAACTCTTCAACGTCCGCTTCGATGTCCCTCTGAAGACGATTAATCGATTAATCGCCAACGAATTAATCGCAAGTTTAACGTTGTTAGCGAGCAACGAAAGGTTGGAAAAAAGTTAATTTGAAACGTATTTTTAAAAATAATTTCAAATATTAAAAGGATGGAAAAATTATTTTTTTAAATTTATATACTGTTATTGCTCGTTATTGTCATAAAATAACGGACAATATTAACAATAACATTTGAAATTATGAAGTAGAATTATTATTATTATTATGATTATTATTATTATTAAATTTGGAAAAGATTAATAGCTTCTCTACAAGTCTTGTTGGTTAGTTTCATGTTAATTCTCGCGAGACTAAATATTTCCGAACTGTGAAAAACAAATAAACAGGAAAAGATTAATAACCAATAAAATAATATTAGTACAATTATTAATACAATAATAATAATAATAATAATTATTATTATTATTAATTGTTATTATTATTATTAATATGATTATTAAACACGCAACGAACAGGCAACCCTTCCACGTGTTCTGGATTCTGGGAGTGCTTTGAATGAATGGTTAGAAAATAATTACATTTTGAGTGTAAATTATGGTAAAATAATAATAATAATAATAATAATAATAATAACAGTATTAAATTATACAAAGGATAATTAACTTATTGCGCAAAATAATTATAATTTAAATTCTAAAATTAATGTTAGCACGACGAGTAATGGTATACTACTTGCACAAAGGTGAGTGAACACGATATTATTATATTTATAATCATTATCTTTATTATAATTTATGTTATAATTAATAATGATTATTATTATTATTATTATTATATATATATCTTACAGAAGACATTTATCCCTGATGTTAATTGAGTCGATAAGTATTAGTGCTATTAAAACATCAATATTATTATAATTCCATGGATATTCAGTTTTAAAATAACATAAATATTACGTAACATTATTCAAAGTCGGCTTGAGCCTCTATCAACCTCTAGCAACCTTAGTTTAACAAAACAATCCTGACTCGACCCAGTATCACAATCATCATCCTTAACATCATCACCACCACCATCACTACCATCATCATCATCGTCATCATCATCACAATCATCATCCTTAACATCATCACCACCACCACCACCACCATCACAACCACCACCATCACTACTATCATCATCATCATCATCGTCATCATCGTCGTTATCATCACAGTCCATCCTACATCGACGAGCTTCTGCTTGGCCTGTTGTACCAACTCCTGTTCCCTTCCTCCGAACATGTTCAGTCCAATTGGCAGAAGTCTTTTCAAACAAGCAACGTTCAGACTGGCAGAGACTTCCATCTTCTTTGGCACTCGCTTCTTGCCCTGAACCGTTATTATTATTACTATTATTATTATCATTATTATTATTTTTATTATTATTTTTATTATTATTGTTATTATTAATATTATTATTACTATTATTATTATCATTATTATTATTTTTATTATTATTGTTATTATTAATATTATTATTACTATTATTATTATTGTTATTATCATCATCATCACCACTAATGAGTCTATTATACTTGCCTTTATATTAATATATTAAATATAATTCCACAATTAATGAATAAATTTCAAAACACAACGACTGAAGCAGACAAATCGAATTCCATCGTCCTGACCTTCGTTTTGACCTGATCGACCTTGAACCCTTCGTTGCTGGAGGTCACGGCCGTGTGTTTGTCTTGACTCGGTCTTATCAGGGCCATGTTGTCTATCTCGTTGGAGAAGACGAAATTTTGTTCCTCCTTCTTGAAAATCTGTAATTGTTTTGGTATATAATATGATAATATACAAATGTCATTATAATTATAATATTATGATTCATCTGTCCTGAATATTAAGTAGAAAATAAATATTCATGAGTTAAGCCTAAGTACATCTACCCACGAAAGCACGTCACTCATATCCACTCATCAAACCCTTATTTCTCAAAAACCCAATTCCTCGAAGCCATCCTTAAACCACCCATAACTCCTATCCCTCCCCAGATTGCTACTCACGTGAGACTTGCTACCCAGATTGAAGACATCAGCCACGCATAGGTATAGGTGCTCTGCATCCTGGTTCGGAACCTTAAGCCAGTTTGACCTGTGAAGGTCCACGTACTTGATGAGGAGAGGGTAAAAGGCGTACAAGTCCCTCACCAGGATTTGATATTTCTGGTTAAACAGAAGGAATAGGCATTTTCTGGTATTTGAGAATTTAATTCAATGAAATTCACAAGATCACAAATTATTAACATTAATGGCGGTGAAAATAAATGATTTTAAAAGCTTATCAAACATCAAAGCAATAAACAAACAAAAAATGCTATAACAAAAAAAAGGTGAAAGATATTTCATAGCACCTCTTGAAGTAATCGATGAATTAAAATATTTAAAATAATCGGGTGCAGTTCCGTCAGCATACAATAGCCCCCACAAAAACTCCATGTCATACCATACCATGCCATGCCATGCCATGCCATGCCATACCATACCATACCATACCATACCATACCATACCATACCATACCATACCATACCATACCATACCATACCATACCATACACCATAACATAGCACCCCTTAAAAGCCAACTCACAGCTGGAACTTCTGATTCGATTTCTCCTCCATCCTTCTTGTGTTGCATCCTCCTCACTTCCGCCAAGTACTCCTCCTCCTCTTTTTCCAGGTTCCTCGCCTGTTCACGGATCTTGATTGCCACTGGAAGGATGTGCTCCTTCAGCATCTCCGTGGTGGCGTTTACGATGATCGGCTGCGTCCGAGCTGGAAATGGGATGATGATGATGGTATTGATAGTGATAAAGGTGAGGATTATGATGATGATGGTAGTGACAGAGGAGAAGATTATGATGTTGATAATAACGACATTGCAGACGACTATAATTTTAATATTAAAACTTATTTTGTTGAGAATACTGTTTGTATTAAGCATAAGAGGATTATAAAATAGAAACGTCGATATTAGGACTAAGTGTGAAGTACAGTAAAATCCAAACAATTCGACTCTCGATAAAAGCCATAAAAGGTTACAGCAAACAATCTTAAGGCACATCCATCTTAAGGTCAAAGGTCAACGGGTCTCCGAGACTCCACCCACTTGCAATCCTGTTCATCCAGGGCGCGTTAGGGGCACCTATGTTGTTCTTGACCAGCTTGAGTACGTTGCCCAGGACGTTGTTCATGAGATCAGCTGTTACGGTGGTCACCTGAACGTGACTGAATCGGAGAGATGGTGAAGGTTTAGAGAGAATAAAAAAGAGAATTTAGTAATCATTTTTGGTTATTAATCATTTTATTGAATTATTAACTATTATTGAAAATGTTTCATTATAAGAATCGCAGGGTTCACTTTTTGTCGGTCACGTGATCCGGGCCCTGGGACCACCAGAACGGCAGATAGCTGGGTGGAGAACATAAAAATTACTCATAAATCATTATCGTCATCATCACCAACATAGTCATCAATATTGCAATCATCACCACCACCACCATCAAAGCCATCGTCATCGTCGTCATCATCACCTGCAGAGCATGGGCAGTGTGACCTCGATTACGTGTGGTGCCTCGTTATACTTTCCTCCAGACTCTGCCAGTCCTTCGATCTCTGAGACGATCTTCTCTAGCGGCAGAACGTTCACAGCCACCTCGTCTAGAACCTCTGATGAATATTAATTAGTACGTACGTCATAAATTAATAATTCATAATTAACAATTTCATTCACAACATTGCATTCGATAAATTGTAAACAATCATCATTCTACGTGATCAGTTTCTAAATATTATTATATTTATTGTTGTTATGAATAAAGGATATTTTGCCAATTAGCTAGGTTGGTCCAATCTGACGTTATTTCTGACCCCTGACCTATAACCTTAACGATGACCTTTAACCTTAACCCCAACCTACCCTTTGCCTCCAGCGAATGAGTGGCAATGCTATCCTCTTCGATGCCATAAACGATGGAGTTCTTGTTGTACTTGTTCAACTTTGGTTCCAGGAAGGCAACTGGAAAAGTACTGGCGAAGGAGGCCACGCATTCTCCAAGTGCTGACCTGTGCCTGGAAAAACATGGCGGACTGGACTTAACCTTTGTTATTGTATATACTATATTATATACTTTTTTTATTTTAAAATATTATTATGATTATTAATTATATGTTTATTAAGTGAAAACAAAAGTAGATTTTTTAAACTTCAAAGTTCATTACCTGGCCAATTCAGACATGATGGATTCCCTGATTGGAGATGAAAGAGTCAGTGTAACTCAAGATTTATTTGTAAACATTTTGGTTAATAATTGGTAATAATTTCTCACAAATGAAGCAATAATTATAATAAAATATTATTACATCAAATTATAATATTTATTTGGTTTTACCTCTGGACGAAGGTGGCACTGTGTGTACCCAACGTATATAAGGCATTTAGGATCTTGTAGCAGCACAACTGCTCCTCTCCAACTACGAGTTAATAATAATAATAATTGTTATTTCTATTATTAATAATCATATTAATGGTGCGTTTAATTAAATGGTCAAAATATTTGTAATTAATTTGAAAATCAAAATCATAAATAAGAAATGATAAATAAAACCCAATAAATTACTTAAAATTATTGAATAAATGTCCGAATTTCTCTCACTCAAAACCAAGCACAACTGACCCTTGACCCTATGAACTCACCAAGCAGGTCAGCTCCAAATCCATTCCTACCAAGGTGATCAAACATGGAGGTGAGTACAGGTAAGAGTACCATGTGGACGTAGTTGAGGCTGGTTGCACCCCTCGTAATGGTGCCCTTAACGTGACTGAACCTGCCCGACTTGAGGTTGGACACGATTTGGGCAAGGTCATCGGCTGCGAAGGTGAAGAAGGGCAGGATGGACGAACGCACGATCTCAGGACTGCTCTTGACGATTGCCCTGATGGTCGGTGATTGGTTGACGAATTATAATCAATTTCATAAACGTTTTTCTCTTTATTATTATTATTAATGCTATTATTATTTATATTATTAAGAATTTTCTAAATTACTTTATGTCTAGAATTGCCAGAGATTAATTCTTTAGATATTTATCTAAATATGGAATAATGAATAGGTAAATCATGCAAATTTGTCTGCTTAATATTCAAGATGGCTCCGCCCACCTGGCATCGATGGCTTGGACGAGAGTCTGAAGGCATCTGACAGATATTTGAACGTCGTGTCCAAAAGCTGATATCCTTTGTCTCAATAGGAGGGCCAGTTTTGAGAATAAACTGATTAAATATGCAAATTAATTAATAATAAAAACAACATTAATAATCGAAATATTAAAATAAAAATTACCAATAAATTTTATAAAATTACTCAAATTAAAATTTTTTTTTATATAATAGCAATAATGATAATAATTATGGCTTAAAATACCTGGCCGTCATTTCCTTTTCCTTGATCGTGGCAGTCCCTGAGGTCTGCTGGAGGTTGTTGGTGGCGATGAAGTACCCTTTGTGTGCCCTGAAGTACCTTTCGACCAGGGGTAGTACAACCTGTACAGATAAAGACAACGTATGACCACAGTTAAGAGACGATATCATATATTAGGGTGACTAGTTAATCATTTAAAAGTCTATTAATGAAAACGTTTTATTTGCATAAAGTAATTTTCAAGTAATTCGAATCAATTAATTATGAATTTGTTATTAAATTTGAATAACAATTTTCACTCCTTTTAGCGATAATCCTTTCATTTCCTTAGCCATCCATCCACCTATCCAGCCATTCATGCATTCATCCATTCATGCATCAATAAATCCATCCATCCATCCATCCGTGTCGACCTTTCCAAAGAACTTGACATCTTCAGTGGACATAGAAAAGCTGTGTCTCCTACTGAACCTGGATGATGGTTTCATATTCTTCATGTTGTAGGCTGCTTTATCCACGTATTCCAAGAGCTTTTCCAGGAGACTGTAGGCGAACCTGGAAGAAATGGATGAAAATAAACGCCTTTTCATCCGAGGTGGAAATAACAAAACAAAAAGTAGAATTAGTTGAGCTTTAAAAAAATTGTTTATAAATTATTATAAAAATAATAATAGTATGAATAATTGTAATTGTCTTATGACTTCCTGTCTTAAAAATTAATAAATAAATCTAAAATATAAAAAACGTTGTCATGAAATTAGTTTAGCATAAATGATTATGAATGATTAACTATTCTCGTTTGATTGGTTGATTGATTGATTGATTGATTGATTGATTGATTGATTGATTGATTGATTGATTGATTAAATACCTTTTCTCTGTGGTTGAAGTGTCAATGCCACTCTCGCCTCCCTTGTTCTGTCTGATGTTGGCATCCTTTCTCGTCCTCGTAACCTCGTTACTAATTTGAATAAATAAGATTAATCAGTCAGTTGTTTATCATAATTCATTACTATTACTATTATTATTAGTCATTATTAATATATTAATTAATATTAATATATGAACTAATATTAATTAGATATTAATATATTAACTAATATTAATTAGATATTAATATATTAACTAATATTAATTAGATATTAATATATTAATTAATATTAATTAGAACATGCTTTATGTAAATGTAAAGCAAATTAAATGTCTTTCCATCACCTGATAATTCTGTAGCCGCACATTTGCATAAACCTCATGAGTTCCTGGGCCCTCTCTCTGTTCTCCTTCTTCTCCTTGTCTGTCAGCATGCTGTACGGTATGAACTGCGGGTTGATGGCTTTCCCTGTCAATCAATCGGTTAATCAATCGATCAATCAACCAAGCCAATCGTTTAATCAATCAATCAATCAATCAATCAATCAATCAATCAATCAATCAATCAATCAATCAATCAATCAATCAATCAATCAATCAATCAATCAATCAATCAATCAATCAATCAATCAATCAATCAATCAATCAATCAATCAATCAATCAATCAATCAATCAATCAATCAATCAATCAATCAATCAATCAATCAATCAATCAATCAATCAATCAATCAATCAATCAATCAATAGCTATCGCTGTCCCCATTGGTATTGTCATTTTTTAAATTATTATTCAGGATATTTTCGTAATAAATTATATTAACCAAGCTGATCAATCTCCAGTTTCTTTTTGACAGCCCACACATCGTGAGCATTGTCGGCCAATTTCTCGGCCATTTCCAGCATGCCCCTGGTCAAGGTTATGCTGCGAAGGTCAGCGGGCTTGGGGGTATAGTCGCCCTGAGTTTGAGAAATGGCTTGCTGATATAAAATTTATATTAATATTATGTTACTAACATTATAATTAATTTATAATAAAATAAAGTTATATCTAAAAGAACGTTATTATAATAAAGAATTGTTCCATATCATGCGTTAATCACAATACCAGCAATACTAGTAATATTAACAGATTAAAATATATTAGTAATATAATATAATTATATAATCAATTGTAATTATTTCACTGACCAAGGACAGTTTGGATTGCTTCTTTTTAATCTGATTCTTGGTCATGGATCTCGAAGGATCCAATTCCACGGTCCATCCCCAGGCCTGCATGGCTTTCACGGTTGACTCGATAGGGGACAGGTACCTCATCTTGTCCTTAGGAAATCAAGATATAATAATAATAATAATAATAATAATAATAATAATAATAATAATTTATTCATTCAATAATTTATAAACGGCACATACTCTTTAATGCTATTAATTTGTTTTATAATTATAATTATATGCAAGATGAAATTAAACTTCGGATAATGTAAACCACAATTTAAAATAAAATAAATAAATAAAATAATATTAATAATAAGTTTCAACTGACAACATTGTTGAGAAGTTGGAAGCTCTTGAGATTGGGATGTTGCTTCAACTCTTCGTCATAGTTCGTCGCGTACGTCCAGCCGGAATCGATCTGAGAAGTCATTCAATCGAATTAATCGAACTTAATGGCAGTTAATCATTTTAATAAATTTATTTATTAAATTAATAAATTTATTTATTAAACATTGTATTCTAGAAAAAGAAATTCTCTCAGAAAATGAAATTCAAAGTCTCAGAAACCTTGGCCATGGCCCACGAGTCGTGCCAATGTTCTGCAAAGTCGATGACTATTCTCGACAATTGATCGTTCAGGGCTATTCTGAGTTCAAGAATACAAGAGTTGTGAGTGAAGGAAATAAATCGTTTCTACTCTCTGCATCATCATCATCATAACGTCACCATCACAATCATCATTATCATTACTTCGTGATATCGGCTGGCTGTGGGTTATAGGTCCACCCAGCTTCGGCAACACACTGTTTATAAAAGCCATCATCCTGGTTGCCAAGGGAATAGTCAGGTGACAGGGCGCAGCCAATGGCAGACAAGCACGGCAGGGCTTTGGAAAACAGCTCTGGATCGTAATCCTATCATAAAATAGCAAATATAAATGATATTTATCATTATAATTTATTAAAATATTGTAACTATTTAAAATAATATTGATAAAATATTTTAAGCAGGGTTTGAATTTCTTCGTCAAAATAATGAAATTAAATTGCAATTTCGTACGGAAAACAAAACGCACCCTCTTGGCTAGAGAATCGAATATTCCACTGAAGAGCATCATGGTCAGCCTCTTCTCTTCTTCCGTGGCCGACCCGTATGAACCCCACCCTCCGCTGCCATAGTAACGACCACACCTTTCGTAGTGGTTGACAAGAACCTTTTGAATTTTAAATTTTCTATTAAAGCAATTATCTTTTCAACTTAATTTATTATTTACTATGTATATTATGTTATTAAATATTCACATTTAAGTCTTTACTGGTAGACATGGAGAGACCGCTGACCAGCCAACCAATAAGGATGGGTTTAAAAATAGCTACAAACCCTTAAAGGGGTAATGGTGTTCTCGTTCAGGGCTGGTACGTCGACCACCAACTTTCTTAGGAGACTCGTCATCATGGGTGGTCTCAGTTGTCTAGGTAATTAATATTCATGAATTACACGTTAATCAATTATTAATCATTAGTCCAATATTACAGAAGCATGGCATCACCATCATCATCATAATCATCATCGTCGTCGTCGTCATTGTCAAGTTCGTCTTCATCCTTACCCGGTCAGAGCCACGAGGAAATCAGAGACCACGTCCCTCTGGTTCTTGGTCAGTGACTTGCACTTTGACATCTTGTATACGGTATGTAGGGTCTGATCCAATAGGTTGCAGACGTGCTCAGAGTCTCTGAAGAAGTGGGCGTTGTTCGTCAGAAGCGGTAGGACGGAGTTGCAGAGGTAGCGGTTCAGGGCCAGTGCCATGTCGCAGTCCCCTGCCTGAGCCTGGTGGTTGTTTGGGTTGTTAGGTTGAACAAAAATCGAAATGATGATGATTGAAAATGTAGCTAGTCAATATGAATCTCATATTGGTAAGAATATTCATAATCATCATTGATGTCATGGTCACAAATAATCATCATCATCATCATCATCTCCAACTGGATACGTACATCTTCCAGAGTTGTGGCTGCTCTGAGATCAGGCAGGAATCCATTTTCAAGGAGCCTGAAGAACGTCATCTGGTCCTGAATACCGTAAACCCTTTCCAGGAAAAGAACCGCAGCCGCCTTGTGCTGCGGTGAGAGACCAATTGGTAGGTTGGCGCCCCCCGATTCCTCTGGATATTCACCATTTGCCTATGAACAGGATGAATGGATTGTCAGATTAAGGAATATGAATTCAGTGGGGCTTTTTTTTTTACGATAAACTGTGAAAATGTTATTAAATTCGAATGAAATATAACAAATTAAGCAGTAGAAAGAACTACTGTTTAATTAAGACATTTTTTCTTGTTTATATCGTATTAAATTTTCAATTTATGTAGCGCTTCCTTGGCCTCAATCCATACAAACTCACCGATTGGATGTTTCCGACCGGAAGTATGAATCTGATCTCGAGTGCACCTTCGAGGTCATCCAATGAGACGAGACTTTTCAAGATGGCCCTTGCCCTCAGCGAATCGCTTCTACCGGCTTTGATGGCTTCAGCCTCAGGTGCGCACTTACCTGTGGCAGTTAGTCACGTGCTTGTTTATGATAGTTTTGATTAAGTAAAGCGTCATTGACTATAAGTCAATGGTAAAATGGTCAACAATAAGTTGTTGCTGTATCTACATTCCTATCATTGTCATCATCGTCGTCGTCAACATCATAATAGTGCTATGTTTCTCTTCAATGGAGTTCTTACCCAGCAGTTCGACTAGAGATGAGTAGAACTGGAGACAAGCCTGTCCCATGTCAATGTAGTCTTCGTCGTCTTCTGACGGCAAAGTCGAGTAATCGTACTTGCTGAATGCCATGGAAAAGTTGAATTAGTAGAACGAATTCACTCATCAATTCACCCATTCAGCCATCACCCATCACTCGTTACCCACCCACATGGGTAGGGCATGAAACCTCACCCTACCTCTGAGAGAGAAAGTTCCCACGATCGTCATCTTCAGTCTCCGATACCGTTCTGATGAACTGAACTGCGTTTGGATTCTTGAAGGCAGCAATTTGCAGCGACATGGTGATTCCACCCATCAGGGCTTTTAGCAAGCCCCCTCCTTCACCCCTCAGGGCTGGACCGAGACACTCGGGTCTTCTGATGAGAAGGCGTACCACCAGGTTGGCATTCTCCTCGACGCTCTCCCCTAGGGATCGGACACGGCTTACTTCGAAGACCGCATTGGATTTTGATAGTGATTTCATTCAGTTAATTTATTCATTTATATATTAAGCTGATAATAATAATGATAATAATAATGATAATAATAACAATAATAATAATAATTCATCCATATACATGTAATGTGATATATGGAAAAAATTGTTTCCTCCGAAACCATGGCAACCAACCATTGACCCAAACGCAGAAGCGGAAGAAATCCAGGAACCTTTCCCCCTCGACTGGATCCCAACCGATGTCAGGGTAACCATTGGCAACCAGTTTCTGATTGCTCTGCTGTCCACACCTGTAAATTACGATGACCATTATGTGGCGCATAATAATAAACATTATTATACTTATTATAATATTAATATTGATAATAATTATATCATCAATTTAATAATGATAATAAGAATTATAATAAATTTAAAATCTTAACAATCATCATCAACACTTTAGAGTCACACCTGGACAGATAGACGGCGACCTTGTCAAGGTCAGACTCCCTTAGTGCCAGTGCCAATTCGTTGTTATCCATGAGGGAGGAATACGCCACGTCCAGGGGGCAGGAACCCCTAAGGGATGGGCGGGCTGGAGTTGCGAAAAATATGTTTATTAATATAATTGGTTTAAAGAGTAAAATCATCGATTAATATTAGTGGTGTTAAAATAATTATCCATTAATCCTATTTTAATATAATAATATCAAAATTATTCGAAAATTCACTTTAAACTAATAAAAAAAAATAAATTAACGCTTACATAGCAACATGCAGCTGTTGTCAAGGAGATAACCAAGGTGCTCGAACATGGCCCTCTGGTTGACCCTGCCTGTCCTACAAAAGTAGCACAGAAACCTACAACAAGCGACCACCATCTCTGCCGAAGTGTCCTGTAAAATCATGTTACAGTAATTATAAATGGTGTGTGTATAATATTACTTCATGCGTAGTTTATAATTTTTATTTTACGAATATAAAGATTAAAATTAAATAATATATATATTTAAAAAAAAACTACTAAATAATTCATTTCGGTTGAAAATAAGGCCGTGGCCGTGATCATTGGGTCACGCCCTTCTGACCTTTGACGGTTCCACTTCGCTGGTTATCTGGGTAGCTTGGGTGGCCTCGCACTCTGATTCGACAGATTGTTGTTGTGCCTTGTTGAGGGTGTTGATCATCAATTGCATGACTGTCTCGTGGATGCCCAATGACCTCATAAGGTCAGGGTGCTGGAAGAAGACCTTGTTGTCCGCCAAGTCCCTGCCAAAGGTCAAGTTCATGGGTCAGACTTCAAGCAAAAGGTAAGATTGAAATGCAAAACTAATGACGGGGTTTTCCTCTTAATTAATGAAGTATATCTATTAACTAATACATAATTGCAGTATAATAATGAGAGTGATGTTAATTATAATTATAATAATAATAATATTAATATTACGTAATATAATATAATAATAATATTAATATTATCTGGATTAGAGAAAGGAAAAGTAAGTTCCGATAGGGGAAAATGAACCAACCAGATGCTGGACTTGAGTTGCTCCTCTTCGTCTGGCGCCACCTGTACCATGAGCAGGGACCTGACGAGGCCTAGGCTCTGGTTCAACTTGTTGATGTCCTCTCTGCTCTTGTCGCTTATCACGTAAGTCTTGTCCAATGATCTGATGAGCTGATGAATTATCATAATTTATTCATAACCATATTCATTAACATAGGTATTTTTATCTATTGTTAGCTGGTCGTAACAGCTAGACAATAATTCGATCAAAATGCTAATTAATGATGGTTGTGATGAAAAAGTTCGAAGTGATTGGTCAATTCTCTGGTACCCCTACCTCTGCTACACCGTCATACTGCCTATGGAGGAGGCTGAACATTGCCCTGATGAGGTTCTGATCGACGATGATGTCAGTCTTTGCCCACGATATCACCGTGTCTATTATCAACTGCTGGGTGTTCTCTGAAATGGTGATGACGATGATAATTATCACCACGACAACGACTATGATGATGATATTAAAGGTCAGGAGAGTTCTTGATGACTACAACATACCCGGCCCAATATTGGTCAAGACAGGAGGGGCGGGAGGCTTTCTATTTGTGATGTACGTCAACATCCTTTCCAGGAGGGGCTTGTTGGACTCGGCTTCAAGCTGGACGTCCTTGGCCTCCTTGGAAGGCTCCTCCTCTTCCGGCGGATGGTGATTGCAGTGCCTCAGGAGCTCCGAATGAAAGTCGACCAACGATTCTCTCAGATCTTCCCCCATGGGACTCTGCGTTTGGTCTGACCCCTCTTCTTTGAAAGAGAGCATCGTTCTCACCTGGGAATTGGATCAATCCGATTAGAACAATTTTATTGAAAAGATGACCAAAAAAAGCGCAAAGAACATTTAGACATAATAAACTGTTCATTCATTTTCAACATCGATCGTGGTAAACACAAAAGTATTTGTTGATAAATATCAACACAACCACAACCACAACCAATCAAAATAGTTCTGTTAACATCGCAACCTGTTCTTGTGGCGGGCACCTGAATTCTCTCGTCCTTTTGGCGGCCACTGCCATCGGCATGTCAGACTGCTTGATATCGATGTATCTCTGCTTTTGTTCCTGAAGAGATAATTAATATAATAAAACAAATAATTCCTAATAAATATGTAATAATAATCTAAAGACATAATAATAATTATAAATATTACTAATGCTATTATTATCAATAGATAAACAATATTATTATTATTAAATAAGAATAAATTATGAATGACCTTTTGACATTCGCCAACAAAGTTCTCCGAGAAGGCCACGAGGGCTTCTATCCTGTGCCTCAATTGAATGTCACACAAGTGATGGAGGAGGGTGCACAGCTTTCAATCAGTTGTTTACAAACGATTAGAATTGGAAATCATTTATTTATATTTATTTAATTAAATATTTATTTAATTAATTTAATTTACTAATTATTTGTTTATCTATTTATTATTACTACCAGCACAATCAAACTTCAAGGTTAAACATTAAGTCGTAAGATTTACTTTGCAATTGTGCTTCATCGCCATAATAAAATAAATAATAATGATGATAGTTGTGGTAGTTATAATCAATCCGTAACAAGGATGATAACATTAATAACATTAATAATAGTAATAATTATAATATTAATAATTATAATATTAATACCGGGCAATACATATGATGTATTTGCATCATAGCTTTGTTACCTCTAGTTTCACTGGCTCAGATAGCTTGATCTGTATTAATCCATATTTCTTGGCTAGAAATGGAATTTCACTTTAATATTATAAAGTAATAATTATTATTACTACAATAAATAATTTAAATGTATTGAAAATAATAATTATAATAGAATAATATTAATTAACACATAATATTAATTAATATTATTACTGCTCTCTGGGACTATCTTCTTGTGAATCTCAGTCATTTCATCTGAAGGAATAAATTATGAAATCAATGATCTAATTAATAATAAGGGGAGGGGCTTATCTATTCTATTCTTACCTGGGCTCTTCCTGACCTCAAAGTTCATGGGGTCAATGAGGTGAAGAAGTTGATTGAGGTCTTTGTCGTCCAATAGACCAATGATAAGCAACTTGTCAACAACTTTGATTATGGGTCTGAAATAATAAAAGCTTTGTTTAAAAATCAAGCGCTATACAAATGGTTAAATGTCTAAGATGGAACTGTAAACTGATCGTCTGAAACCTACACGAAGTGGTTCTCATCGCTGCCACCTATCGGGTCCCTGATGTGTGCTGCCCCCTTCTGGACGGCCTCAGTTAGGAAGTCCATCATGTTCTGCTTCAAGAGATTCAAGGGGAAGTGCGGGCTGGTCGTGAAGTTCGGTTCCTTGGCAGTTCTGTCAGGGAATATATTATTGTTGTTATAACAATGGCAATGATTATTATAATTACGATTACATCACAATTAATATAGTTATATATTATCAAAATTATTTTACATTATTTTAATTTATATTTAATATGTAATAAAATCACTGTAATAATAATAATAATATATTATTATTATTATAATTATAATTATTATTATTACTGATATTATGTTAATATTATTATATAATTATTATTATTATTGATGTTTTTATCATGAATAAGTCATAAATGCCTACGTGTCGCAAAGGTTGATCTTTGGTCTGATGGAAACGCTCTGCTCCAGCGATGGAATGCTGTCCCTGATGTTCGGAAGCGGTTCGTCTTCCTCCGCCCAGCTCTGGTATTGGTGATGATAATGATGCTGTTGGTGTTGATTCTCGTAGTTCTTGCTGAAGAGCGTTAGGGCCTGTTTCTTGAATGCCAAGGGTACTATGAACTCTTTCTGTGTCATCAGTCTGCAAGAGGTCAAAAGATGGGTTGACCTTACGAACTATGACAACTTTATCGATACCGTCTTTTTCGTCATTACCATCACCGTTATCGTATCAGTATACGATGTGTGGTTTCATCGCGCCTAACAACATCATCAAAGTCACTAACATTCGTTGTTACTCATTTAGTAAAAACATTTAAATTATATTTACGATTATGAAGAAAGTATTACGGAGGAGGTGATGACGATTGTTATGACCATGATAATGGTAATGATGATGATAATAACGATGATGATGACGATATCAACGGTGATGTTTTCCAACCTGGAGTTGGCGTGAGCATCGAGATGTAGAGAGATGAGTAGATTGTGGAATCCCATTCTCAGCTCACCCGGCATGTCTGAATGTTGAAAAATGGAGCATTAATCATAATCATCATCACCATCATCATCATCGTCGTCGTCATCGTAATCATCGTTATCATCACTGACATTTGCTCTTAATGCAGAACATGAGCTGCCTCTCGTCAATGTGGTGTGTGAGTTCGTGGGCAGCCCTGTGGTTGCCATGGGAGCAGACGGCATGGTACAGGCCCAGCGTGTGCATGTGGAATCTAATAACAAAATATTAGCAGTAATAATAATAATAATAATAATAATAACAATAATAATAATAACAATAATAATAATAATAATAATAGTAATAATAATAATAATAATCGTCATCATCATTATCACCTTCACCAATTCGCCAATTGCAAAGTTTATCAAGTTAACCATAATTCTGACGAACGTTTGTATCTCCATGATATCACAAAATTAAGTTTATTAACAAGCAAAAATATTGCAGAATATAATAACAATTTATTGACTACAAAATAAGGGCGCCAGTAAAATACCTGAGGAGGCTCGGATGTTCCTTCAGTTCCAAGATGTCGAGGCACCTGTCCTCTTCTGGTATGTGCAGGGCCATCATTTGTTCTTTAAATAGTAACAGTTGTAATTAATATTAATAATATAATCATGAAATAATAATAATAATTAATTAATAATAAAATTGTTATTACCTGCATCCTCGATGAGCATACTCCATCCTCTGATGTCAGAAAGCTTGAGGACGTGAACCTTGTTGGAGGTCATGGGGCACCTGGACCACTGGTAGGTCTTGAGTATCTGAAAGTCCAACCTCGGGGGGCACTGAGGCTGGATGTGTTTGCCACCCCTGAACAGGATCGAGGAGAGCGGCAAAGCCAGCTGTGAAGATTATTGTCATTAACATATCATTTGCATTTCATTGTTAAAGCATTAGCACGTCATTATCATATTCATTTTATTGTCTTCATGCATGTGAGGATAGAATAATCCTTACAAAATCTATTTAAAGATCTTAGTTAATCTTAATTATCTATTTCAAGATTAGCAATATATTAATATTAATATTAATATTAACACAGCTACCATGGATGTCATCGCATAATTGCATATCATTAATATTAATGAAGATCATAACAACATCATTAGGTCTCCATTAATGAATGACCTTAGTCCTTCCCAGTTCGACTTGTAACACTTCCTTATTGGTTGGCTCGAAGAACACGGCTGGAAACAGCATTGCATTGGGCTCCACCTGTGGTAATTAGAGAATTAAAGAAGAAATATGATAATTCATCATCGTCGTCATCATCATCAATATTATTATTATTATCATCGTCTTATTATTATTATATTATTATTCATTATTCTTCGTCTGAATACCTGGAACTTGTTGGCAGCTTCTTGTCCATTGACAGTGAAACTGAGGAGTCCGTTGGAGACGTCCACGTGACAACCTATCAACAGACCAGGGCCTGCCCTTTTGCCGCTCTCTTCCTGGTGGCTTTGCCTGATTGGATGGAGGAAATGAGGACGATGATGATGATGATGATGGCGTCAATGTCAATTGAATTAAAAGATGAATAAATTAAAAATTAATCTTATTTACATTAACCTGTTGTTGAGATCGCCGGCCGACACCATGTAGCAATTCTTGCGACTCACACTGCAAATGATAATAAAAGTAATATTAACCACGGCGACGACGACGACGACGACGAGATGGAAAGACCAAGCAAACCTGCTAATCGAATGAGTTTCCATGTCCACGGAGCTGACAACAACGTTCCTGACCTTCCTGATGTCAAAGGTCGTGTTGTGCATGTAGAAGTGGGGCGTGACCCAACCCACGTAGACCTTTGGTTAAAGAACCAGGGGTCAAAAGTTAAATTGATGTCCATTGCTTTTCCCATCAATTTATAGTGGATATTATAGTTGTAATAGTCATAATAATTATAATAATTGTTCATTATTCTTATTGTGTAATAAGAACATTTAGTCACATTAATCTTTTTATTAGCTTCCAAAAACATCGCATTTATTACCTTTCACATTCACCATCATCATCACCACCATTTCCAAGACCATTATGGTCACCCACCTGTGACGGATCCTGACCCGGAAACACCCTGACACCATAGTAATACTCATCGATGACGTCCAGATTGGACTCGAGATCCCTGTAATCCATCTCTGACTCCATCGTTTCAGAGGCAAAACTTCCCTGACTGTCCCTCTTCTTCTTCAGGCGACTATTCACCCCACCGGCCACACCACTCGTCACAGACATACCGGATTGGTGGGTTCCCGAGGGGTACTGACCACCGACGCTTTCCATGTCTTCTGATTCGACCGAGTATTCTGAAGCGCTCATGCCCTATTACATGGTGAGTGTTGGTGCTCATAATGACTATTACGATTATTATATCTTTAAAATACTCACATTTGTTCTTTCTTAAAGGTTTGTATAATAATATATCTATTGATAATTTAAGTTAATAATAACAATTATAAATCATTCATAATAAATAAAATCGTAATAAAACGTTCATAATTTGAACTTACCGGCAGCGACCCGTGCGAATATTCCTGGCTACCAAGAGGCGACGGATCCCTGGATGACTTTGGCTTCCTGAAAAGGTTAAAGGGCGATTTGCCCCTCTTGGCACCGTGAAACCCTCCCCTGCCTTGGTCACCTCCAAACTTGAGACCCATTTTACTGAAAAGTCTTTTGTCGTTCGGATAGTCACCTGAATTGTCATCGTACAGTGTAAATTTCACTGCAGACATTTAGATTTCAAACGACGTTAGAAGATGTTCGGAGATATTTTGAGAAAAAAAAACAATAACGAAATAAAATTAGTGGAGACTTAATGTTATTATAATAATTAATATAAACCATACGTTAATAATAATAATAATAATCGTTATTATTATTGATGTAATATTATAACAATTATGATATAAAATAATAATAACTTTATATTGTATATTAATTTATTTATTAGTTAGTACATAGTACATACATAGTACAATTAGTACATAATAATTAGCCCACCTTCATCACCGTGGGTTCCAGGCTGCATCTTGTGCGGCATGTTGTCGAGATTCTTCTTGTCGTAGTACAAATGTCTCTCTCTTCAACAGGATGTACTCATTATCATAAATCATTATAATAATTCCATTCACGTCGTGTTAATATTTTTCTAAAACTAAACAACTAACCTTGGCGCCAAGAATTGTTCGGGGAATCTGACTGGCAGAGTAAGTCTCAGGTACTCGAGGCAGACCCTGTCCATGGTACCGAAGGACTTCGAGTGCACCTTCAAACACGGGGGTGATGTGCTCCTGGAGGGGGATTATAAACATTATAATAAATTATTGTTATTTTTAAATTAAAACATTTATAATCTTTAAAAATTAACAATTTCAAATATATCGGCACAATGTTGCTATATTTTCTGGTGTCTAACAGTCTCCACAGCATGCAAATTATAATAAGTATTATTTTTTTTATTATGATTACTATGTTGATGTTGTTGTTGTTGATAAGAAATGTTGCAAATTATATTTAAGACAACTGCGAGGAACAAAACGCACCCTCCAGGTACCCTGACGATTTCAATCCTTGGGTGGTCCTTGAGGATGGTTTCAAAGAGGGCCTGTTCCTTGTCATACCACAGAGGCATAGGTCTCGTCATGTTCCTTGATATTTTGTAATTATTATTTCATAAATTACTATTATTATTAATCATTTAAGTTGTTATTAAAATATTTATTCAGATAAATTATTTTATTTTTCGATTTATTTATTGGGCTTCAAATTGTAACATACCAGAGCGAATAAGGTGTAACATTGCAAATTAGAATATTTTATTATAAGTCCATATGATATATTATAATAGAATTATTATAACTATAAATTATTATTATTGGAAATTATGAAAATATATATAAATTTTACGTATATAATAAAATGCAAAACTGAAACTGGAACAAGTCCAAAACTTACACGCAGAAAGGTTCGTAACCTTCCTGGAGACCACAACATGTGAAGAATTTCAATGTAAACACGTCCTACAATAAATAAGTTATTATTATAATAACTAATCTAATTATATAATATTAGATATTATTAAAAGTTATATTAGCATCGGGGCGATTAAAAATGATCCCCGCTAATCCAGGTGGAGCATCTCACCTGTCCAAAGTTGACCCTGGCGTGCTGATTGGCCCCCAGGCTGATGGCGGGCACGTAGGACTCTGAAGTGTCGATGCCCTTGAAGGCAATCTCCTGACCCGTTCTGTCCATCATCAGTTCTCCGTTCAGTGAGAAACCTGGTTGACATCATAGTCGTCGTCATCATCGGAATCATTATCATCGTCACAGTCATCATCGTCGTCTTCGTCATTTTCGTTTTACATCATCAATATGCCTATTATAGAAATCTTCCATACCAAAATAGTCCAATAAGAATTTACTTTTCATTTGGTCACAAATAGCATTTTAAACTTATATTATTGAAAAAAAAGAGTTAATATATACCGAATATCTTTATTATTATTATTATTATTATAATTGTTATTATGATTTTCATATTATAATTGTAATTACTATTATTAAATAATAAATATTGTCCTCACTGATGGTCCTGTCAGTGATGTCCAGCATGCAGCCAATAATATCGCCCTTCTGCCAAACTTTACCATAGAGTTCGGAGCCCTGGTGCCACTTGCGACCCTGGGGTGGATAATTGAAAGTGAGGTCATAGGTTACGAGGTCATAGGTTAGTGGGTGGTTTAGTGTTTCAATTCATCAAATTAATTATTATATTTGTGATATTGTGATATGTGATATTGTATGAATTATGATTAGTGATGAATTAACATGTTTAATTTTAACCATTAGTGATGATTAATGGGAGACTAAAATATACTCACGGAAAATCCGTCGAAAACGAAACTAAATCCGTCACATCCGAGTTCCTTCCCTGACTGGCTGCTGACCTTTGCCCAACCGACCTTCATGAACCCTGGGGTTATGACCTCGAACTCGTAGTACCTGAGTGCAAAACCAAAAATGAATTTATTTTTATAATAATCCTTTAATATTACTATATTATATCTTATTATTGTTGTTATTACTGTTATTATTTTATTATTATTTTATTTATTAACCATTTGCCGGCATCAACAGCATAGGCCAGCTCGGCCCTGTAGGTTCTGACCATCGCTTTTGCCTGGGACATGTCCTTGGTAATGGCTGTGGAAGTATGTGGATTATAAATAATAGAATATATTTTATTATTATTATTAATATTAATATTATTTATGTTATTAAACTTGGTTTATTATAATTTAATCAATTACTTTCTCCAGCCTCATTGCTGGGAGGTTCCAAATTGTAGCCATAAGCCATCAGTGTCCTTACTGACTCTGAAGCCGTCTGCCTGCGTTTGGAAATTATTATTATTATTATTATTATTGTTTTATTGCTATTAATTATTATAATATCATCATCATAACAGTCTAACCTATTGGACTTCTTGATGATCTCATCCACGTTAGAATAAGGTACGAGATGGTGAGAACGTTTGTTGAAGAAATCCTGTCATGATAAATGAATCCAAAATTCTTTATATTAATTAAAAATAATAATAATAATATTTATTATTGTCGACAATAATATTATAAATAATTATAAAAATAATAAATTCCCGTATAACGTCAACGTTCTTACAAATAACATAATGAAAATAATAATGCGAAACATAATATAACATAATATAATAATATTGTAACGCGATCACATTTAGAAACACCACGTAAATAATCCTAAAGCTGACCTCAGTTAGACCATAGGTCCAGCCCTGTTTGATCCTCTCCTTGGCCCAAACGTTGTGGGTGTTTTCAGCCAGGGCTTCGACCAACTCGTTGACCCTTTCACTAAGTTGTATGACCGACAAATCCAGGGGTGCTGGTCTGTAGCCATTAGCCTGCATGTAGCTGGAAGTATTTAGGATTCGGATTAACGTTAGTATTGTAAATAATACAATTGTAATAAGGTGTTAGAATAAGTATAGTATACAATAGTATACATGTATGTATAGGTAGTTATAATACATTAATAATAATAATAATAATAATAATAATAATAATGTTATTATTATCATTATTTAAAAAAAAGCGAACTGTTAGCTATATTATACAATATATTTATTGGTAACTTATTTTTTATAAATAAAAACATTTAATAACATTAATTATCACTAACTTCACGGACAATTTCTGAGTCTTGAGTCTGTGATTGCTGGTGTACTGAGGATCGTAGGTTATGTGGTAACCGAGTGCTATAAGCATCCTGTTCAATGAATCGTCATCATCATCGTTAACATCGTCATCATCATCACCATCAATATCATCGTCATCATCATTGTCATCATCATCGTCATCATCATTGTCATCATCATCGTCATCATCATCGTTAACATCGTCATCATCATCATCACCATCAATATCATCATCACCAATATCATCATCGTCATCATCGTTTACTTGAGTGTCTCCCTGGCAAGTGATATGTTGTACTGTTTCTCAGTTGTTGATAATTTCTCGTAGTTGATGATCGATGGATGTATGAGTCTTTGGTCATCGCGTCTCTGTGGAAAACATTTATTTTTAAATTTTACTTATTCTCAAAATGTGATTATAATTTAATTAATTATAATCTTGCCATTAATAATATAATTTGTTATAATATCGTTACAATATGCGGACATCTTTCCATCCATCACAAAACATGGTTGATGCATTAATACACGGTGTAACTTGATATACATTGACATATTATGTTTATACTTTAAACAATAAAAACAATGATAACAATAATAACAACGATCATAATTAGATTAAAATTATAATTCGTCATAATTTCAATCACCTCTCCCCAGACCCATCCGTTCTCTATCTTCCCCATAGCCCAGAGCTCGTGGAGGTTTTCGGCCAGTTTTTCAGTTACATTTTCCACGTAGTTCGGTATCGGTATCTTGGAATGTTCAGTTGATGTTATAAAATAATGTAACTTGTAAAGTCTTTTATTAATTAAAACTATAATTTATTAAAACTATAATTTATTAAAATTTATTTATTAAAACTATAATTTATTAAAATTTATTTATTAAAACTATAATTTATTCAAATTTATTTATTAAAACTATAATTTATTCAAATTTATTTATTAAAACTATAATCTATTGTTTAAAGTTAAAATTAAACTAAAAAATTGAACTCACGTGGGAGGTGTCCACGGGTCTCGGCACGAATACTGCGTTCTCCAGCATCTGCACAGGTCCACTGATGAGCCCTGATGTAAATAAATTATCATAATTTAATTCACGAGCCAATAGTAATTATTCCGTTGCCTCATTATCATAATATATGTAGTTATTATAATCATAATTTTATTTTCCAAATGCGCATACAAATATGATAGTAATAAACATATGCCGGTTACGCTGTTAATGACCTTTGGGTACATTTCCAAGGTTAAAGCAAGGTTCGATCTTCAACTTCTCCTTGGGTTTAAGACTCTCGCAAATGGGGGAGTGGCCTTCTGGGGGTCCATACCTCAGACGACCGTGGTCTCCACCCAGCATGAACCTGATGCTATATAATCCGAGAGGTATGATCGAATCGAGTCATAAAACGTTATTTATAAACATGATTTAAAATTATTCACATAAGTAATTATTCCAATTAATTATTAATTACAATATTATAGTTTTTAGAACTGATTATTATTATTATTATTAATATAACTATCTATATTCCCACCTGCTCTTGGCAGACATGCTGACCGCAGGAAAGAACATTCCGTCGGTGTTGAAGTCCTTGAAGAATCCCCTGACAGGAACACCGTTGATGGTGAAGGTTATTTGGGGAATGTCAAGGTCGAGACACACCCCAATGACGTCACCTTTCTGAAGGACGCCCTGGGCCACCCTGGCCAGTCTGGGCTTTCCGCCTTAAGATTGTGGTAATAGTTGCCTCATTTATTTTATGGCTTCTCATTTACATATTTACACACAATTGAAACATTTTTTAAATAATTAAAACCATTAATTAATTAATTATTCATAAATTCAGTCAAAAAATACCGACCTGTCCACAAATCACAGCCATCAAAAGCATACGAGAAGTGATCATCCCCAACGCCATTTGCTCCCCAGTGTGCCCCTCCTCCGGGGTAAGGCACAAAGCCCTCGGTGTTGGCCCAACCGATCCTGATGTGCGCTGGCAGGTGGGTGACCTGTTCCACGAGGTCGATGACGGCCTCGTAGTACCACTTGTGGTACATGGCAGATCCCTCGTATTTCCCGACGTATATGTTGGGACTCATGCTGGATTGATAGCAATCATTACTTACTTAATTTCTTCATTTTTAAATGTTTATTTATCCATTAATCCTAGAATTAAACTCAGTAATCGTAATCGATCTCATCATAATCATCACTACCACCTCCACCATCATAATCATCACTACCACCTCCACCATAATGTTTACATCGTCATCACAGTGAGAATCGAAGTTGAAAGGTCGAGTCAGAAAGACTTGAGGCAAGTGCTTTTCCATTTCACCTGAAAACGTAGTCGACGACCTTCGTCTGAAGGAGGAGGTCTCTGCCGGGCAGAAGGTTTTCCATGATCAGGTTCTGGTTCGAACGGACTGCCACTCCGTTGCCCACGCACAGGGAGCACAGCACGTCTAAGACCTGAAGACGATGATGATGATAACGACGACGACGATGATGATAACGAAGGCAATAATAATGATGATCATGAGCCGACCTTGGGATCTCTTCCGTGTTTGTCGATGAGTGAGATGATGGTGCTGATGTGATGCTCCTTGATGACGTTCAGAGCTTCAGGACTGTCAATGAGGACACTGTGAAGGACGTCCAGCACGCCTGTCGCAATAATGATGGCCAATTAATTATTCATGCATTGTAATTAATAATACAAACTAGCAAGTAAGATGTAATGAATGTTGATTTCTCAATGAAAATTAGCATAACTTATGCGACCTTTCGATGAGTCTTGACCTTCCAATCTCCTCACCAACCAATCGATGTGCTTCGAGGAGGCGAACTGCGTGCAATTGCTGTGATTGCCCTGAATGAGGGCAGCTGAAAATAGCACGGTGACCCTGATTTAGAATTCAACAATCAATTCTATTGGCCAAACAATGCATGTCATTCTTTCCTGCATTCGATCGCTCATTCATTGTTGAACAAACTGAGTGAACTTCACAATCTTATGAACTACAAATTCATCCAGATTTGAACTCGACATCGTACGCTTGGAAAAGAAGAATTCAAAATCGAAAGAGATGGAAAGCATGGAATAACCGAGCAGGAGATACAAATAGTTGATCATGTCATTCCACTTGTCAGCTGACTCCTCCCCAATCAGGTGAGCCAAACGCCTCATGCTCTTCCATTGGCTGCATTTGTCTATGGTTTGTAGGATCAGAGCTATCATGCCCTGGAATGAAAATTATTAAGTCGTTAGAAGATTTATTATTAATGTTATTGTCATTGTTATCATGGCCATTATTATTTATTTATTTATTTGTTTATTTTTATTTATTTATTTTTATTTATTTATTTGTTTATTTATTTTTATTTATTTATTTATTTATTTTTATTTATTTATTTGTTTATTTTTATTTATTTATTTATTTATTTATTTAATTTATTAATCGTCAGTCGTAATATCTATTGCCAAAGTACGATATCATAATATAACTTGAATAATTAATATTATTCTAATGCCTTAATTTATTCATCTCAGCATCTCACCTCCTCCTGGAAGAGATCCTGCCTGTTCCTCAGAGCTTTGAATCTCATCTGCCTCTCCTCGAAATCTGATCAATGAATATTGATTAGCAAATTAGAATATATAAGTCAATCAACCAATTTTAAATAAAATAAACAAATGGTTTCGTGAATACTGAACAGATAGTAAATTAATATTAATAACCCAGGCATACCTAATTCTTTCCCGGGTGGAGCAAAGTAATCAATGAGATCTTCCAATGTTTTGACGACCTCGTTGAGACTGATGTCCTCCCAAAGGTGACTGACCCGACCTTCTGTCTTCAAGGATTCTAAGGCCCTAATTGGGTCAAAGGTTAATTGAATCATTACTATAATTACCTCTTTTTTTATCTCATTCCTACTACAATCGTCGTCATCAAAACCATAACCACTCACTTGACGAATCTGGTGATGAGTGAAGTGCACTTCCTAATGACCCTCGCAGATTTATTTTCCTCTTCCTGTGCCCTCAGTAAGGTCAGACCATCGTCCATGTGACCTTCCAGCATCAAAATGGCCTAGCAAGTACCCATTTATTAATTATTCATACATCACGAATATTAATTAGTTCATTTATTATTAGAATGAAAATAGAACAGCAATTCAAATATATATTTTTGAGTATTAAGCAAACAAAAGCATGTATTCTAAACCCTAGGGCGACAATTTGAATCTCTGACCTTTTTCTCTTCAACCCTTCCAACGCCCCTCTTTTTAGTCTCAAAGGTTTGGTAGGAGAGCCAGAGTCCGCTCTTCATGTGCTGGAGGTAGACCAGTGAGTCACCGTACTTGATCTCTGCCGAACCCATTCCCTCGTCTTCTCTGCTCTCAGAGAACTTTCTGTCGTCCTTGAAAAAAAATAATTCAAGAATTAAAAACAAAAATTGGTAAGGAAGACTCTGAACAGAATTTGTCTTTTTGTGATTAAAATAAACTTAATTGTAATAAATTATGTTTATTTATTATCTGCTTCGGCAGGTTATGGAGCTTGATTCTTAAAAGTTGATAACTTAAGATTCAAAATATGTCAATGCTACCTTAGATTGTCTGACCACGAAAGCCGTGCTTTCTTCGGTAGCCATATCCCTGTGAAATGTCACTATCTGGTTGTCAGACGTACTGGCAAGGTACTTGCCCGACGTGACGTGGCGTAACCTACACGGCTGACCCCAGCCCATGCAAGCCTCTGCCCACCTGAAGGTTCAAAGGTCAGCATTTTTTAAGTGTCATTTCTTATTTGTCGCTCTGGTGATTTACGAATTTAAGCACAATTTCTATGTTTATCTAACTTGGATGCTTTAATATCTTAGTTTTTTATGGATCTGCAGAAGACTTAGATGAGACAGTAATGTCAAAAAAAAAATTGCTAACTTTGTCCTGATGTGCTCCAACTTCCAAAGAGACCTGGCATGGGAAGAGACTGACCCTGTCTCGTACATGACGTTGCAATCGAAATCATCTTCAACTCTGAGAAATTTGTTCACAAAAAATATTAAAATTTTTATATTTTTTACGATAATAAAGCAGGAGGATAATCGAATCGCATGTCAAAACATCAAATTGCAATGGTACGAATCATACAGTGCAAACTATAAATAAACCTCATCAATAATAAGAGAGGCTTAATTAACATAAGAGTATGCAATCAATTTGGTAAACAAAATCAAACGAATTTAAACATTTTACCTTTGTGTAGACTCCATATCCTTGACAGGTATTGTGAGGCACTCGTCTCCATGGAACAATCTCAAGACGTCACCGCCAAAGACAAAACCTGTCACATTTTCTTGACATTCAAGATTAATTATTACCTTATTTGCATTTTAAGTTAAGTTTAGCTTTCTCAAGTCAGGCTAGAAACCCGTTAAAGTATGTTTAGCTAGTTCCTGTACTTACCCAGTGACTTTTGTCTCACTATACCAGAACTGACAGGTTGAACTGTCCAAAGAGTCTGCTGGAAGGAGGCTATGACTTGACTGTCCACCCCGATGTGCTGAGGGGGTAATGTTCAAATTTCAGTTTAAATAATTTCCGTTAATTTTATTTTACGATATTTAATCTTCAACTTCATGAATATTAATTAAGAACCATTACTGACCAAATATCTTTCTGATGCCACGCTGACTAGAATGAGGTCATCTCCCACCCTGACCTTTTCACCTTCTGACCTCTGCTTGGATGCCGGATGTATAGTCCACCAGCAAGACTCGCCTTGGGACAGGATTACAAAGATTAAAGTGTTAATAACATACTACTTCAATAAGATAAATATCATAGTTAAGATAATAAGTAATAATTCTTAATAATTATTTATTGAGTCCCTGATCTGTAGAATATATTTTGATCATTCAACGGTCATTGAAATAAGAAATAGTAAACTTTCAGTAAGTAACTGCTTTTGCATTCTGCTATTAAACCAAAATTTGATTCTCATCCATGTAAAATAATACTGTTAAACAAACATCTCATATGAAAATACATCTTACATTTGTGACTATTAGTCAACAACAAGTCATTAACAGCCAAATCTTTTCAAAAATTGGTATGATAACCAACAAGGCAACGACATACCCTCTGTTGTCAATGTTAGGCCAACATCGAAAGCCAGTTTATCAGTCGAAGAACTTTGGGTCGAAAGGCAAGACAAATACTGAAACAAATTGCAATGTCAGAATTAATGTTAGTTGAGTGACTTAAATCTATCTTTAACAATTTATTTATTGAAGTTAATTACCACATGTTTTTAGCGAAACTAATTCTGATTCCGAAAATTTAATTTATAAATTCATTATTTCATTATTAACAACCATTTAAGTCCATTTAAGCGTTATATGTGTCCATAGAACGTTCGAACATACCATGTTGCTGTGGCTGTGTTTGAGTAAAACGGCGTGACCGTACAAAAGAGTTCTGTGTCCTGAAGACTGAGCACTCTGAAATTCACATCATTCAGAAATTTATGCCAGCCACATCACAATACAAGACCAATTCGATTCTTATCGTCTGGAAATGATCCCTTCTCGATCAAGGCAAGACATTATAAGACCATCCTTCAAAACTTTGTTTCTGTAGTCCACTATGTACATGTAAACTATGCTTTAGTATAAGCAATCAATCATTTTTAACCGTTTCCTGTTTCTTTGCCGAAACCATTTCTTGCAGGGCTCTCACTGATAAGGCTTGCTCCAAGACGAAAACGCAAACCGACATGTCGAAAGGAAGTTCCTGAAATTACCCAATATTCGGCATGTAATAAATATTTTTTAGCGTTTATAAAAAGAAATACGTAAATATTGAATCTATTTATTTAGTTTTATTTTAAATTTGAAAAAGCGCGGTGTCCACTCTCAAAACAAATTCGCAGCAGACGATAATCGAAAATCAAAACAAATCTCGCTGTTTTAATAAGTCGTTTCGGCATTCGAGTTTGTTTTATTTTGAATCGCCACTCGGTTTTTTAAAAAATACAAAAACAATGTCGATGATTCATATAACCTTGTTGGTCATGTTCTGTAGAAAACATGTTCGGTTTCCGAAACCTTCAGCTGCCAAGCAGACTCTTTCGCTGTTTGAATGGCCCTCTTTGCCAGTTGTTGTCGGCGTGCAGTTCAGACATATCATGTCATCCTTCGATAATATGTTAGGTTAATTGCCCAGGTTTCTCAACATTTCAGTTAATTGAGCAAGTAGCCGCTGAATTTGAGATTAGCGGGTTCAATGGAAACGTCTTAAGAATTAAGGATAAGAGAATTGTAATTTGATTGTAAATAGTTGTAAAAACAGTAAATAGTTTTATTTGACTCATTTAAAGTATGTTAACTGTTGACATTAAAATTCTTCAAGGTTACATAAACAAAGACAAGGTTACGAGTTTTTGCTGCGCACTTTATCATATGGGAGGCATATTTTGAAAAGATTTATTTTGCCAAAATAAAATTTATTTTTCATTTTATGTCTGTTTAATTTCAACAGACTAAATTGGAATTAAATAAGTTGTAAATAAACTGAGAACATTCTCGATATTTAAGTATTTAGCGTAAACATGGCTGTCTAAATGTTCTTTGATTGTACAATCATTGGTTGCATAATGGAAGACATAGGAATAGGAACATCTGAATAACACTTACGCAGCAGATGGTGTCCGAAACCGAGTAGTCTTCTTCCTTATTGTTGGCCATTATTGTTGGCGTTTGATCGAGCGAAGTTTAAAAACTTTATCTTTTCTTCCGACCTACTATTTTAGTCTTCCAAACGTAGAAGACTTTCGAGAATTTTTATTTAAAAAAAAATTAATTATCGGCAAACGTCCAGTCAGTTTTTTTTTGTGTCCAGCCTATCCGAACTCGGCCATTGACAATTTAACTTTCAAACGAACTGAAAAGAAAAATACTTAAAACTGCTTTTGAGCTTCAGAGATGTTTATTGTTCTTCCGAGAATCGCACGTAAAGAGGGCTTCCTGATCAGATCCGTCTCTTCCAGAAGGAGAATGAAAGACTTTTGGGGAGTCAAGTCAAAGTTTGCACGAACGGGAGAGATATGAGTGGTTTAAGTTCAGCAAGGCCGCGATGCTTGCAAAGCTTTTTCCATGGCTGCCCATTCATTCGGAGCTCAGCCTCTGAGCAGCGATTGTTGTTGATGCTGTTGTTGCTGTTGCTGCTAATGTTCAGGAGTGTGGATGCGCACGGCCAAAACAATAACAATTGAAACTCATGCAGGTGACTGGAGGTGGTTCACAACAATGCGATGATGATGATGATGATGGTGATAGTGATGATTAAAGAAATCGTGTCGGTGGTGATGATGATGATGATGATGACCCTCATCGCTATCAGATGATTATGCTTTCGAAACCGCCTTACAGTATAAGATGATTTTCGGTAGAAAATAGTAGCCGGGTCGAGCAAAAATTTGAAAAGAATGATTTGCCTTTGAAATAGCATAACAATTTCAATAAATAAATAAATAAATAATGATTTAAATGTAAATGGATTAACAAAAAACAAAAACTATAAAAACAGTAGTTTGCGTTCATCCCTGTGTTTCTTCCGTCAAAGCATTCGGATTGCGAGTTTGGAATTTCATAAATAAATAAATCCGATTCATAAATAAATTTATTTATTATGAATATATATGAATGACATAATCGTACACATAAAGTTTGTAATTTCTTGATTTTTAAATATAATTAATTTTAATTATTTTACTTAAAATTTTATTATCTTAATATTCAGAATCTTTGCTTAACGACCGGTGTTGTCGACATATTAATCATTTTACAACCTTTTCATGAATAAATCAATTTAATCGATAATCACTGATCGTAAATCAATTCTAAGAAATGGTGGAATTAAGGAAAGCGGAAGCCCCTTCAAAACTTTTTAATAAAACTCCAGCGGACTTGAAAGACGAATTGGATGAAAAGTTGGAAAAATGCTACGGCGTAGTTATGAGTAACGTTAGAAACTTATCTGAGAAGGAATTCCTAGACTGCTTACAGTCTATCAGAAGTCAAGGACGCCACGACGACGTCCAACTGGGTCTCCTGTACGGAATCTTAAGCGATCCTTTGACGTCTCCCATGTACTTCAAGACGATGGTTTTTGTCTCCCAAGATGGACTGTGTAAAGTGGTAAACACTGTGAATCAGTTGATATTCGAAAAATGGTCGAAGCTGAATACCTGCTGTCACCAACAGCTGGTGTGGTTATCGAGGGAATTGATTGTTAAGAACATCTCGAAGGCCGATCACGTCTGCCACTTCCTTCTCCAGCAGATTGCCGGAGGGGATCTTAGCCATGGAAATATTAATCTGACGGAGAGCATGCTGAAAATTCTGTCGGAAAGCATGTCTTGGTTGGATAGGAATCCGAAATTCATACCGGTGATCGTTTATACTTTTCTGAGGCTAATAGCTGATCATCATCCACCGCCTCTGCATAATCTCAGACAAAGGGAAACCGTCTTCTGCATTAAACTGCTCAGGGAAAAGTGGTCAGAGTGTCAGGGCATTGGCAGAGACTTGGTGAGGCTCTTGCAATTACTTTATGGAATTAGCGAATTCAGTGAACTGTTGAAGGACATTCAAAACAATCCGTCGGTTCTCAGCCCACATTTTGTCGGCTTAAAACAATTGATGCAAACAAAAACAGATAAAATCTACATTGAGAGCAGATTGACATCCGATATGCAATGCAAATTGAACTTTCTCGCAACGAACGTGCCTCTGGGTAATCAAAAAAGGTACCAGGAATGGTTTCAAAGGCAGTACCTGTCCACGCCTGAAAGTCAGACTTTGCTCTTTGACTTGATTCGATACGTCTGCGCAGTTATTCATCCCCCCAGAGAAATACTCCGCTCAAATGTTATCCCTAGGTGGGCCGTAATTGGGTGGCTCATTTCATTATGTGCCTCAAACATGATTGGCACGAATGCCACTTTCGCCCTCTTCTGCGATTGGCTGTCCTACGACCCCAACAAGGACAGCATCATGGACATAGAACCTTGCATCCTTCTGATCTTCAATTCTTTGAAGTCGCATCCACATATTGCAGAAACGCTCATTAACTTTATGTGCAAGATTCCTCGCATGTTTGGTCCATCATTTAGCCCTTTGATTCGCCAAGGAATTTGCAATTCTCTCGGTTCAATTGTAGAGAAAGGAGTCCTCCTGACGCTCGATCCACTTTTCGAAGCTTCGAAGGCAAACAAAGAACTTCAAGTCATGATGAAAGAAATCTATCCAGAATTTTTTCCAAGTAAATGTAATGCACAAAAAGAAGAAACGACTGAGCCGGTAAGCCAAAAGACATTTCCAGAGATCAATCTTTCAACTGCTGCTGTGGAAGATAGTTCAGAGGAGGATTTGGAAATAGAAATCGACGAAATTGTTCTAAATGCTTCCACTAAAATCGATTCTGAGCTTCATTCAGAATGCGAGATCCAGAATGACGCATTGCATGAGACTTGGCTTTCTAACCTTCACGAAGGAATTAGAGATTTAGTGGTTCAAATGAATTCGGAATGCGACAAAGAAGTCCAATGCGAGTTGATGCATAAACTCGTGAAAAAACTGCCAGAGTTAGATTTTGAGAAAGACGACGCTAGGAACCTGGCAAAGTGTGTCTGCAGCATAATTTCTGGCCACTTCAAAGAAAAACTCATGCCCTACGAAATGGACTCTGATTCTATTGACGAACCCGTCGGGATGCCTCTGTTTGTCCTATTCAGCAACGTACATGAATTGCCGGAAGAGGATCCTAATAGACACAACGTTTCTATGCTCCTTGAAGAAATGTACAGCATCGAGCCAAAAATAGGATATTATTTCCTTTATTTTCTTGAAGTCACTGCCCGATCCCAAGCCGAAGTTGATGCGTCTGTGTATAAAAACTTGGATAAAACAAAGGAACTTGAATTCCGATTGAACTCCGATCTCAAACTTTGCTACGAAGATGGTGAAATAACTCTGTTTGCATATCTGATACCGTTCATATATTCTCATTTCCCAACGGCGACCATAGGCAACATCGATCTATTGCATCTGGTGATGATGTCCGTAGATCCAGGTCAAGTTGCGGAGTTGATAATCAAAATAGAGGAGAGCCAATTTGTCATGTTTTCTAAGGATTCCTTCCTATCTGTATTGGAGGCCAGTCTTAATTGGGAGAGCATGGAGCAACAGTTTCTATGGCAATTGATCTCGGCTCACACAATTCCTACAAGTCTCATGTTGCCTGTATTGCCGAAGCTCGTTTTCAAAACTCACTCGGAAGCCGTGATTAACATAAAGGCCCTCCTAAAACAGGATCCCCCTAGGGTTGAAATCCTCCGCTCCCTACTGAGCAGAGAGTATAAAAAGAATGACCCTTTTACCATATCCGTACTCAATTCTTGGACTCACAAGCACGGAGACGAACTGGCAGACCAGCTGAACAGCTTTCTCGACAACACGTTCGATAGCACATTGAAATTGAGCGGTTCCGACAAATCGGCTGACCAGCCATCCGTAGATCTCGTTCTCTGTCATCTGGATCACCTAAGATCGAGGTTTAAATGCGACTCGTTCTTTCTCGAAACTTCCATCCAGCAAACGCTGCAAAACGTGCAGATGTTTTGTTCCGATGCACTGAAAGTCAAATTCTTGGACCTATTTGGTCTCGTCGAGTGTACCAATTTCCCCAACTCACCGAACGGAGAGGAGTCCGGCCGAGATGAATTTCAGAACGTTCATGAACTTTCGAGACCTGGAAAAAGGAGTGCACCCGACCTTGAAGTGGATTCAGATGAAGGCGAGTACGACGACGATGAGTTACTTCACTTTTCAAATGGAACAAAGGCAAAAAAGGCTAAGCTATTTCATGACAACGAGGATGATGACATCTTTGAACAGAGAGACGATCCATTTCTTATGTAATTCTAGGTTGTTAATACTGTGATTAATTATTAATATTTATTCCAAATAAATGAATTTACTTTTAAATCATGATTGATAGTTTATTAGGTTGTTGGTTCTTAAGGGAGATTCTTTTTTTATTGTGAAGACGTATTATTGCCTTTTGAGTTTTAAAATTTTGATATTTAGTTTATTTAGCATTGTTAATAACTTCATTATAGCTGTTATTATATCAATGTTATTATTACTATTATATTCCGATTATAACGCTATTACTTGGTTCTCCAAAATTTGGATGTTATTGGAAGATTCAGAAATTAAGATGAATTTCTTGCTAAAAGTGACAAATTTATTTGACAATTATACATTTTATGAGATCAAAATTAATTCCAACTTTAAATTTAACGAGATTATTAATTAGAAATAATTTTTAATGAAAATAATTTGATATTTTAAAAGTCTCGAAATAAAACCTTGTTCGACAATGGTTCTTTGTTTGATTTTTCTTTGAGAATGGAATGCGTAAAAAATTAAGACTGAAATTGACGGGAAGCAAAAAATCAGGTAAATAATGAACGAAATCGTGTAGACTTTAAAGCACTGAATCTGAATTGTTTGATTACGAAATTTGTACATTTTAACCTATAAATACAACGTTCTGACAATATTTTGAAACTATGAATGGGAACGATATTGGAGAGTCCATTCTAGAACAAAGTATCTGTGATATTTGCAACGGGGAACTGAAAAACGTGGCTGTTATTAAGAAATGTTTTCATTTTTTCTGCCTACCCTGCCTTCGGCAATACTCCGAGGTGTCTAACGAGTGCCCAACATGCAGTAAAGAATTCAGTTACTACCTAACAAACATAACTGCCGATCTCAGAGGAACCTCCGTCCATGTTAAGAGCTTTGACGAATGCTGTATCTGCTTGGAACCCTTCAAAAACAAGGCCAGACTAGACTTTTGCGAACATGAATTCTGTTTCGAGTGCATACGAAAGTGGTCAACTAAGCAGAGCGAGTGCCCCGTCTGCCGTCAGAAATTCCGTGCGATATTCTACAACATCAGAAGCCGCGATGATTTCGACACTTTCACAGTGGCTGCTGACAATTATCTGAGTTTAGACGACAGCTCTGAAGAAAGTGAATCGGATGATCTTCCCGATTTTTTCCCTTCGAACCAGTCTCACAATTTACAGTCAACACAATTTACAACTTCATATGGTTACTTTTGCCGACCAGCCCTAGTTATACCGAGCAACGATGATCTCTCAACGTTTTTCCTCAATAACCATACCCTTGCCAACGTTGGGAGAGTAAATTACAACAATTACAACCGTGACTTTAGTACATCGAACTACTACTCGGCCAACAGATGTAACATTGGCTTGTCAGTGCCTGTTGGAAGACAGAACTTTGATTCTACTGAAACTCAATACAATTCAGTAGTCAGTGTAACTGGAAATAACGTTTCATTGGGAAGTAATAACATGGTCTTGCCTGCTGGAAGACAGAACTTTGATTGCAATGAAACCCAATATAATTCAATAGTCAAAGGAGACAGAAATAACGTTTCATTGGGTTCCTTTCAATTCCAGGACGAGTTCAACTTTGAACGTCAAAATCCAGCTGTTGAAATCAGAATTAACGCTCCATCTGCCAGCAACTTTATTCCGTCGGCTAATCGAACAATCGGATTTGAAACTAAATCGGGATTCGATCCTAAAGATAGTCCGAATCAGGTCGGCTACCACTACTTTGCAAATAATCAATTTGCTAAAATCAATCAGACGCCTTTTCGTGACACCGGTTTGAATCCTTCTGTCCAAGGATTTGTTCAGTCAAATCAATCAGCAACAACCACCAAACTCTTACCTACCGATCAATGCCCAGTGGCAAGAACAACGAGAGACCTCAACCATCCTTACAACCGTACACAAAGCTCTCGAATTAATCAGGGAAATCAGGGCTTTTGTCAAATTCGTGATTATCAACTTCCTCAGTAAGAGATTCAAATTTCTTTGAAGAGGAGAGAACTGGAAGAAATGAGTACTTTTTTGCAAATTCACAGATGTAGTTGGAGAAACTGGCAATATAGTAAAGGATCCGTCAGTCGCTGCTCGCGTTCAAAGTCAAGATAATAATCTAGAGCGGATTTGTTTACTTGAAATAAATGACCATTCTAAACCTGTTTTCATTGACTTAAGTGTTTATCGTTTCTACAAAATGTTTAAAAGGCGATGCTGTCTTGGCTGAAAAGAAATATTTCACCCACAATCGACTGTGCTTTTAATGGGAAATACTCTGGACATGGCATGCAGGCTGATCTCTGCCGGTTGGCTAAAATGATAGATTAATAATCTGGTGGATAGTGGAGCAATGTCTGGGTTGGTTTTTGTATTATGGTTGATTATATAGATTTTCGTGATAAAATTTGTGACATATATAATTCTCCACATATATTGGGTAAATGATCTTATCTCAGAATGCACATAAGTCATTTAAGCTTGCATTACAATTTTAAATTTAATGAAAACAAGTTTTGATTGTTTGTTAGCCGAGCTGGCCGGAATTTTTTTTGCCCATGCCCGGCCCGCTGAAATTGACTCTCTTTAGTTTGTATCTCACTTTAGAGCTTCGTAATTTCAAGAATAAAATTACTAATTGAAATAATAACACTGCGAACTATCGTCTAGAGTTTCTGAGCAAACTCAGTTTAAAGTTTATAAAATCACCACAAAACGTAAAATAAAACTTTTTAAAAATAATTAATTAATAAATAAAAGTTATTGTAAAATGTAACTGTCCTTGTTTCAAACCTTTACTAAAATCGTCCAAAACAGTAATGTTGCAAGCGAAGCGGTCATTGTTGACACATTGTAGCATTAGTTGTAAAAATAATTTGTAGATGGTGCTCCCAATAACCAGGTTCATCTCTTTGCTCGTGAAAGGAGCCAGCAGACCGATATCAGATGCAATCAAGAGGAAGACCAAAATGACTCCATTTCTGAGGAATAAATTTTTCACCGCTCCAGCTCAGTGTAAGTGAAACTGCTCAACTATTTCTCCTGATCTTCGAATATAATAGCATATAACCAATAGGTTATTCCGATAGATTGATGGTTATTCTGTAATATCTAAATGACTCGTAATGAAATTTCAGTCTACCACAGGAACGACCTGGCTTTTAAGCTGCAATTAAAGGGAATTCGTGATACCTCAAAAATTAAGCCACTGCCAGATGACAAGGCACTTGATCTCACGGCTGACATGTTAGGAGAAATTGTAATCCTCTCGATTCTCTCATTGATGCTCTTTCTGGAACACAAGCGCCAGCAATATCTTGAGGATAAAAAGGTCAACAACAACCGATTTTATATATCTTGTGGTCCATACTTGATTGTACTAATTGTATGTTATGTGACACTCATCTGGATTGAGTAAAAGGTATTGTTTCACTAATATAGTCCAATTGAGTAACAGAAACAGTTTCGTTACAGGATAGTAAATTTAACCATAGAGTTATGGCAATAGAGAAAGATTTGAAGTTAGCGGCATCGAGGTTAGAAAAACATACGAATCTCATGAAAGAGATTGATCAAATCCTCGAAGCTGATGAGGCCGAAAAGAGCAAGGCAGAAGCTGAAGCTAAAGGTGGTGAGACCGTATGTAAAGGTCGGCAGATAGTGTTTAGGGCTGATGACACAAGCAAAACTGTCACAGTTTTTCAGAAGGACAAAGTATTACTTCAAGAAAGCTTGAAGCACCAATGATTGGCATGCGTGCCTTATGATTATGGGTATGTAGAAATCAAATTTTTTTGTTTAAATAAATGGTCACCACCGTCGATAATTTTATCCGAACAGTTAAGTTACTACTGTTTTTTGTCAAAATATCGTTTTAATTATGCATCCAGAATACATAACTTCCAGTGCATCCAGAAATCTGTCCCATTAGCCGTCCTGGATTAGTCGGGATTGTCCCGGAATAGACTCATTATGTTTCAATCGCAATCAGGCACCTAATTCGTCATATAAAACTAATTTTACGAAAACACTAACAAAAACGGACTAATAACGCCTAATTACATCGGACTGGAACTTGTTGACAATATTTTTAAAAAGAAAGACAATGATGTCTTTACCAAACTAATTATTTTAATATCTATTTTAAATCCTGTTTTAAAATCTAACAGTGAAGGGATTGAACGAAATTGCATCAAAGAATGAGTATAATGTGTTTACATTCGCCCATTACCTATTTGCTTTGTTTATATTGGCGGTAGTGCTGGATTTCCCACGTCGGTTTCTGGTAAACTACAAGTTAGAAGATGACTAAATTGAATCAACTTCAAGATGTTAGAAGAGAATTTGTACGATGGCGAACTATATGTAAAATTTGCAACGAAGAATTTAAGGACGCCTCGTTTATTGAAAGGTGCCAACACGTGTTTTGTTTTCTTTGCATTCAAAAACACTCGGCTGACTCCAACAAATGTCCTGTTTGTGATAAAGAATTCGCATACTACATATCCAGCATTTCAAGTAACTTGAGATGTCAAATCTTTTCTGTGAAGAAACCTCCCATTTTTGCTGAAGATGTACCAAAAGAAAAGATGGAAAAATCTTCCTGCAATTGTCAAAATGATGGAAAACCTGGTAGTTGCAATCACAATTTTTGTTTTATGTGCCTGAATCAGTCACTTCTTAAACTCAAAGAATGTTCGGTATGTTGTAAAGTAATTGAAGAATTAATTAGCAAGAAAAATACTAGAAAAAATGTGCCTTCAATAAAACCTCAATCAAAGCAGAGTGCCATACAAAATCAGCAGATATTATCTCAATCTACCAACGTGAAAGACATTAATGACCAAGAGAAACAAGTGAATGATTTTAAAGATGTTCCAAAAAATGTTGATTTGTGCACTGAGCCAATGTCAGAAGAAATACAGTCGAATGTACTAGGCCTAGGAATAGAGAGCGATTGCTTCAAAATGGATGAAGTACCTGTTAGTAGTGGCACTCATGAATCTGGTTCCCCAATTTCCTCTGGGATTCACTGTTGTAAGTCTTATTTCTTCAAAAATTTTAAAAATCATAATTTAATTTAATTAACAAGACTGTGCACGAAATAATTAATTAAAAATAATTAAAATATAATAAGGATTAATAAGACTCCAAATCAAAGAAAAAATACTTTTCTTTCAGATGAAAGCAACAATGACATCCAAAGTGATATGAACAGTGCCAATTTATCCATTGAGCAGCCACAAACAATGCCTGAAGAAACACAGTTGAATGAACTGGTTTTACAAACAGGAAAACATTCAGTTGCCAGAATGGATGAAATACCTGTAAGTGATAGCAGTTACAAACCTGATTCTACAAGCTCCAATAAGTCCTCCGGTGAGACATTTCTTTAAAAATTTGGAACAAAATAAACCAATCCTGATGTAATCAACTGTGCAACTGTAAACAAAATAATTAAATATAATATGTAAAACATGCAGTGCAAAAATACAAAAATTGAACTAAAATAGTGAACATTTATTTTGAAATTTTGAAATTACAGATGAAAGTATAAAGTTAGACTCCCATGTCGAGACGTCCTGTCAAGCGGTTTTGAAAGAAAAGAAACCTAAAAGGAAGTCAAAATGTAAAGAAAGCAAAGATAACAACGGCCTTGCAAGTCAGCGCAGCAAGCAATCGACCCGTCAATGTCGGGCGACGACGGGTCGTCCGTGTCCCGAAGCCACGGCTTCGCTCGGAAGTTCGGCAGGAATCTGTCAAAGTCAGCAAGACTGTCGTGCAATTCCTTGCACCACGCCCGGTAGCTATGGTCCGCAATGCATCTCCTCTTGTTCTGAACCATGGGGAATTAATTTAGGAGGGACTTCGATGATGTTTCAAATCATGGGAGCACGCAATTTATCCCAAAACCTTTCTCAAGGAATCTTAAACTCCACATTTCAGGTTTCTAGCATGCCCTCTACTAATGGTGGAAATCAGAGAAGTATTCAATACATACACCAGGGCCCAAGCATCACCCGTTATGCAAACCAAGGGGCAACCACGCAATCCCTGCTTCAAACAATCCAAAGACCGAGCACGCAGTCCATGCTTTGCACGAATCCTGTGCCAGTCTTGAACACTAATCCATGGCTGCAAGAAGGCTCACAGCCAATTAACATAACGCCCACGAACCCAGTGCAATGTATACAATTGCTTCATTCCCCAGCACCATTTTTCTATTTTTAAAAGATTGTTATAAAAAAAAAATTCTTGTTTTGTAACAAAACCTGGTCTTACTGCAAGTTTCCGTTATTTTACATTTGCAAATTTATTTATCGACTACTCGTGAAAGTCCTCGGGACTTCTGCTCGGTACTCGATGTAACTTAACGTATTAAATTCGATTTAACGTGAAAATACAGATTGTTGTTCACAATTTAACAACTGCCACAAATTACTGTCTCAATAGCATGTGATAAACAAGAGCTCAAAGTGTTTGTTTAATACTTTAAACAAAGGTTAAAGGTCATTTGACTCATGGGTAAAGGTTGGAATACCAAAGAAAGTTCTCAAATAATATTTAAGTTCTGGGGGGTTGTCTTGGAGACGACTCGTCAATCCTTAATGCTTCAGAGCTTCGACCGGAGCGGTTTTTCCGGAGGTCCGGAAATGCTCGGCACGTCTATAAATTCCTCTGTTGGAAGGCAAAAATTAATTAACGTCCAGCATATTGCAGCATAAAATTATTTCCATAATTTCCACGTGATGTAATAAATAAATAACTTCATTAAGTTATTAATATTAATATTGGCGAAAAACGGATTAGTTACCGATCTGCTTCTTTGTCATCAGGAGCACCACCTGGTTGGGACTGAGCCAAATTTCATCTCCCCTGAAATTGCAAAGCTGTTTAAACTGGAATGGAAAGCAAAGATGTGACAGACAGCCTTCTGGCCTAACCTTCTGTCTTTTGCAAGAGCCTTCGACTCGATAAAGCTGCCGATGCAGTTGTTTATAAGATCGAGCGACAGTATCTCGTGGTGGTTCGTCACTCCCGTTTCTACCAGACTCGAGGCCGCGCTTTGGATCTCCAGCGCCAGATCTTTCTGCGTCTTGGCCAGTGGGCGACCAAATTTGTCTGCAGACCTAGAAGAGAGGTAGTGACACGCCACCTGGTTCCAGAAAAGAAAAAAAATCAATCGACAGTTCAATTTTATATTAATGGCCACAGAGAGGGATTGCTTGCGAACTCTTTAACCACTATGTGCTAGCATTGAAACCATGCTATAGTGACTTCAGACAGGTCAAATTTCAATAAAAGGGTTATTTCTATTAAATATTTATTTAATACATTTCTTATCTTAATTCTAAAAGCATACCAACCCAATAGGCAACCAGGAAAGGTTCAAACATCCCGCAGAAGAACAAAGAATGCTCGTCGATGGACCGATCAACCAAAAACGAGTCACAATCAGAGGAATAAGAAGCAGCTTCTTCGGACTGATTCTCCTTTTTCGGATGTTTAATACTGACACACTTGACAACTAGAATTCCTGAGTTCTTGAGCTGCAATACTGCTTGTCTGAATGCCTGGGATGTGTTTTAAGATATTAGTTAAAAAAATTACCATCGACTTGGCAAATCTAGTGCATTCATCATCGCACACTTACTTGTTCGGTCTGACCGGGCTGGAAGACAAAGTCTTTGGACAACAGATGTTCTAGGAAGGAATACGAGGGGAATATGTCTTCTGCAAATTTTCAATTCCGATTGAAATTGTTTGTAAGTGTTAACCTTATCACTGCACATAAACATTAAACCAAAGCACCACTTGTTTATTGTTTTGAGTATCCTTTTCAATTGCCAAACCACTACACTGATTGTTAAAATATCCATGTCCATTGTCCAAGGTACTAAATATTACATAAACCATACATGCGAAACTGCCAATCAAATCAACTTCACCTGCAGTGACCTCAATGGCTCGACCCAATTTACTCCTTACTGACATCATCACCATGGCAACATTGATAAATAAGTGCAGTATATGATTCCTATAGGAGGCCAGTACAAGATTGGCCGCTGCATCAGACAAGAGTCGGGCCCTTTGAGATGTCGATGATGATTGTTTCTTTGGCGTGACCGACTGGAGTCTGAGCTGAATGATGCCGTTCCGATCCACAAGAACATTCTTGTGGAACTTGATGCACATCTCCACAATCTCACGCAGTGCCAGGTTGCCTTAGTACAAATAAGGAACTGTTTGATAAAACAATTAAACCGAAAGAAAGCGAAAGTGCTGGAATATTCTCAATATTGAAACAAAAAAACCCCATAAAACTGAGCAATATAAAGTCAAGCCACTAACTTTTATAAATTTCCTACCTGGCCAATCAACATAGGCCCCCATGTTGCAGGCTTGCATTTTCAGCCAATCGACTTTCTTTGATAGCTCATCAATATGCAGCCCTCCTCTGTGCTGCATCATCACTGCAGCCAGCAAGGTCCCTGGGGGAACCACGAACCGACTCTGTTGTTGCTTGACGATGGAGAAAGCCAGGTCCCTGATGAGCGCCTTTTCCTCAGGCCTCAGGTTGTTGATGTACCTTTTTGGCACAAGGGACAAAAATGTGTGTGAAAGTATGGACATTGCATGACTGGGTCTTTTGGAACATTAGTTTGAATTTTTACTTCTTAAAACTATGACATTGTTTGAATAATATAGATTAGTACACAATGTTTACTGACATCTTAAGAAATTGTGGTGAGTAAAAGTTGAAATTATTTTTATTTTAGTCAGAGGATGTTTCTATCACCACAACATAAATATTATTTTATTTTCAATAACGGTTGAACAAACATTCCTCAAATCCCTCGTTTGCATTGATTGCTCTGTGAACCGAATAATTTATATCGCGCGGGGCATAAAATCGCCGAAACTAATCTTTAAATTAATATCCTAAATCTTAAAAATAATATTTTAATATAAGAAACATGATTACAATAATGATGAAAATGTCTACCTTGGTTCTAAAGAGTGCACCACCCTGTCGATCTTGTCGACGCTGAACTGCCTGATCGAGATCGGTTCCCCAAAATGGATATGCACCGAGCCAAAGTCTTCTTCGAGGATGCTTCTCGCTTTCAGCAGACCCTTTGAACGATTTGCAAATGACAGCTAATTTTAAGAATTGTTGTCAATGATCTGTCCACTGCCATCTTTATTTTTCAGACCTTGGAATGTGGCGTTAATTCTTGTTAATTTAAAGATGTCTAAACTGCCAGATGTTGCCTCTGTGTTGCTGTTTTTTTAGTAAAGTTAGCTTAGCAAAAAACAAAATATAATTCGATGCATCGTGTGGCAAAACCGGGCCCCCAACCCCCCTTCCGAGACACAAAACGAGGAGGACGAAACACCGACCGACGTGGATTCTTTGGGCTTCGGGATGCCGAGCAGTTCGTAAGAATAGAGGGATTCTTCGAGGATCCTGTCGTAAGTCACGGAAATCGGGACGATCATCGTGTCCGGGAGTTCGGCTTTGAAATAAGACTCGAGCGATGCCGCCAACATGCCTGAAATGAGAAAGAACGAGCGATCGATCGATCAGACTCGTGGAAGATTGCGTGCGACAAGTATCATTTTTTAAAATAAACGGAATTGGAAATCCGTGAAGCGTTCGAACTGATGCAATGGTCCAACCGGTTTTGGGGGCGTACGACTTGTTGGTTCTGCTCCTGGTCCCCTCGACGAAGAACTCGAGCGGCTGGTCCCCGTTCCTCAGCTGGGTCTGAACGTACTCGGTGAACACGGCCCAATAAAGGTGGTCCGAACCGAACGACCTCCGGATGTAAAAGGCACCGCAGTTCTGCAGCAACCATCCCATAAACTTCATGCCCTTGAAATCTGATGCAATCGAAATTCATAGCTCAAAGACGAGTAATTTTGCTGGAAAAGAGGGCAAGGTATGCGCGTCCGCCTACCCACCCATCGCCGCGGCAATGGCAGGTATCGGGAGGTCGTAGTGGTAGCAGACGTAGGAGACCAGTAGAAAGTCCATGTAACTCCTGTGGCTAGGCATGAGGATCACCGGGTATTCTTGCATGAGTTGGTGCAACTGTACAAAAAATTTTTTTTAAAACTAGCTTTGATACCTCATCAGCATCAGAAAACAAATGCAATAAATAGCTTTCATCATAAAATTTTTTTGGGGGGCAAAATTTCATCCAATTCATTGCTTAAAGTTCAAGCTCAAGTTCAAAATGTAATGCTCAGTGCAGCTTTTGCTGCCACAAAGGACAAATGAATGATTGACAAAATGATTACTGCAAGCAGAAGCTTCCCAACAAGATGCTTAATCACGTGATAATCCAAACTCTAAACAATAGTAACAAACACATGCCACTCTCATCATCATCATCATCATCATCATCATCATCAAAACACACCCTGTGTACTCCTTCCTCATTGACATAAACCCTCCTGAAGAGACTTTTGAATACCTTTATGACCAGGAATGCCATGACCCTGACACCCCTCAGGTTCAATAAATGGGCCATTCCCTTATAGATCTCTTCTGCCTCTTTCTTCAATGCATCTTCCTTCACCTTATCTCCAAGAGAAAGCTAGAGAAAATTTAAAAATCAATTTTTTAGGAATAAAATTGTAATTTGTAATTTTATGGAATTTGTAAAATGAGAAATGGGTTGTCTCGACACAACATTAATTAAGGAAATAATATAAATGGAAAATATTTTAAAGAATTGAAATTATAACTATTGTAAGATATTGAAAACGTGTTTTCTTAAAAAAGGTACTGATACTTTTTCCACGACATATTTGACCCTGTCAGAATTGAGTACATCTCTTTTCAGGGCATCGTAATCTCTTGGCCGGTTGTACTTGTACACGGGGATGTTGTCCCTTCCCTTCAAAGCGAATGCAAAGTCCATTTCACCTCTTCTTTCTTCAAGAATGTCCTTATAGACGTCCTTGTATAGGGCACGTGAAGATATCCCCGTCGGCTGCTCTGAAAAACAATGGCATGCATGGCTTTAACAAGGCTGACAAGGTCCATAACTGGCTTAAAGGTTAATTGCTTCTAATGCTGTAAGCATAATATTAGCTCCACAGACTTTAAGTAGGTTTTTAATGTCATTCTTCATAATAACAATAACAATATATGAAAAAATGAAACTAGTAAGTTTAGCCTCATGTAGTATATCTTGGTTGTTTATATCTTTAAATGACTTGAGATACAATCCATGAATCATGCAAATTTTCATCAATAAAATGTAAGTTTTATTAATTACAAATTAAAGTAATTCCACCTTTCTTTATCCATGAACTACTTGTGGAGTTGTTTCCAATCTTTGAATCCATTGTGATACCTGAAAAGGTATGTTTATTCATTGCATTTTAAATAAACGAAAACCAACAATTTATACGTTCAATGAACAGATATTATAAATATGTATGATATTCATAAATATAAGATCATGTAGAAGACACAATGTAAGCGTATACTCGAGACAAAACTAATCATACATAGGTAAGAAAATTATTTAAAATTTAATCAAATGAAATCAATTACGTGAACCAAGAGCTAGACACAACGAAACTAATTTGCCCTGTCTTTCGTGAACCTAACCTGCCTGAGACCGAACGATATCGACTAAAAATGCATTTAAGTTGCGAAAGCTTTTCTATATTTGTTTATTCGGTTAACTAAGCTTCGTTATGGAGATCATTTGACGATAATTCGAATTGATGTCTCTGGAGGCGATATTAAAAAACATTTGCACTTTTCTGGAACTCCTGCATAAGGCTCGTACTTCGGACGATCTTGGCTGGAATGCCGATACTTTCCAGCGAGCTTTCCGGTGGGCAGAATACTGTGAAAGGGTGAGCTTGTTTAGCATCTGCTTTGTAACGTTCCTTCTCATAACGTTTATTAAAACATTTCATCTGTCAGATATACCTACAAGCTGTTGGAAAACCGTTCTTTAGACAACTGGACTTGGAAATCAGAAAACTTAACTGCCTTCCATGGGCGTTGGGGGATTTGACTATCGACTTGGATCTACTCAAAGATAGCGTCGGTTGGCTTTCTCTGGTATGTCTATTTTTAGATTATGGATTTTTTTTTACAAATTTTGTTCCAAGTTATGACAGTTTTTAAGTTTGCAAGTACTTAAGGTTTGGTTATAGGCATTTGGCAAATCTTGCATCGGTCAATTAGTAGTGCTACGTTTTGTTCCAGGCTTTAATCCAGAATGAATCTCCAACATCTAGTATCATCAGGCTGAAACTGATACAAGAAAAGGCATCCCACAATGAATTCTTAAAGAATGTGAGGATGCATTAAAACTCACTCACTCATTAAACAAAAATAATATAACTGTTGTGATATTTTTGCTAGAAATTGAGAAAAATGATTGCCATGGACTCCATGGTCAAGAAGTTGTTGTCAGTCAAGCCTCGAGATGAAGAACGAGACGTCCTGCCTTTGACTTGTGACATGAAGAAACTCAAATTTGAAGCTTCTGCGACTCTCCTTGCTGATTATGTGCAGAAGAACTTGACCTTCGAGCTTCATGATGCCACCTTGCAGAGGTTTTTCTAGGTTTTCTTAGGCTGTTGAGGCATATTTGATGCATTTAAGCATATGATTATGCATTCTAAAGATATTTTTAATCAGCCTATTAATTTGAGAAATTATTCTCTTCAAGGATGGTTCTGAGAGACAAATTAGTGCAACTGGCTGATTCAGAATGTGGCCTGGTAAGAATGACAACTTTGGCATTTTTAGAGCATGATATGATAGCATCTCAAGTGCTAAGAATTTTTCATTTTTGATGAGTTTGATTTGGTCATATTTTTCAGGTCATTATCTTGAAGACATATTTGGTTTTGTTTGAGAATCAAAACAAAAAGTACAGAAGGGCTCTACAGTACTTCGATGACCTTGTGTCGGGTCTCGTCAAGCGATCGGACACGTCAGTAGTTTCTATTGAATTGATATCACGAAAGCTGCATATATTAAGTTGCTTTGTTTAATATTTAAAATAATTTTACATATTCGTTATTCATAATAATTATATGCATAAATTTTCAGGTCTCTTTTAACATATTGAAGTCATAGTTGGAATTGTTTTAGAAACTTCTGGTGTTCACTTCCAAAGGATGTTGTTGTGGAATTGTGCTCCACAAATGAGGAATTCTTGAAGAAGCTGTTCCAAGATTTGAACAGGTTTCAAGTTAATCTGGTTGACAGATGAGTCTTGTTCTATAAACTCTGCCTTTTAGTTAATCAATGCATATAAAAATTTATATAATTTAGTAATTTTTATTGATTTTAATGATGTTGTTATAAAACTTCTGACTAATATGGAAAGATATTCTTTTCAATTAGAACATATTATATTAAAATATATTTATTCCACTTGTCACTTATGATCTTATCATTGTTCTTTATAATTTGGTAATTTATTTTTTTGCAATAAATCTTGAAATGTCATTTTCATCATTCAGTGCAAGCAAGAACTTTGAGGTCCACTACAATGAGAATGTAATTGACGAGGCTACAGGAAAAATTTCGCTTTTCTATTGGAGGTCATTTATTGCTTGAACTTCAACTATTCATTTTTTTAAGCTGAAAATTGAGGATGGGAAATCACCTTTTGCTAAAACTTGTTTTGCAGTTTAAAGCCATTTGAAGACAATTCGTGTTTCTAATTTGGTTCTAGTGTTTAAGTAGATTTAAATTTAACAGGTTCCGCTCACATAAAACAAAAAGCCCCTCTCCGATAATGTCATCGGAGCAGCTGAAAGAGTGGATCGTTGCTTTTCTAGATGCGCCCGACGTGAGGGACGACGCGGCCGAGATAGTTTCCGGACTGGCCAGAGAATCGGAAGTCAACGTGTGGAAGACTTTATTGCAGGAGTTGCGGCGAATCGACTTGCTCATTGATTACTGATGAATGACTCTAGTAGTATTCTCGGTGATAAAGTGCAGGTGTTGGGGCGTGTTTCTTCGAGAAGATTATCGAATATTATTATATATTTGTTTTTTAAAAAGGAAATTGTTTTTGTCTTTATTTGTGTGACTTAAAATATTCTGTGCTCAAATGATAAGCAATGTGAACCCGTGATCTGTACATTGAAATCAGCACATCCCTACTCCCGCGAGCAGACGGAATTTTTGAATTGGTTGATCCAAGGCTTCGCTCCGAAAGTTTTGATGGTTGCCAGGTTAATCTCGTGTTTTTTCTAACTTTTTGAAAATAGGTTTTGAGCGAACATTATTAAATTGTTAAGAAAGAGATCAATTAACGAATATTAACGATGTTTATTAGTAGTAAATATTTATCAAAAAAGGACTCTAGGCGCGACGTGATCATTAAAAAATGTGAACGGTAGCTGTCATGGGTGTAAATCTAGAAGTTATAAGTTTGATTCGACCATCGTTTCATGAATGCCTTTTCCAGGTTCGAAACTTTATATGGCAATTTACCCATAGTCCTGTTTTTCCTGGGGATAGTTGATTTAAAATATCGGTTCCGATAATGTCTCAAGGTAAATGAACTTTCAAATTCGATGATATTGTCTGGCATCCATGACGGTCCTGGCATATCGCTATTCCGAATAGTAGTTGACTTAGAAGTCGATGTCTTCGTACTGTAGTCATTTGAAGAGCAAGGTTCCTCATTGAGAACAATTCCTGAGTTCAAACTTCCGACAGAACTTTGTACTTGACCGACTTGGTCGTGGTGGGTGTGACCGGTCTGAAGTTTAAGGAAGGCGAAAGATAAACCGTCCATGGCTTCATCGCTTTCGTCCTTCATGTCGCAGAAAATCAGAGAATAATTTTTCTTGCACAGCGGACACCTGTTGCTCTTACGAGACCAGCTGCGGATGCAAGAATAGCAGTAAATGTGGTCGCAACCGCTGACTTTCGCTTCGTTTTCCAGACGTTCAAGGCAAATGCAACACTCCTTCGCTTCGGGATCCCTCACGTAATAAACTTGGTAGCCGAGGTCTCCGTTGTTGCCGGCGAAAAAATAATCGAATTTCTCGTTACAAGTCGGGCATTTGTTAGAAGCGGAAGAATGCTCTTGGATGCACGAGAGACAAAATGGATGATTGCAGGTCTCGAGAAAAGCCCTGTCTACCAAGCTTTCACCACAAATATTGCATAGTTTTTCCTCATCTGCCGCATGAATATGAAATATGTGAGTCATAATGGGCGTCAAATATATGCTTAAATTTTATATTTTAAATCAATTTCGACAACCAATAAATTAAAACCTTAAAAGTTACCCGCCATGCGTCTATAAAAGATCCGGAATTGATTTATTGATGAGATTTATAATAAAAAATTTTTTAATCGAATTTTAAAAATTTGCCGAGAGAATAAAAATTGAAAAAATTGAAAAGTTTGGCGCTATATCAAAGCCGTTAATCATCATCTAAGTTTATTAATGTTAATTCGGGTTATTAAAATCTGCAATTGAAAGTTTTTAGTTATCCGACGATGTGATAACACTGTCGTAATCTTACAAACATTACGTGTAAGAGTTATTCTTTATAGAACAGGAGGAAGCTTATCACGACAATTTAAACAAATTTCTTCCAAAGAATTTGGATTTGACCTGAATCTATTACACGTCAATATGAAAAAATAAACATATAATTACCATCAAAAAGTTATGTTATTTTATTTGATTTACAATCCTTAAAATAATATTATTTAATCTTCGGGATTCGCGAAGCAATTAAGATATAATCTGTTACGCTTGGGACGGATCCGGGAGGCTTCTCTGTTCGACGACGATTGCAGGTCGGATAATATATTATCAAGAGATTCCGATCTGGCATATAAATTTCTTCTGCCACCAACTGTCCCTGGCAATCGCTCAGTCATCGCTGCAGTTTGACTTTGTGAATTGTGGCCAGTGGCATGGCTAGGCTCCTCCATTGGAGAGGTTTGAGACCTAATTCTTTGCAATCTGGTGATCCCCGTACTAATGAAATTCGATGAATGTCCTCCTTCGTTTTGAATACGAAGGACATCGTAGATTCTCACATTTCTCCTTGGAATTCTATCTAAAAAGCTGGGCGGAGATAAGTGTTCTTCGGCCGTGGCCGTCGAACCGTTTTCTCTTTGGACCGGTCTTTCTCCGCGCGGGACTAAAAAGGCTCGAGATCTTGTTAGTCCGCGACGTGTGACTGACTGATCGCTGGACGATCCTGCTTCGGCATTTCTTTGACCTGATGACGTACTGGGCTGCGTCTCATCGTTCAGAACCAGTGCCCGATTTCTGAACTGATGTACGTTCAAAGAAGGCTCGTCATCGCTAGAAGTCGAAGAACTCACTTGCCGTCTGTGGTTCGAGGCGAGAAATTGTCTCAGCCTTGATATTAACCTGTTTGTCGATTCCATAGATATAGGAATGTTTTGCTGAGTGCCAAAATTCGGTATGGGATGGACATCGTTAAAGGTTGTAGCTCTATTTGGACGAACGTTCCTCTTGTCGGTTCTCTTCACTCGGAGAGTCTGGAAGGTGTTGTCGTCTACGATGTCGTGGTAGATTTCGGAGAACTCGCTCCTGCACAGCGGACACTGGTTCGTGGTTTCGGCCCAATCGCAGATGCATTGAAAACAGAAGCTGTGGAAGCAGGCATTTATGACGGCTCGGTTTTCCTTTCCATCGAGACAGATGCAACATTCATCCTTGTTTTCCTCCGAGTCGGAGATCGGTAAAACCTCGACCTTCTTCTCCATCTCTTCCTGTTTTGATACTCTATCTACAATTGCATCGTAAGTGCCGACACATTTGGGACATCCGTTAGCCAATTTGGATATTTTACGAATGCAATCGTAGCAAAACGAGTGTCGGCATTCCCTTAGGATGATTTGTCTCTCAATGTTTTTCTTGCACACCTTGCAGTTCTCTGTATTCATTGTCTTCGTTATACTAGGTCAACTTGTTAAATACTTTTTAATAAGCTGCTTGTTGACAATCGCCGTTGTTTAAATAATCCACTTGACAAAAAAAGATTATGAATCGTAGGCTTCTTAAAAAATAACAAATATTATTCAAATTTTTGTAATTAAATTAATTAATATTTTGTTTGTTAGTTCAAAAATAGTTAATTGATTTGGTTGTTAGCCATTAATTAGATAAATAATATACATGTTCATTGGATAAAAAAAATTAAACTAATTTAAAATTTTATTTGTGAAAATTCATTTGCAAAAGTAACGCAAATAAGCCTCGCTTTGATATTTTAGAGACACATTGCTTTTTGAACCATTCTATTGCTAAGGCATTTGATTTAAGAATATATTTGCTGTTTCTGCCTCTGTCGATTTGTTCGTTAGGTTACCGATGTTTTCTATGTAAACAGTGGTACAAAATCGCTACTTAATTTTCGCCCATATTTACGAAATTCAGTCGAATAATAAAAAATATATAAGGAATTAAAAACTGTTAATTATAAAATAACTGCTAATTATATTTTCTCATCGCAAACTACGTCGCCTTATAATTGATTAAATTTGGTTCAAAATAATTTGAAAATCTTAATAATCCAACATAACAACGAACGCGGTGCTACAATCTTTGATATAAATGTCATGCAAAGAACTTGGGATTTTCAGAAACAGGATTAAGCGATTATTGCACATGAATTTATTGGACCAATCGTGCATCGTTAAAACTCGAGCCGAGCCAAAGATATTTTTCTCAATCAAGCCAAATTTTAAACAAAAATGTCTTCAAGGTGTTTATGAATTTAAATGTTGCATCTCAATTTCTTCTTCCAAAAGACCTTCATTCTGTTGCTGGGGGGAAAATTCGATGTCCCGATGTTGAAACATTCCAACCTATCCAGGGCATTATTGCAATAAAATATAACAATGCATAATATAATAATATATATTAATAATTTGATTAACTATACAAGACATTTACTTATTATTATTTTTATGAACCTAAAATTTTTTTCCCGGCATTAATTGCTTTTCAGTACGAAAACATATTTTAAAACGTCGATTAAGCAATAGAGAATCACCAAAAAGAATATTTATTATCAAAAAAGACTTTATCTTCTCTTTCGTGGCTTCCTGGCTCATTTAACCCAAAAAATCAGAGCTGAACACCCCGGAGTTAGGAATGGGAATTTTACATCATTATTTATCTCCTCGCGACAGAACATTTCTGTACCACTTCTGAAACTTTTTAGCCATATAATTGCTCACACGAGACTTGTCTTTATTGGTTGACGTCGAAGGAGGATCTGGAGAAGTCTCCGGGCATGGAGCTGGATTCTTGTAAGCTCTGGGATTGCTACGTATACGTGGTGGCAATGGCACAAGATTCACTGAATTCTGGGCAGTTGTTCCATCAGGAATCTCAAAACCAGAATAGCCGGGAGGGATGTGATTGTTATCGATGTTTAACTCCGCCATCTCAACCACAGGGATGCTATAATGTGCTGTTGACGAGTCGTTGCGAATCTCTCTGCCGGTTGCTGCGTTTGCTGGACAATGGGGAAGAATATCTTCGGAAACAGAAACATTTGTTTCAGTCCTTTGAAGCGAGTCATCTTCCCTTCTCACCGTTACTCGGCTGCTCTCTGACCGTTCCTCTCGGTTTCTTCTTGAGTGAGTTGTTCTGTGTCTGTCATTACTTTGAATGATTTCAGAGACTTCGTTCCAAATACTTGCACTTTGACTTTGTCCGTTACCGTTTTGAGCGCTTAAACGATTGGGATCTGATTGCAGCGCTCGACTCTTCTTGTCATTTAACCTAGATATTCTGATCCGTGCTTCTTCGTCATCAAATAATGAGTTATAATCAAATCTTGAAAAGTTTCGTTTCAATGTTTTGAAAGTCTTGTTGTCCTTGATGTCGTAATAGATTTCAGAGAAGCTTTTTCTACATAATGGACATTGCTTGGACTTTTTGGCCCAAGTAGCGATGCAGTTAAAACAGAAGCTATGAAAGCATTCGTCTATTACGGCCGTATTTTGCTTTTCGCCGAGGCAGATAGAACAATCAGCCTTTATCTCTGAAGTTCTGCCTTCACTCTCTTCCATGTTTGAATCTTCTTCTAAGACGTCATCGCTCTTACATTGTGGACAGCCTTTGGCAGCTTCAAACAAACAATTTTGGCAGCACTCGTGCGAACATTCTGTTAAAACAATCTTTAGCACCATTCTTTTATTGCAAATTTTGCATATTTCTGCAATCGTCGGGGAAGACGTTAGTTCCTCGATTCGAAACTGCATGTCTGTAAAATATACAAAAGAAATATTGGACGATGTTGAGGTAAGTCGTTCAATGAGCAAATAAAATAGAGTTAAAAAGATTATACAATACTATTATTAAAATTTTAACAAGTTTTGGCAAGTTATATTTTTCGAAATTAATGTTACCTCTTTTGCGTTGTTACTGAGCATCTCAAACGCGAGGGGGAATCGAATGGATCATTGCAGGAAAAGAAAGGGGGGATGGTTTAAATTTAAATTTTTGCGGAATTTTTTAGAACGACTCTGGAGTGACTCCCCTTTGATTCACAATATGATTGAAAATCTGGTTATTATGATAATTTGCACATTATCTGATTAAACCTCTTGACTGAAAGTAGTTTAAGGAAACTAAAAAATCATTTGTTATTAGGATAAACTAAATTTGATAAATAATACGTGTTATTATTCTTTACCGGTCGAGAGAGGTCCTGTGCACATGTCATCTCTTGAAGTGAATAGTGAATAATGCATACCTAAGCTGTAAAAAATTTACTCACTTCAATTTGTGGATAATTTAAAAATTACGAAAAAAAACTTTATACGACATTAATTCATGAATAATCACACATTACATAACTGCGTATTTCATTATACCACAGCCTATATAAATATGCAAGATAATTAACACAACCAATTGAGATACGTGAAATGTGTTTTTAAAATACGAAATTAAAAAATAATATATGGTACACATCCTTTTCTAAAAATGTTTGCCCGAAAACTTCCTTTTCTTGTTTGGTCATCCATTGTTTGGCGCGTGCTTCCTCGCCTCGGTTTCTCCACACCTAACGCGTAAAGTCAGACATGCAAAACGACGCTGGCGAATACGTTGACATGTACATTCCGAGAAAATGGTAATTGAAGACTTTCGGCCTAATTCCCAAATAAACGATTCTGTTTTCGGATCCAGTCATTAATTCGCCGACAACTGAATAATATTCTGATGAGAGTATTGGAACAAGTTTTTTTTTAATCTTCAGCTCGGCGAGCAACAGAATAATTGCTGCTAAGGATCATGCTGCCATCCAAATTAACTTGGTAGAGGTAAGCATCGGTTAAAATCAATTTAAACTCCGCAAGATAATTAATTAAGCCGAACGAGTTCTTTTTATTAAATGTCGCATTCATGATTTTGATGTGCAGGTTGATGAGAAGGGTAGAATGACAGGGCAACACAAAACCTATGCAGTCTCTGGTGATATCAGAAGGATGGTATGTAAATCCAGCCTCATTTTGTATTGAATAGCTTTAACCAAACACTTCTGCAAGTTAACATCAGGGCTTTTAGAGCAGACTAAATTTTAGAGTCACATCAATATTTCTCACTTTTTTCTTGTTTTTGTCTACCTGTACTTCACTTGCTTTTTACTTGTTGAGGGGTTTTTTCTAAGTGAAACCACTTTTTCAGGGAGAATCTGATGATTCACTCAACAACCTGTGCAAGAGAGATGGAATCCTCCCAAAGTATGTTAGACAATTAAAGTTAAAATCTAGACCAATCCTATTGACTAATTTACATAGGCCCTCATAAAAACTATTCAATTACTTTTACTGACTGTTGACACCCATCGACATTAGCGACTAACGGTTTGCACGGGTGTCATCGTCTGTGCCTTATTTTATTTATTCCGTGACACTTAATCATTAGTTATTCCCGACTCCAGGAGCTTCTGACTGCTTCCAGCAAAGGACCGTTGATGTCATTTCACAGCAGAAATAAACTACAATCTAAAAGCTTCATTTGTTCTTAAGTAATTTGAGGTTACATGGTACATGGTAGGTGGCCTGAGAAGATCTTTCAAGTTTTGAATAGTTAACATCTTTATCAGCATCACAAAGCCAACGCTTGGTTTAACTGGGTTTAACTTCTTTGCGGACTTGGGCACGGGGGGCTCGGGAAGAGCGGTCGGATTGCGGTGCGGACTTAAGCTTCGGTTCTGAGTGGGAATGAGCATGGCGACGGAGAGGTACCTTCTGCGAGGTGCAGACGACCTCTGCAGTGTCGACTGGGAAGAGAAGAAAAAAAGCTGAAGGAATTTAGAGACATGGGGAAAACTAGAGTCGTTCGGGGAAAAGCCATTCACAAATTGCTCGAATGCACTCCTGAGTGTTGGTTGGATTGCAGAGCTCGATGCAAATTGGTCCTGACGGCCTCAAACTGAACTGAGGCTTTTGGTTTTGGCGACTTGCTTGACATCATTTGGATCGGAGGGGGGGTATGTCATCATCACTATCGTCAACAGAAATTAATAAAGCACAAACAAAAAAGAAAGGAATGATGAGCAAAGTTTGAAGCAACGTGAGCGTTCGCCCACGACAACGCCGGCATCATCATCATCACCGTGAACGACATAGACGTCGAGAATTGTTGCTCGCCAATTTCGCACGAGACAGAATTGAAAGCCAAAGACCGTAGCAATCGGCGATGGCAACCGCTAATTAATATTCATGTTGCGTCACGTGATCGATAGACGATTACTAACAAACTATTTAAGTCGTCGAAAAGCATCGGCATCGTCGCGATCGTCGGCGTTGCTACCATAATTTGCCCCCGGGCAGCACTTACAATTCCAAACGTAAGCATGCTGACACCGAAATGGGATTTGGAAATGAATGGAAACAAAGAGGATTAAATAAGCAGTCTCATGGCATGGAATCTGTGGGGAGATGGCACATGGCATGCGATCAGAGGGCCGGTAAAAGCAGGAAGAAGCGGCGGCCTGCTCGGACGAATTCGATTATCGAGGTGAACGATCTGCCACTTCGATGACAACTTCCTCTATCTCGTCTATCGCCCGACAGCGGAATGCATCGGCGGGTAGCGGAGGGGGAGGATGGCCAAATGGAGATTAGGGCAGATAACAATTGTTACTAATTATTGCAATAATTTAACAATAGTGAAGAGATAGGTTAAGTTGGCCGAGGTATGTCGAAAGTCGAAGCGAATCAATTTACCGAGTGCAACGAGAAAACCGAATCTGGAGCAAAAACCGTTGTCTAGACGTCCGTCGATGCTTCTTTCCGACTCCACGGACGGTCGCACGAGACTCCTTCGTGCGCGACGCGCCAAGACGATTCGAACGTGCAAACATGCAAAGAAGTACGGGCACAAACGAACGGAAAAAACCGTTTACAGAAATTCAAGCCAATTCCTTCAATTTACGCACGGCACGATTACACGTAGTTATGGAAACTTGTGGAAAGAAAATCCGCGGCGACGATCGGAGCGGGCGGCCTTGCCGAGCAGATGGAGAGACGAGAAGGGCGAACGAATGAAAACCGACGAAGCAACCGTGACGGACAGATCGACGAACAAGATGCCGACGCAGTTTTCTCCATCCAGGGATCCTTGTTCAAAGACTATGATGACAATCATGGCATTGTAAAGACATATGACAAGCACCATGTTGCTGGAGTGATCGCAACAAGGTGTAGCCATGGCAACAGCATCACGAGCAGCAACAACAATGATGACAACAAAACCAGGGACCAGAAGGGAATTCCTAAAATCACAGATGCCGAAGATGATCTCAAGGACGTCATGGAGAACTTATGCGACGACGGTGACGACAATGACGTTGCCAGTTACAAAATGCAAGTCATCAGCTATATGGAATCGGATTCAAGTCAAACTGGGACATCAATGTCTAGTTATAAATTTGGGCCAGGTCTCTCTTTATGCCAGTGGCAACAGCCAACCAATTGAAATGCAGAGCAGCTATTTTTTCTGGGTCGAGTAGAATTTATTGGGTCAGACTCAAGACAAAATCCATGTTCATTGGTTGTTTCAAAGACAGATAAAAAAGGAATAAACATGAGAAAGTTAGGAATAAAATTAAAATTATTAATAAAACATTATCATTACTATTGTTGTTATTAACATTATTATCGTCGTCACGGAAACCTTAAAGCAGTAGTGAAACGAGAGTCGTGGGAGACACGATGAAGCCGATCCTCCACGGTAAGCAAGGGCGGCTGGAGTATTGGAATTTGTACAATCCTTTGCCCAGCACAGCATGCGACACATTTGAGATAAAAAAGGTGATAATAAAAAATAAATATCAGACAAATATAGGGAATTACATAAAACCGAACCAATTTACATCCTAATAAGCAGAACTTCAATAATAAATGCTCACTGATTGAAATGTGAAATCACCATCATCATCATCATCGCCACAATTGATCGTCGTCATAACAACTGAAAATTCCCCAAAGCATACTAAACTGGAGGGTGACGATGGTCTAGTAACACCGCCACTAATAATAATAATAATAATAATAATAATAATAATAATAACAATAATTACAATAGCAATAATGGTATTAATAATAAACCACAAATCGCGCATGCATTTTTAAAGGAAGCATTTTGAACAGCCTATGAATTCCTAGCCTCGCTCCCAGGTCCTCGCTGCCGAGAAGGCAAGGGGTTCCGGAAGATTCCTTCCGGATGCAAAAAAAAAATAAAAATAAAAATAATTGGAAATTAAAGTCTGGGAAAGACGACTCGAAGCAACAAAAGAAAAAAACGACGTACGATGAAATTGATTCTCAAAAAAGAAAAAAAAACTAATTACAGGGCTTCACAATTGATTCAGAATTTTTAGCATTGGAAAAAAAAACGTTTCAAAATAGAACTTATCTCGAAACGAGTCGATTTGGAAAGTCTCAGAAAGATATTCACACTGCCAAAGTCCAAAGACATTTCTCCGAAGATGGTGAGTTGAAACAACAATGACGGCAACAACGACGACGACGAGGATGAAATAAAACCATAAAAACCTCGACTTTCTGCCCGGAAAGCCGCACGCCGTGCGAATCCCGTCGGACGAAAATTAGAAGCGCGTTCGATCGTTTGAGACCATGATGGCAGACGAGAAGGAAAAGTTGACTAAGAACTAAGAACACGGTGCTGTTACGGCCTTGCATTCGGTCGTAAGTCTCGATCGATCGGGCGTAGCTTCTCGATCGATGATTCGAACGACATGCCCCGACGGGTCGGAAAGAAGAAACGAGTCGCGGCGGCGGTAGTTTAAGATCGACAAAATTGCAGGGAGGCGTCGGCCCGAGGGTACCTTTCGAGAGGAGGGGTAGAGATGTCCCAGGGCGATTCCCCCAGCCTAGAGCTTGAGCTCGTTGGCTATCTTGGAGGCGATGTTCTTGAAGCCTATCGAGGTGCCCGAGATGCGCTTAAAACGGACTCCGTTCAAAGAAAGCCTCGGCAACTTGCAGACCTCCATCTCCCACTGGACGGGGGCGTCCGCGTCCCCATGCATGCAAACGAGCAGGTACTTCTCGGGTTGGTCGAAGTCGCACTCGTTGGCCCCGAGCACCCGCTTGATCTCCTCGACGATGCTGTCCGGATGCAGGGAGCTGGTCGTCTTCATGTTCCACGTGAACCTCAGGGACCTGGGCTTCGTGGAGGTCGAGGCAGTTCCTCCCGGACCTCCGTTGACGGGATTGTTGTTTATGGCGACGGCGTTGTGATGGCGATGGTGTTCGTTGTTCGGTTGGTGGGAGGCGGCAAACATGGCCGCCGAAGTGGCAGAAGCCGAAGTAGGGAGCGTGACGTTGTTCTGCTGGGCGGGAGATGGTCCTGCTGTTTCGCCCGACCCATCCTGCTGCTGCCAGTCTGACATGGACCTGGAGATTGGATAGAAAATCATAAATTCAAGATGAATGACGACAACGTTAACAAACAATTCATTTGATGAAATAGAATAATCGGACAGTTAGAATTAAAAAGATTTTAAAATTTTGATTGAAAATTTTTAGCATTCAACTGAGTGCTTTTGCTTACATGTGTTCAAAAACTCGTACCTCTTACTAAATTTTGATGTCAGCTTGTCTAAGAAGGTAGTGGTCTTGCCCGACTGGCCGTCAACAGAAGGGTGGTTCAGGTGGTGTGGAGGCAAGTTGCCCCCCTGCCCTGACGTAGAAGACGTCTTCCTCTCCGTCACCTGACCCCCGTGGAAAGTCCTTCGACCGGTGACGGCTCGAGGGAACTTGCTGGCAGTCCTAGGGGACTCCATGGTGATGCTATTCTGGTTGGTACTGGCGTTGGCCGTGGCCAGCCTCGAACGTGGCGAGACCAAGGTTGCGGTCCTGAAAAAATCGGCCGTGGGGGACTTTTGTGAATTCATTCCAAATCGCTCCAGCCATCGCCCTGCACATGATCTCAAGAAAACTCCAAAGAAACAAACTCACTGGGGCCTGGAATGATGTCCCGTCGAATCAAAACTCGACGGTAGGGATACCGGAGGCGGCTTTTTGTCCGTCCGACTAGAAGCGTTCGTGCCGTCTGCGTTGCTGCCGGACGTCGCGGCCGTGTTCTCTTCTTTTGCGTTCGAAAGTTTGCTCTGCAGTGCCCTGGACCTAGGAGTGCCGGCAGAGGGATGGAGGAGTTTGCTGCTGGAAGAAAATCCAAGCTAGTGACCACCATGCCATCGTCACCAACATCATCATCACCACCGTCGTCGTCACAAGCACCATCAACGAACCGATCGGGCGGAACAAACTTTTTTAATTCCGGGCTGGGATTGGTGGAAGCGTTGGTTTTGTTGGACCTGTCGAGCGAGGCGCCCCTCGACACCTCTCGCGATTGGTCGGTCGTAGTGATGGTCGTACGTCTCGAAACGGGGGCCCGGCCTGCCGAGGAGGCGACCGCGGTCTTCTTGGGGATGGTGGTCAGCCTACCGGGTGCCTGCTTATGGTGGAGAAATTGGATGAGAGTTATAGAGCCTGGATTTGGATGCAAGGACTTTTCTTATTTTCCATCATTATTAATAAAATAACATTTCGAGGTTAATTGAGGAAGGAGTTAAAAAAAAATCTGCGAAACAAAGTCACAGGTTCCAGTTACCCTAGAAAATTCTGTCCCCGTGGAAACCGGAGTAGAAGTGCCGCTGGCAGAGTGTGCAGGTCTGCTCCTCTGGGTGGTGGAGGTGACAGTCGTGGTACCCTCCTTGTTTGATATTTCAGTGGCGTTCGAGGACAGAGGTCGCCTGGCAGCGCTGGTGGCCGCCGTGCCTGAAAGGAAAAATGGAGACGATTCTTGGCTGGCAATTCGATAGAGGTCATCGATAATAAACCAACGAAAACCAATTTATTTAGTTCATATTTAATTATTTAATATTAATTACTTAATCAATTACTTAATAATAATCAATTAATCTGCACATTTCTCGATCTCGACTCGCATTACCTGCTTTGTGTGGGATGCTGAGAGGTCCCCCGAATTTCGAACCTCTCGCGGTGCCAGGAGGGGCGACCACCGAGTGGGTCATGGCGTCCCCGGCGGCGACGTTGCCGACGACGGAGGCTCCTGCAGTGGAAGAGGAGGAGGTGAGGGGCAGCTGCCTGAGGGACTGACTGCTACCATTGGTGATCTCCTCCAGGGACTGTAATGTAGATTACACATTATTATACTTTCTTGAAATGTCTGATGGTAGTGATGATTATGAAGTTGTTGTTGATGATGCCTACGATGATGATCTACTGCTAATTTCTGCCTTACACACTCATTTTCATTATCAAAGCCCACCTCAATTGCATTTAGTATGTGCTGATATTGCATTAATACGACAACCATAATCACTGTCACCGACTGTCATTGTAATCACCATCATCATCATCATCATCATCATAACCACCATCACTACCACCATCATCATCACCATCAGAAGCAGCAATTCACCTCAGCAGGTTTTCTGACTAGGAGAAGGTAGGTGGCCATGATTTCATTGTAGACATTCTGACTGAGGCAATCTTCAATCTCCTTCTTTCCGTAGCCCATGGACACCAACTTCTCTGAGTAATTATAAGCTATGATAATAATAATAACAACAACAACAACAACAACAACAATAATAATAATAATAATAATAATAATAATAATAATAATAATAATAATAATAATAATAATAATAATACGATAATGGTGTTATAATCATCATCAGCAGCACAACCTATTATGGTCGGGTCGTTGAGATCTTTCTTGACCTCCAAGTATGGCTTGAGCTCCTCGTCAAATCCGACGCTCATCCACTTGTCCTTCATGATCGTCTGTGATGATGATGATGATTACTCATAATGAGTGATGGCAACAATGATGACAATGTCAACAATTAGTCGAATTAAAAGAATTTTACAGGAAAAAAAGACGGAAAATCAAAAACCTATCACGCCTTGATGATAAAGTTATCTCGATAATCATAAGCATTTTTGCGATGCCGTCGTCGACATTGTCGGCAGCAGCATCATCATCACCATTGCCATCGTTATCACCGTCACTATCACTATCGCCGCCACCATCATCATCAATAAATCCACCTCGAGACTGGCCCTCTTGATGGGATTGAGTATGAGGAATTTCTTGAGCAGGTTTTCACAGTCCGTGGACATGTAGAAGGGAATCCTGTACTTGCCCCTCAGGACGCGCTCCCTCAATTCCTAAATGCACGGGCATGGAAATTATTAAAAATATAAGTAATAAAGATCATCATCACATTAAATTTAGTTCTGTTGTTATTCATTAATTATCAATCAATCTCCACCAAATGACATCATCGTCATCAGCATCATCACCACCACGAAAGCATTCCACCCACCTTGAGGTTTTGTCCGTCAAAAGGAAGTGATCCGCTGACGAGCGTGTACAGGATGACACCCAAACTCCAAACGTCCACCTCCGGACCGTCGTATTTCTTGCCTGATGTCACGTCACGCATTAACATTCAGATTAACTGACCGACCGATCAATAAATAAATAAATAAATAAATAAAATAAATCAATAAATAAATAAATAAATAATTGAGTGAATAGTCAGATAGTTAATGACTAATGACTGAATTAAAGGTTAATGATGTCCAGATGGCAACAACATGGATAGACATGCAAATTATCCCAGATTAGTAGAAACAATTCACGACAGACGAGATTCATTCAATGCCGCAAAGAAGGAGTACGATGAGACCTCATGCAGGTAGTTATGAGTAACTTTTCCATTCAATCCATCCATCCATCATCCATCCATCGACGGTACCGACCTTGGAACAGTTCGGGAGCGGCATAGGGGGGACTGCCGCAGAACGTGTCCAGTTTGCTGCCCTCGGTGAACTCATTGCTGAAACCGAAGTCGGCGATCTTGATGTTCAAGTCGCCATCCAGGAGCAGGTTCTCTGCCTGAACGAGCGATGATTATGGTGATGATGCTGGCAGTTGATGATGATGATGATTATGATAACGTCTAGGTTGTAGGAGGCTACAGTGAAGATCATACCATAACTGCATATGTACTGCGAGGCAGTGCTCGTTCAATGTGATAACGACGGTAGTGATGATAATGATGATGATTCAATATAAAATCTATGCGATAACAATGATTATGTGACAGATAACAACTGACTAGCCACCTTTAGATCTCTGTGCACAATCTTCTTCTGATGGCAGTACTCCACGGCTGACACTATCTGTCACAAGGCACATCATCAAAGTGGTCAGTAAAATAATTAATGTTAATTAATCGCTGGCAAATTAATTATACCAAGGCTGTATCATTGATATTACCAATATACTGAAATAATAATTATTATTATACTTATCGATATTATGCTTATTATGAAATCGTGCCATCCATTGTCATCATTTCTCTAATCTGTCTGCAACACCCTTTAGTCATTGCTTGCAATCAATGACGGACCTCGACTTAGTGCCAAAATGTCACATCACAACTGTCAAAGAGAAAGGCAAGCATCCTCATCATCACCACCACCACCACTATCATCATCATCACCACCACCACCACCACCATCATCATCATCATCATCATCATCAAATGTTCCCTATTCCACTCCATCCTCCTGGACATTGAGAACCTAAAGAATGATGCCAATTTATTTTCTCCAATTACTTTCCAAGCACTTCTGCAAGCCCATCCACATTGCATCATCATCATCACCACCACCACCATAATCATTATCATCAACATCAACAATCATCGTCATCGCTAGCAGGTGAAAGTTGGAAACAAATGGATACCTGTCTAAATTTGGCTCTGGCTTCTTTCTCCTTCATCCTTCCATGGGCAACCAAGTAGTCGAACACCTCACCTGTGAAGATGAAAATCATTTAAGTCATTATTATTATTATTATTATTATTATCGTCGTCAATATTATTATTATTATTGTTATTATTATTATTATTATTATCGTCGTCAATATTATTATTATTATTGTTATGATTATTATCACTAACCACCGCTGGCATACTCCATAACCAGATATAGCGTCTTCTCCGTCTCTATGACTTCAAAAAGTTTCACTGGAAACAAACGGATCATTATCATCACCAACGTTAACGCGATTAGCGCCCACATATAAAATTATGATTCGCTCTTGATTAATGCGATTAACGCACTCACCTATGTTCGGATGGTCCAGACTTTTCATGATCTTCACTTCCCTAAAGAGCTGCAAAGTATTATATATATACTTATAAAGCGTTATTAATTGGTACAGCTTATAACATAAACCATTCCCATTATGCATATATAGGACTAGTAACCAAGATATCTAAGACCAAAGATATCTAGCATGATACATGATGCGTGTTCGTGACACAAGATAATATAGTACGTTGCATAACAAACGACCAATATTACCCTCTGACACAATTACACCACACAAGTCATGACAGGGATGACAGAGATACCTAGTCTCCGACAAGGCCTGCCTTAGGTACGTGACGACGAGAGGCACTCTCGGGACATTCACACGAACAATCGCATTTCTGCCACGTCTCACGTCGACAACTCATGAAATCGCAAGTTATTGCCCTTATATACCTCGGAGCACCTGGAAGGATCCAGGATCCAGTTTAATAGGATAAGGGATGGAGAGAATGGGCCAAGAATTCTGACCGATGTCGTGAGGCCGGGTCTTACGCTTAGACAATTATGGGTCATTAATCTCATTTGCACGACATTCACGCACGCAGTAATGAGTTCATCAATTTCTCTTCGTTAATGGGAGATCAGATTTCAGACATTCCTAATAGTTTGGTATAAAAATTGGAGATAATAGCACCAGTAAAAAAAAATAAAAATAATAATAATAATAATAATAATAATAATAATGATGAAAGGTTCAAGTCAATAAAATAATTGAGGTTGCGAAATTGTTACAATCCCAAAAAATCACAGATCAAACGAACACAAGACATCAAGTCATCCAGAGAAGGAATGCAATAAGAGCAGCACTCTTTGAACTCCTCTGCATTCCGTGAGCTCGTGAGAGCGGAGAAAGGATGGATGGAGATAGGAATGACATGGGAGAGTGTGAGAACGACTGGGTGAAGGATGAAAGAAAGAAGTTGATGCCATGGAGACGGAGGACCTCTGGTGAATTTCCAACATGAAAAGGATCATGAAATGGATATTAATGTCCACTTAACGAGAGACGGCCGAAACAGGCCAGGAAGACCACGACAGATGGCTCCACAGATTTTTAAATTCCTCAAAGTGATTGAAATTAAACGCTTTCATTTAAAAGTGAATCGATGTCATTAATGACTGAGATGAGATATCATCTGCAAGGAAAAAATAAACGAAATAAGAAATGAAATTATTAAACTTCTCTCACAAGTTTTAAATCAAAATTTGATACTCAAGATTGACATCATCATCATCATCACCACCGGCAAGAGGCATTTAGACACAGTGGACACAATTAAGGTAATTGTTTGAGGCAGATTTGCACAGGGACAGATAGGTGGAAAAAAAGAAAACGAATCAAAAGGGGCAAAAAGAATTGAATACGCACGACACTAAAATAGCTGGAGAGGTAAACGAGGAAGACAAACAGAAACAGCCAAGCCAAGCGGAAGTGAATTTAATTCCGGTGCAGAAGAAGATTTCAAACCAAAACAAGGAAAGACCTGGGAGGCAGAAGTTCATGAATATTCATGCACCCGGTCAACATGGCGACCGAGGACCGCCAAAAACGAGAACAAAAAAATGGTCGGAATCACCGACGCCAAAATTCATGCTTTAAATTCTCTTTGTTTACCATTTCTTCCACCACTATTGTCTTCGTCGTCGTCCTCCTCCTCCTCATCATCATCATCATTATCACTACAGTTCACCTAAGTCATTCCCTCCGTGCCACTTACGAGCGCAACGTAATTCTAGCACTGATCCAATGCCCGCCATGTTTATTTGAGTTCCACACAGCTTCTTCTCTTAATGGAACGAGAAATGACCAACAGTGTCTGCCAAACTGTCATACGCCAAAAATGATTTCAGGAGCACCGGCTTTCTCTTTTGGAACTGGAACGATGCTACCACCACCACTACCACCACCACCACCACTACCACCACCACCACCACCACCACTACCACCACCACTACCACCACCACCACCATCACCACCACTATCAACACCACCACCTCCTCTCTCTTTTCCTGCTCGTGACTTCACCGAACAGATTCATTCAATGGAAGAAGAGAGGAAACTCAATCTATTTTATTTTTGCTTTCGTGTTTTTTTTCTCTTTATTTTTGTAGAAATCTTCCTCCCAATTCTCCAGACGGGGTCCTTCTATCTATTTAGCAGAGAGTCTCCCAGACAGCCCAAGAATTGATGACAATGACGAAACAGTCAGTGGTGATGGTGATGTTCATGATGACGACGACGACGACGATGACGAATGCGTGAAAGAGAACTGACAAACATGGAGTTCCAATAGAGATGGAATGTAATTAAAATTCTTCCTTTGAATTTCTATTTACGAGTAAAAATAAAATAAAATAAAATAAAAATCTCCCGAGAGAAAATTTCCAAGTCTCAGTACAAATTCTCAGGGCAGCAACCCTTTCACAACACTCTTAGCATCGAACTGTCACCTACTTTCATGCCTTTACATTCCCTAACTAACCTCATCACGTTCTAACATTATCTTTTTCATTCTCTTCCACTCCAACCTTCAAGTTGCTCTATTTATGTCTACTTGGGGATGAACCAGATGATTCACAAAGGGTAGACCCACCTCTCGACGTGGGACAGACCTCGTATGGACAGAAGTTATTTCCCCCTTCTTACTCATACACTTGCCTCCATGGCTCATCTTACGGGAACTAAACTTTGATTTATATAGCGCAGAATATCGATTTACCTCAGCTCTCCAATACTTCATTCTGCCATGATAATGTCTGTAAAATTTCAACACTTCAGTCTCCTTCATTGCCCCATCCAACAATTCATCAATCTATCTTTCCCCACACCCAAAATAAAAACCACAACTTTATAATAATGGACAAATAACATGGACAATGAAAGTCAGAAATCAGAGGGACGAGTGCCACACGTACGTGAAACCGGGGCATATCAGGGTGGAGTTGCTGGCCGCTTGCTTATACAAACGTGTGCACGAACAAACACGCACGCACGCTAAGTTGTGCACGTGAGAGTTTGGAGAAGGATCGATAGCAAACTCCAAATCATCACTGAGTCACACCGACCACGCCCGTGCACCATCAGTCCCGACATAATTCGTCGTTCTCCTCCTCCTCATCATCATCATCCTCCTCATCGCCGTTGTAATCATCGATAATGTGATAATGATATTGTTAATAAACCAGACATCATCTTCATCCAGTCGAGCAAAGGATCACGTAACTGAAACAACCACATCAAGGTAAGAACAATGATGACAAATCCTACTATATCCCATATCCAACTTGTTCCATACAAAATAAAATGTATAGAAAACTGAACACACTACAAAGGAGGTCATAACCCTCTTGGACCATGGAGACTTGGATTTGAGAGAATGAGAGAAGAAAAGAAAAGAAGTGAGTCGATCTAAAGATGGAGGAGGTAGCAATAATTTCATTGGCAGCTACTGAATAATGAATGGACCATCCAGGTTGCAAGCCGTCCTACGGCCGTGCGTCCATCTGCTGTTGTTTATGAATCAGCCGTTTCTTTCACCCGCCCATCAATCTCTTCTTCGGTCGTCCTAGTGACCAAATATGGCGACCAGAGGAAGAACGGATTTTGGGAGTAGTTGTAGATCGAGAGACAGGTGCATCGGATGCACCACTACAGGTGCTGACGTTGAGAGATTATTGAATCACGAGTCCACAAAAAGAGCTACTCAGAGATCGTTCCTCAAGTGTTTTTCCTTTACACACACACACACACACTCACATGCACACGTTCACACATACGTACGTACGTTCGTACGTGAAAAAAGCATCCTAAAATAGGAATATTAAATTTTGTCTTTTTTTAAATACTAATGATACATTGTTCGGTTGTTTAAAAATTATTTTTATTAATTGCCCATAAGCAATTGATCTCCAACCGGAACGCAATAATTATTATTACTGTTAATGTCGTCATGGTCCTCATCATCACCACCACCATCATCATCATCATTATCATCACCAATGCTATCACCACAATTTCTGCATAATTTATGCCCCATTAAGGACTTATTACAAACCAAATAGGAAGCCTTTCCACGGGACCAATTAGCCAAAGCAAACAACATGGCAGGCGAAGGATCAGTTAATATTCTTATTAGCCACTTAATATTCTAATTAGCCACTTAACATTCTGATTAGACAATTATTATTCAGAGAGAATTGAATTTATTCGTAGAAGTCCAATTCCAACCTTCTGTAGGCTGGAGCTGTTCAGTTGGGTCTTGTCTATGATCTTGATGGCGACCTTGAAAATAAAAATGTCGAAAAGAAAAGATTTTATTTCATAAATATTTGAGAGGAAATTTAGAAAAAAAAACTGGTTGTCAGTCATCATCAATTTCCTGATTTATAATTATAATTATCATCTGATCCTTACTGTCGATCATAATAATATTTTAATTCTTAATATTTTTAATCGTCTGGAAACCTCACAACGCGTTTCTTGTACTTTCATCAAATGTTTCTTTTGTACCATCATCACCATCATCATCGTCGCCCTACTCCTCAACATCATCGTCGTCGTCATCGTCATCACTACCATCATCATCACCACCACCATAAACATCATCATCATCATCATCAACAACGAGTACTTGAGACTGAGAAGATTGATGAAAGTCGACCAGGCACATACAGATTACACTGGAAAGTGTTGTGACGGTTGCAAGGATGAAAGGCGGAGATAGGTAGGAGAGACTCCCAAGCCAGAAACATAGGAATGTTTTTGCTGCAGAATCCGTCTTGACTGACTTGTCGCCATAGTCGTCATCATCATCATCATCATCGTCGTCGTCGTCATATTCCTCATCACCATCATTATCATCGTAATTATTTAAATTTAAGTGGTTAAACATAAGTGAATTGTTTATCACAACTCATATCAATCAACTTAATCAATGTTGGAACCAAAGGACAGGGTGAACATCTAAGTCTATCTAAGTCTACCCCCCCCACCAGAAATGGATTGCCAGTGAATATCTTTCAGCCGGAAGTAAGTTTCATAGGAGAGATAATGAAGAGGAGATAAAGAGAATGTTCGATAACAAGGCAAACTCATTTAGAGGGTGCTGCAGGTGGTCCTGTATTGAGTTTGATAATCAAGCAGAGGCGGCAACGATAACAATAATAATAATAATAATAATAATAATAATAATAATAATAATAATAATAATAATAATAATAATAACAATAATAATAATAACTATAATGAAAATAAAACAATAACAATAACCATAAGACTCACTAACGTATTAAAATAAGCGCCACGAGAGGAGGCTCGAAGCAGATGAGAGATCGATATCCACTTGCTTCATCATCATCACCACCACCACCACCATCATCATCATCATCATCATCAACGAATGGTCGACCTTTGACCTCGGCTCGACCAGCCACGTGACCATCGATAGGCCAAGGTCAGTTTAATTTTCTCCAGAGAAAGTGCAGTAGGCATATCGCCATCTATAACGACTTAAGATTGAATTATGCAATTGAATTTATGGCTTATAATTACTAAAAATAACTGCTATTACATAGTGATTTACTTATTACTTATTATAACTTACGGTCAGTCAAACACGTACACACTAAAGTAAACACGAGCACTTGCACACAACAGACAGGAAGCGCCTGAATGAGTGAATTTTTTTTAAGAGATGGCGCACTACGACGACGGTGATGGTGACTAAGAGGAAGGAGGTAGTAGCTCATTCTAACGTCAGATTTATTATTGATTTGAGCCTTTAAAAAAATAATTTAACCTCGCTTAGAGAATTAAACCTAACAGTCAAGTCATTGATATCAGATCATCCAATCAGATTACAACCAAAGTATATCCTTCATAATTTACCATAACTAATGATAACTTCAAGAGGACACAGAAAATAACATTAGTGGTGGTGATGACAATGACGATGATGATGACGACGACGACGAAGATGATGACGATAGCAACGAACATCTGATTGATGAGCGTCTAAAATTACGCTCACCATAACAACAAGAGAGACTGGGATTTTAATCACTAACGACACCAATTGTTAGAAGAAAGATGTCCGCAAAGAAACTATTAGATTTAATTACCCAACACCAACTCACCCAGACAACCCCCCCATCATCACTATCATACCCATCATAATCATCTCCATTCAAAAAGGTACCATTGCAAATCCAAGTATTATCCTAATCCTTATTGACACCATTGTCGTCATCATCATCATCATCATCGTAAAAATTGTGACCATCAGTCGGTCAAAGGAGACAAGTTTCTATTTATGAGACCATAAAACAAACGTCTTTCATTCCCTCATGCAAAGGATGACCACCCATACAAGAATAAATTACGGTCCTTGTCGTACATCTCAACCTTTTATGAATAAGTTTTTGTTTATAAACCAAATAAATTTACTACCATTATCATTAAATAATATTATAATATTATAAAATTATAATATTCAATAAATGTAGCAATAACTGTAAAATCTCAACAGACTCTAGGTCATCATCATCATCATCATCACCATCAACTTCTTTCCACCAACCTCCCTGTCAGTAGGAATGTGTTTGGCCAGCTTGACCTTGGCGAAGTTGCCCTTGCCGATGGTCTTGAGCAGACGATACTTGCCTATGTGGGGCTCCTCCTTGAGTCGACTGGACCCGGTGACCCTGCTGCTGCTGTTGGACAGGTTTGCACCTTCCTCGGTCGTCTGGAATTCGGGGGAGGGAAAGGGAGATTGAATTGAAATCTTAAAGCCTGTCGACTTAGTGACGGTGAGTCGTTGGCAAAAATTAATGAATGATGACAGCAGCAATGATGACGTTAATAATAATAATAATAATAATAATAACGATATTAATAATTACGCTATAATTATGAACAAAAACACAAACTTACGGTGTTGGTCTGATCTCAAAGTCATTACTCAATCATTGAATTAATTTTTAACCAAATGCTACCTTTGGACCTCAAATTTCCAGGACAGTAAGATTTTTAAGATGCTGATCATTTGACATTTATTGAACAGAACAAACAACTTTTGAGACCATAACTCAGCAGGCAGCAATGGAAAAGATAACCTGGAGAAACCGAACGAGGGCCTGGGGCAGAACCAAGGAACATCACTGGGCATAGCAAAAAAAAGGGAGAAAGATTAGAGGGCTAGAGGGGACAGCTTGACAGTAGTGGAGGGCACTCCAATTAACAGAGATAAATCAGGTCAAACCCTCCGATCCAATGATAGTCTAAAAATCAACGAATGAATGGATGGATGGATGGATGGATGAATGAATTAATAGCGACCAATAAACAAACACCAGTGTCACATGACAACAAGCACAGCACAAGTGATGCTGACCAATTGCTAGGTACTTCATGCTAGTGACAATGTTAGGATTGAAAGGAGATTGAAAAAAAAAAGAGAAAAAAAGAGAGACAATGAATGTGATGGTGAGGGGGAGGAAGACCAAAGACTTAAGACACAGTAACAAGGTTGACTGAGTCACTTCAGGCCAGCCAGGCAAGCCACATCATGGTTTTGAACAGCTGAAGCAGCTAACGTTGATGATGACGACAGTAGCGACGATGATGATGATGATAATGATGCTTAATTCCAACTAACAAGAAACTATCCATTAAGGGGCGGACTCAAGAGCTCAACAGTTAATTGAATAAAAACATTCAACACCTGTTACGACAACATCAACAACAGCATCAACATGGACATCAAGAAAACAATCAAGCTCACAATTCAAAGCAGTTCTTATAAACAAAGAAAAACCGAGGACACAAAGAAAAGACACCCACTCGGCTCCCCACCCGTCCGACCTTGGAGTGGCTGTTGTGCTTCGACGAATCCCTGTTCAGAAACTCGGGCAACTGCTGGGTCCTCCCGGAGACCGGCGGGGCGGCCGAGGGAGGCCTGGAACTACCCCTCGAATGCCCCTGGGGCACCCCGCTCCTGATCCTCGACCCGGCCATCCGGGTGCCGACGGCAGGAGCGGGCGCCGGCGTGGCTGCGCTGGCAGCTGGTGTCGCCACGGCTGAACTCATTTCTTGGTTGTCGACGACCTCGTCAGTATGTTGTTTTTGTTGTTGCTCTCCTAAAAATCTGCAAAAACAGGGAGATCGATAAATTGACTCCAGCAATCTGAGGGCAGCTAGTGATGATGATGATGGAGACGGCGGCGACTACGATGCTCATGAAAATAATGACAACAAAAACAACAATAATGATAATAATACCAATAGTAATGCAGCTTATACAACAACAATGATAACTTGAATCATTAGGGATGAGGTTAGGTACCAAAAGATGTGTTTTGTCTTTGCTTGTCGGTCAATTATCTGAGCATTTGACGAGTGGGTGAGCGAGTGAATGAGTGCGACCAACTCTCTCATGCCTTCAGAATGGTTCGCCACACGAAAGAACTACGAAAGACTCGTTCTTAAAAACAGCAATAAAATAAAGAGTCGTTAGAGCCATTAATGAAACATTAATGACATGCAATAACCATAGCTTTGGCCTCATTACGTAGATACTTAATCTCTGTTGGTGTCGATTAACCAGTTAATTTGTTATCATTTCCTGCATTTATCTGTACCCTCAAAGAGAAACCTGGACAGATTCTCAATACTTGTAATGTAAGCAGTATGTATCATTTGATTCTTTCCTTCGCCAGATATATCTGTCCTTAGATCCATTAATTCATTCATCAAGCCATTCATTCATTCATTCAAAGGCGGTGGTGATTACGTAGGCTTTGCTTTCACAATGGCAACATTAACTGTATCACTGAATGATAGCAGCACAACATTGACAACGTGACAATAGTATTAAAGTAATAATAAATCATCAAGGTACTCTTTGTCAAGCCAATTACTGTTATTATTATTCCGAAATAACAGTCACTCAAACACATGCACACTCAAACACAGACAGACAGACACTGTCTGTGTCTTGAGACATTAGCTAGCAGGCCTTCAAGATCCAAGAGACCATTCATAAACTTCAAATTAAACATCGTCATCATCATCATAGGCTTCTTTTTCCTTCTTCTCCTCCCTTTGCTCAAAGTATGTGAATGTGTCGAATTTCTATTTAAACCTAGCGAAACAGGCAACAGGTCCGTCTAAATGATGATCCAAGATGGCGGCCACCATCACTATCAGGACCATAGTCGTCACCATAGGGACCAGGTGCGCGTTACAGTAGAGCGCAGCAAAGTCAAAGCTATCAGCATCATCATAGGCATCACCACATGAATCTCAGTTTCAACAGCAATCAGGATTAGGCTAAGAAAGAGCTGGATCTAGTTGGTTCCTTGCTGATGACAATGATGATATAGATGCCCTCCTCCTCAACTAACCAATGAATCATAGGGGCACAATAAATTCATATGATAAGAGCTGGCTCTGACAATGCCCCAAGATAAAACTCAGTGAACCCTCAGATGCATCCGATCGAGTGACCGGGATTTCTTTGGACCTGGGTCAGAGAAATTACCACAACAATGGAAGACCAATGATGATATCATAATCATCATAATTAACAACAACCATAAATAGAATAGGCTTTTGATGCAACTAATTCAGTAACCTACATCAGACAAAATTTGTGTTTACATATCTAATTATATGCTAGCATTACAAGATTAAATCCTCATGTGGCCATCAGACACCTCACTAGATCTTATATGACAGTGTCCCATATTTCCAATTGAATAACTTTTATTTCATTCTGCTGGTGATAACACTAAAGATGGTAGTCTTGACGATGGTGATAACATTATGATATCATTGGTACCTTACGAGTCAAGAGACAGAAAGCGAGTCCATAAAGTTGGCAATATTTGTGGTCAAAACAGCAGGAACAAAGCACATATAACACCTTTAAATTGATTCCTTTGAACATCATAGGAAAGATTAATTTATTCATTACCAAAAAAATGTTTCTTGAAAGTGGTTCTCACCACTTCATACCAAACCAATGAACAAACAAAGGAACAAGCTCTGACAGAATGTTGCCTGTTTAGAACAAAAAAAGTATCAGTAAAGATGTCAAGCAAAATAAAATTCCACCAGATTTGCAGATGTTATTAAATCCACATTAGAGATCCCTCAAAGTCCCTCTCTCTCCTCTTGCAAGTGGAGACCCAGAAAAAAATAATCAAATCATTTATTATAAAAGAGGAAGCAAGAGGATCTTTGTTTTGGAAAAACAGAAATTGGAAAGTAATAATTCTATTCTTATAATATTTCCACATCCAACATTTAATGATGGTGCGTTGAAGCTGCATCACGACATCGTTTCATCTTCGTTTGCTCAGTTCAGAATGAAGGGTTTTTTTTTAGGATCCGGTTCCCAGTGTTTACGAGCATTGTTCTCAGGAATTTGATGATTACTCATTGTTGTCATTTGCAAGAGTAAATTTCTTTGCTTAAAACTAGTTGTACATATCTGAATTTTAAAATATTTCCAGCATTATGACAAAAAATTGTGCGACTGCAAGTTAGAATTGAATTGAACACATTATCAGACATGAAAATTAATGAAACATGATTCAATAACCTAACCTGTACCAAATGACTTCCACTTAATGTCAGGTGAAGATTCACAACATAAAGAGTTCTCAAAATATCAATTTTGGGCAAACATAGGCATATACAAATTAACTAATCAATCCCAGACTGGAAAACACATCAAGCTCGCTCAAAAAAACAAAATACTGAATAGACAATACACCAGGTATGTCAGACTAATAATCTAAATTAGTCAAAAACGCCCCTAACATCAAGCCGACTAACTGGTATACAAGAGACAAAATTGAAACTAAATAAAACCCTAGCCACTTTCTTCTTTTAAGTTGATACAATGAACAGGATTAACAATGATTTGAATTTTTGAAAATATGCCTGATCGCCACTGAGATGTTAAGACAATCCGCATGCGGTTGTCCCAGATCTCAAAACGACTGAAATCAATTAAAAATTTCAAAACTGGTGGCCCACCTCTTTAAGAATGAATTTGAAATTTTGTCGCAAAAGTTCAAATAAAGAGAGCAACGAAATCAGGAATTTTCACTATCCATGACTCAAAATGGCGAAAATCACCGAAAGATGCTCTTATCCTCGAGAAATTTTTTTTCTTCCACAATGCTATATATTATATTAGAATAAATTAATATCAAGTTCTCGACGAAATTATTTGACAAAAAATTGTTGTATTATTTAACACCTTTAATTGAACGACCAGGTAACGCCTCACATGAGAGTTGTTCAAAGACGAGTTGCTCAACGGCCGACACCACTTAACGATAGTTAAATCATTAACTCTTTCCCCGAAGAAACCAATACCTAGATATTACTCACTTTCGGAAAAGAGAACCAGATAAACTCCGACCAGTAATCGCAATTCCGCCCGTCAAGTTTCCTTTTCGTTGAATATGGAAAGGTCTATTGGTTAATTATAATTTTGAATTTATATGCATATCTTTACTTACAATTTAATCAATCTCTATCTAACATAAAAAAGTAATCTTAGATGCGAGCAATAAAAAAAATTAAAGGGTAATGTAATTAAAACATGGCCACAGAGACACTTGATTAATCTTCTACCATTCTTAGGCACGAAACGCTTAACAGACCAAGGCTTCCATTCACAGGACTCTGCTTTCAATAGATCATTCCTACATAAGATAAAAATGTGGTAGAAATATAACATAATGTGATGTAACATAACAACACGATACAAGCATTACTTTATATTACACCACGCAACATCAAAGCAGGGACCTGGCAGGTCACCATCTAAAAGTGTGTCCCTTTCTGAAACCCAGACACTCATAGAACCTTCGGAACTGTCGAACAGATCAATAGCGGCCATTCAACTTTTAGAGGAGAGCAAGGCCACATCATTACCGACCAATTATTTAAATTTGAAACAATTAACACTTCGATAGTAATTTAACAAATGCCAAACGAAATATTTTTTCAATTTTTTTAATCAAAGCAAGCCGACATGAAATAGAAAAACGCGTACAGCACCAATTAGAGAAATGCAAGAAACAAAAATATACCAGAAGGGGTGGAATCAGATTCATGGGTGTCAAATCACTAGAAATCGTAAGTGGTGGGATGTTTTAAAAAATGGATCCTAAACTTATTAATATAGGAAAACCACAACACTAAAACAATTTGAGCAATGATGATGATGATGATGATGATGATGACTAATGAGGAGCACAATCATTCAATCGACCAATGTAGATTAGACTAGAAAGGGATTGACGACTTTCACTTAATCTGTATGATCTCAGATGAATTTTAATTGGCCATTCTATCAATCGATTGATCAACAGCTATCAATCATTCCAACCAGGAGGGATGGAGCTCGTCCGCAGGAGATCTGACCGTCCACATTCTCTTCGCCCGTCTGGGACTTCCCCCCGCGTACGTCGGAGTGTTGAGGCCGCGGAAGTGTTGTTGTTCTTGTTGATGTTGCCGGAAGAGTTTCTCCCACTGCGAGTTGGAGTTGTTGTGAGCCCAAAAGTCGCCGGAGACAAAGCACGGCTTGGATTCCTGCTTCAGAGGGTAGACTGGAAAAAAGGGAATAACCTCGTTCAATGGTTGCAATGATGGCACTTTGTCTTCACGAGCACAGCCAGCGAAGATCGAGATCACAAATGCCTAATAATATAAATAAGGTGCCACTACATTACTGACTGAAGTCATGCAGAAGTTTATTAAATATTAAACCAAATCGATACTGAATTGATATCATCATCATCATAATCACCCAACGAGAGGAAGAGCATGGAAAAGATGAAAATCATTCCGTAGAACCACCAGTTGTAATATTTTCCGAAAGTGGATCTGACAGTTCCCCACGTGGACTGATCTGAAAAAAGTTCCAAAGGGCCGTCACGACAAATTATCGATGACTTTAAAATCAATTTATGTAATGAAATAATTACTTTTATAGATGTTTTTCAAGCTAATTGCTTAATTAATAGAACATGACCTAATTAGATTAAACAATGACAATTAAATTGAATCTAATAGACCCGACCATTTCTCCTTTGCATACCTTTGACGGCATCGGGCATAATTTTTACGAACACATCCACCGTCTGCCAGTTGCCTTGGCAAGACACCGTGACCTTGACCCTGGCTACCGAATCGGGTGGCTGGACGTTGTCGGGAATTCCCAGTAGAGAGAGGTAAAACGTTGCAACGTTTTCCGAATACCTGGGAAGCTTGGACACTCTTATGACACTCTCGTCTCCAGATACCACCTTGAGTGATAAAGTCATATCTCTTATGATTAAGAAGAATGCTTCATTGATGACCATCACCATTGACCAAAATTTGGGTGCTATTCTTAGACCAAATTAAAAGTTAACTGATAACCGATTAATGAATACTAATTAACACCGTTAAACGCTTCAAGACATCCTCCGTTGTCAAAATCTTCAGCAACGCCTCCGTTCTTTTGCGACTGAGAACCAGACTCCTCTCGTCGACGACGCGAAAGGCAGGGAGGAAGAGAAGTTCGACGGGCTCCGAGGTCACAGCCTCTGAATCCAAACTCGCCGTCGCGGGCGAGGCACCGAGGTGCACGTGCGAGCCGAATGCGGCCACCTCCTGGCTCAGCTTTTCAGACAGCTCCAGGGGAACGAACTTGCAGTAATAGTTTCCTGCATCAACAGAATCATGGATACAATTTAAAACAGAAACTCTTTTGGAAATATATTGGAGAAATTATCAAATAACGTTTCGTGAAAGATTTGAGAAAAAAAAATCAATTCACCTGTTTTGTGGCAGAAGAATGGCATGACATCGAACACCTGGGAGAAAGTAAAGTTTTCGTGTGCCGACGTAAACCATGCCGAGCAGGCGTAAGGATAGTTGGGTACGGAGAGGCTGCCAATTCTGTCGATACAGTTGTCACCTTTGATGGAAAAAAAGGATTGTCGAAAGGTTACCTCACAGCATATATGATTGTGGTCACATGGCTGGATAAAGATAAAGTGACAAGGAGGAGGTGAATGATCATTTGAAATTTATTACCTAACACAAACAATATGACGAAAGAATTGAAAATAAATGGAAAATTTTGAAGATGAAGACTGATCGCATGTCAATTCAGGATACTTACTTGGAACAATAAAGTCTAGACTTAAGACAATAATAATTAATCATCACTCCTTTGCCACCAATCCAAAACCTCACCTACGACCATCTTGTTTGCTGTACCGGTTTGAATCTCACTGCTCAGCAGGACTCGGAAGAGCTTCGAGGGTTCAGCATTCGAGACAGTAAATTCCTCAGGCAACAAATCCAGCCGTGATATGGGCACTACGGTTACCTAGACAACAGAATAGAAAAAAACACACTAAAAATAAGTCTACATTTTTGTTTTAATCAATGGCCAATTAAAATAATGATAATTATTATTATTATTATTATTATTATTATCCATGTAGGTAAAAGCAGTACAAATGTTGAAAGGCAGGCATGTACTAACATCACTCTTGGCAGTGAATCTTTTGTGAATGTAGACGACATGGGCATTTCCAATGCCCTGAGTGACAGAAACTCCCGACGGATTGATAGAAATTATGTCATTATTTGAGCTAGACCACTGGGAATGTTCTACAAATATACCATGAGATTAGCTAAAGTATGCCATTTATCTTAACACATATTCTACTATGCTTTACTTCCAGCTAGGTAATAATGTATGGAGACATAACATAGACATTGAAAACAGGTCCATATATAGAGCCCAAATCTAGAAGCACAGTTACAAACTTTGTAAAAATGTTACTAAATTTGAAATATAAATTTAACCTGTAAACTCAGGGAATGTCGAATTGAAGCAGACAACACTTCCAAGTGTGAGTCTGAGTCCATGAGGGGTAATTGATTCCACCACGTTGATCCCAACATAATCTGCTATTGAAGTATCGGACAGGGCATAAATCTGGACAAATCCAAATTAGATTATGATTTAAAATAAATTTAGATTTATGATTGAGAGACATTTAATATTATATTTTTTACATTTAATTTATCGCAAACAATTCCAATCTTAAGCAATAGAAGCTAAATGAACTTGGTGAATCCAGACTTTTACATGCCATCTATCGAATCATTTTGAAATCGTAACAACAAACCCATTTTCTATCAAAACTATAATAAATGCTCACCAAATTAAAATTAATTTTTATTTTATTTAATTTTTGAACAAACACAGTTTCATTTAAATTAACATTGAGTTCGCATCGGCGCATTATTTACAACGGAAAACCGCGAAAAGTAGTAATATTTGTGTGAACTTTTGTTGCAACATCGATTCGTTCGCCTCAAAAACGCAGCTCCCGACAAATTACCGGCCGTTTTCGATGAAAAGGATGACAGTTTTGACCGAACTGCGATATAATTAGTGACTGTCGTACGTTAAAGACTTGTATTCCTTTGGATATTCAAAGATGGCTTCGCAAAGGCTGATACATGCTGGCGACGAGATTCAGTTGGAAACGAAAAGCGGAGTGTTCAGGGGTCGTGTGCACCTAAAAAATGCTGACAGAATATATCTGGGTAAGATTGTCGATTTAAATACTGGACTGAATCTACCTGGTCTGAGGTGCTTCCTCAAGAAGGAGGTCATCTCGTCTAAATTTATACGTGGAGGCGAAATAGCGCCACAAGTCTCGGACCAAATCAACACCACAACCCTGCCAAAGCTCGAAGCAATCAGAGTCTTTGCTGAGCCTCCGGAGACTAAAGTCGCCTTGAATGAGCCTCGTGACGTACAAGACGATGAGATGGAAAGTGGAGAGTCTCCAAAGGACAGCGTGGACATCAAGATGATGTCAAAATTCAGCATGTTGAAGAAGGTTCTTAAAGATTGCAAAACCTTCAAAGAGCCGAAGCAATTGCATTCCGAAGAAATGACAAGTAACGGACGAGAACAAACTTCAAAGTCTCCTGTAGTTGATAAAGATCATTATAGATACAACTACGTCGTAATAGACTCCATCGATAACATTTTCTACAGCAGCATAGTTGAGTTGAAACATTTCGGATCCATCGGTATGGCTTTCATCGGATCAGACATAGAAAGGGGAACGGACTTTTCCTGGGTTGCCGTGCATGCCAAAGACTTTTATCTCTACGACATTTTGTCTCTGGGCGACCGTGCTTTCACCGAAGGTCTTAAAGATGTCCTTCACGATGAAAACATCGTCAAAATAGTCTTTGACTGCAGAGTCGCCTCTCACACTCTACTGCACAAACACAAATCCCTCCTGATCAACGTCATAGATCTGATGGCATTCGAAGTGATGGCCAATTCATTTTCTTATCCATCGAATGGAGTAAACAGAAAAATGAATTCCCTGGTCACCTGTGTTACTGGTAACCTGAATCCCTCTGTCGTCGACATCTCTTCTCAGAACGCCAGGATCGAAAAAGCCAGAAATGACAAAAAATATTGGAGTCTGAGGATCAAAGGAGCAGATCCATTGAGAGAAGAGTTCGAGGAAATGATACAGGCTGTCATTTTTGAAGTTGCCCATCTAAGGAAACTCAAGCACGCTTTGACCAAGAAGATGATGAGTCCCGTCATAGATGCCACCGATTTCCTACTCGCCTCCTTCAGGGACATGAAGTTGCAGCTCCTACCGAAGGACGCTGCCTGCACGCCGAAGGAGTTCAACGACAAGTCCGTTCTCGGTCACGCTGCGGAAAGCTGTAGGAACAGGACGTCGGAACTGATGAAAAGCATGGATGGCAATGCAAACGAAGAGCTTAGCAAGACCGAAAGCATTAAGAGGCTCTTGGACCCATTTTGCCGCATGGCAAATGGCGAGACGACATCCTCTAAAGATGAAGTCTCCGGTTCGACCGAGGTCACGGATTCGATTTCTTCTCGGTCACAAAATTTGAATAGCGGAAGCCATCTTCTGTCTTTGCTGATGAACGACACCGGCAACAAACCTGCTACTGAAAAAATCTCGTTTGCACCTTGCGGAGCTGAAGGCGGCTACAAATCCAGTTCAAAGTCAAAGAAACGAAGAATAAATAAAATCTGTGTCTCACCGTAGATGCAATCGAACAACCTCGTTTAACAAATAGATTAAATTTTACTAAACTTGTTGTGAGCATGACATTGCATGATTTTAAAGTTATTTTAACATGAATAATGTGAATTTTATTTGAAATATGATATTTAAATACATTTGAGCATGCATAGTACCTCATCATCTTGTCATATTATTAAAGGTTTTGTATGCGAAGGAAAAAATCAAATCACAGACTCGTTGTTATACAATTGAACAAAGTGTAAATTCGTTAAAATGGTTCACAAATTTAAAAATGCCTGACAGACTTGATGTTTACTGTGGTGACTCATAGGATATTATCAGTTCTGTGTATTAGTGTTTGGGTATCATTGAAATAGGGGGAAAAGGATGAATTCTGACACTTTTTCCAGTAGTTGATGCTTAATTTTTCAAATGATTTTAATTGCCGCAATTAATCAGTCATAAAAGCTATAAAAATTTACAAAAACTTAAAAATAAATGTTTGGCATTTTGAAGAAAATAGTCTTTTTATTGATTTATTTTTGCAAAAATTTATTACATCTTAGTTCCACAAAATAAATCAGAAATAAAAAATAATATAGAGAACCTACAATAAAATTTTAAAACTTTGAAACTAATTGTCTTTGGATCTGTTCATCCAGTCAGCAATTTAATGGAAAATGAGAAATTTCAATTGCCGACAGCAACATCACTCCTATATTTTGCAATGTACGGCAACAGTAATTATTCAAGACAAAGAAACAATAGCTGGCACCAACATGGCGGCCACGGTATTTGTAGCAGACCAGTGGGTCAGGGGGAGCATGGATCTGGGCCAATAGATCAAAGGATGTCTTTGTTTGACGGTTTTATGTCAAAGGAACGCCGGCAACGGTCAACGTTCCAACCGAGAGTATTGAATCAAACTGTTGGTAGTCCAAGTGGAAATCTAAGTTCTACTTCTTATCAATACAGCCAGTTCCAAAATAGTTCAAGGACCATGACAAATGTTGCCAAAACTGTTGGGAGCCCTCAGGTCAATGGCATTTCAAGTTCTTTTTATCAATATGGCCGATTCCAAAATAGTTCAAGAGTCATGTCAAGCATTCCCAATGGATCTTTGGATGCTCTCTCACCAAGGTCACAAAAGATCAGCCCTCTTTTCTCGTTCAAAATTCCTTTGGATGTTTCATGCCAAGGTAACACAGATAATGCCATCCAACACCAGAATACAGTGAACACACCAGTTTTACAGTCTAAGCACAGCCAAAGTGCAGGACGATTTCAGCCAACTTATCGAGGCCAAAAGAATGCGGCAACGACTTTTTGGCGGGCAACCGATGCCGGTTTTTACTCCGATCGAATGAACGTCTCCCCTGAAAGCAGAACGTCAGATCTAATAAAAGAACCCGACTTCGATCAGAGTGCAGACTGGAATGCCAATATCAAGCAAAGACCACGTGGCGAGCAGATGCGACACTCTGAAAGTTTGCAAGATTCCACACCTCAAAGAAGCATTTTGAGGTTGACCTCGACACCTTCTACAGGACAATCAGTTCGATTCAGAAAGCAGTTGGAGTTTTCTGGGACCGACGGAAATCTGTCCGTCCGCAGCATGGACGACACGCTAGACGACAAGGTCGTCTCCGCTCCCGAAATGGAACTTGGCTCTCCACCTTGCCAGAAACGGGATAGTTTACTAGCGGATAGCTTTGGCCAAACTACTACTTCCGACAGACCAAAATCCCAAAATTATGAAAACGTTTCAACTTGGCAATATTTCTTTTCTAAAGAGCATCAAGAGCTGAACAAAATGCGCCCCTCGGTGGCAAACAGGTGCAATCACAGGAAGGAGGTGACGGTTCACGTCGTGACACGTTCGGAGAGAGTATTGAGATCCCTCATTCTCTCCTTTTTTCCCATTGTTTTTGGACTGTACATAATTTTATGCATAATGAACTGCTAGGATGATGACTGGACATGAAATAGAGATAAAGACTGGGATGTTTTGATGGAATAAATTATTTTTTGACTTGGAAATTCAATTGAGAAAAGGGTTTCTTCATAATTTAACGAGCAGTCTTATGTCGAATGCTCGTTGAATGATTAACATTTAACATATTAAATTTAACTTATTAAAAGATAATAAGTTAATATAAGAAATAACCAAACCTCTGTTGAGATTGCCAATAACAAGATTAACTCACCTTGAGAATGGTGAATCCAACATCCACGGTCCTTATGGACAAAACACTCTCATCCTTGGACTTCCTCGACACCATGATGCTGTCATGCCTGTGAACCAAGATTTTAATTTCTGTCGAACGTGGCTCTTGTTGCGGATGCGAAGGCCGATTTATACCTGTTTAACTGGAACGAGAAGCCAGTGTTGATGGCATGGAACCTGCTTCCCAAGTCGTCGTGACAACCTATCTCCATCTCGAACTCGTGCCCGGTCGGGAGTCGATAATTGCCGTCATGGAAGTGGGCGGTGGGCTTGGCCATGATGTAGATAAGGGGTTTGACCTATTTGCATTCATTTCCATGATTGATTAAAAGTACAAGATGTTATTAGAATTATATTAATTAAAAAAATACAATATATTGCAGACAATATCCTCTGTTGAGTTAATCATAAACAGATAAATTATAACAAAACCAATTAATTTGAAACAATGGCTTTTAGTATTATTACCATTATAATTGTAAAATTACAACCACTAATAACAGAAATTTTTGCAAATAAATGTTATCATTGTAGCTCACCTCGGCTACAAAACTGAGGGTCTGATTGAACTTTCCCTCTTCGTTGCGTGCCTGCACGACAACAGGGACCGAACCGAACAGAGGACCCGACCTGAGCACCCCCTGCTCGTCGACATTCACCAGTTCACTCTTTGGGAATGTCATGTACTTGATCCTGATGCCAGGAGTGTTGTCTCTAACAGTGTAGCAAGCAAGGAAATTTTTAAAATCATGCAAAACATTCTAGGGTGAACTAAAAGCATTGAAAAAAGAAACAGTAATAGTACAGTTGGAGCACAACTAAGATTTAAGAAATGGATGTGAATAATATGATGGTATTGTCATGGCAACAACAAAATCAATGACATTTAGCTAACAGGCTGGTTAGAAGCTTGAGCTCAGAATCTGGCATCAAGACCAGCTGTGAGGAAGCCATTGCCAGGGGAGAGGTGATCCCCAATGGTCCTAAGACCTCCACCACGATGGTGTCAATGAATTGCAAGCCCCCTTTATTTGGGTCAGTTGCCTTCAGGGTCACAGTCACTTGGCCAGGTTTCAGGGCCACAAACTTGATGGCAAAGCCTTTGCCATGGAGGCCAAGATCTGAGCTTTTCTGGGACTGGAAAATTTCCTTTATTTACACTTAAGACAAATGTAAAAGAACTAAAGTATGAATATTTTTAACATTTACCATAACAAATCTTTGCTTTTGTAAAACTCAATGATTGCATGATTATTTTAATATAATCACCAAATGATGGCATTTAACGTTTTTGTTCAAAAAGAATATAATTCCACTCACAAAGGGATAGGAATGATGATATTATGCAATAGTGTGAAACAGCAACAACAACTACTACAACAACTACTACAGCAACAATAACAAAAACAACAACGACGAAACCTTCTCAATTTCGAAGGGGCTCCTGAGCAAGGCGATGTGAGGATCGCTGACGGACCAATCGAAATTCAACACCTCCGAGAATGAGTAAGGCTCGATAGCTTGATCATTGAGGCCCATAGCGACCAGTGGCATCTGTGAATATCAAGTGTGGTTTTTATTTTTCATGATTTTATTTTAAATAAATTCATTAAATAATGAGTCACTAGTCATTATAATTCTAAAATTAAAACTTCAATCGTTTGGTTTCGTAATCTAGGTCAGAGACCTCATTTTCAGCTTGAATTGTTCTGATTGGACAACTGATTTTCACTCCTCTCATTTCGACCACGTTGATTGTTGCAAAATCCTTAAAAAAAACCATTTTATAATTAAATAAAAGAAAATAGATGTGGCAATAAACATAACAAATTTCCTTTATTTACACTTAAGACACTTCTTTACAATTAAGTCATTAAAATGATTACATAACCAGTGTTTATTAACCACCCTTTATATTATAAAATCACGTAAGAATCGAAATTCACCTCCGAATATACGACTTCAGAGCCTTCCTCGCTCCCGACACACCTGACTGCAATCCTTTGCACTCCTACGCTCAATGCTTTCATCAGACCTCCTTTGGTGACATTAAGTACGTCTTCGTATCCTTCTGCAATGAATTCCACACTGCCCTCTGGCAGGAGACCACCATGGGCTTGCATCTATAGAGGGTGGTGACTTGTACAGAACGTCTTTGTAAAGCATGGCAAAAAGTCCTCGACCGACTAACCTGGAAAGTTGTGCCAGGTGCTACTGTGATCTCCTTTGGTTCTATTCTCAGAGGAGGGAATACCTGAAAAGGTTTCACTGACATTATTATTATTACTATTATTATTATTATTATTATTATAAAAACCATGAAATATTATCATCATAGTCAAGGTTATCCTTGTTCTCCCTATTAATCTAGTTACAATAATTTAACTCTTAAGTGGAAACAACAGCCTCAGAAAGTATCTTATGTTGACCATCATCATCATGTTTACATATTACTCATGATATACATTATATATAACATTCATTCATCTTTCATTCTCAGAAAAGGCTAGTCGTATCAGACCAGCAGTCTTATTTAACATAGAAGTCATGCACACCTGTATGTCTACAGCATTACTAAAGACCAGGTGCCTTTCTCCTACAGAATCATCATCATCATCATCATCATCATCGTCATCCCCGTCGTCGTTTATCGTGGCATCCTCTGCATCCGAGGCGAACCCTTTCTTGGATACGGCAACGACCAATGACGTTCGGCCCAAGGAACGAGCATTGAACCAATAGGTGGCATTGGTTTTACTGGGCACCGCCATTTTATTACTGCAAGAGAGATTTGATTTCAATATAAAAAATAAAATTTTTACGAATTTAAGTTTTAAGAAATAAATGTGTTAAATGAAAGTATGATTATAACTTTATATTAATTTATGTTAATTTGTTCGCATCATGCCTTGAAACAAATTTAATTTGTAATCATTTATGCCTTCGTCTAATCAATATAATAATCAATATTTGATTTGATAACTACAGGACAAGATTATCAGCAGATAATCAACAAATAGACTGATAGATCCACCTGATGTGCAGGATGTTGGAGCTGGACTTGAACTCGGGATCCATGAAGTTGTAGAAGATGCCGGGAATGATTCGTCCATCGATGTCGAAGACCTCCAGTGACAGTCTTGCTTCACCAAACAGGGGCACCTGCAAGCAATGGTGATGATGATGATGACAGATGGTAGCAACAGATGGATTGCTGATGTAAAATGATTGTAACTGATGGAAGGAATGGTAGAAACAATAAGAGAAATATAAGAATTTCTTGAAACTCAAATTATCATCTAACAATACTCAGGGTAATTTATTATTGTTATTATCAATTTACTTTATGAAAATAAAAAATTATATGTAATAAATAATTTAAACCAATTGGATCATTACCAATGATACCAATCAGAAAGTATCACTGCAAACCATGTTTACCTTCTTAGGAGCATAAAGAACGACTCTGTGAACCTCGGAGACTACGACCAATGACCGTGCAGGAACAACAGGCACGAGGCAAAGGTCAGACACCGTGACCTCGAACTGTCCTTCATTCAGGGGAGCAATCTGGAAGAGACAAAACTTAGGATATAATAATAATAATAATAATAATAATAATAATGCAACAGTCACAGCATGTGTTCAAAACCCGGCCTTGCACATCACAATATCTATATCTAATCACCAACTTAATACAATTCTTAATAATAATTTTAATAGTAATAATAATAATAATAATAATAATAATAATAATTCAGATTAAATGGTTAGTCACTCATAGCCACCAACCTTAATATAGCCCCAAGAAAGAAGGGGATCGTAGACAAGTGTTGCCATCTCCTGGTTCTCTGCTGATACCTGGTAGAAATGAGAACCACCTTGGATCCTCAACTTGCCCTATTAATCATACTAGTGTTAATATGGCATAATAATAATAATAATAATAATAATAAAAAAAAAAAATCAGTGATATAATAATCATGATAATAAGTAATGGTCAGACCAAGTAGTCATAATGATAGTTTATGTAGCAAGTAAGAAGCCTTTTATAGATTAATTATTAAAAAGTAATAATAATAATAACAATAACATTATTGAATTGCAATAATAAGCGAGTCTCACTTCCAGCATTCTGTGATTGTACACAACTACTTCATAAGGTACCAAAGATGGTTGCTTAAGAAGCCTAAACTTCAAAGACATCGAGATTTTCATTGGCAGCTGAAATCATTGACATTCAATGTGGATGATTCCAAATCATGATCATCATCACATCCTTAATCTCCATTGCCAATTACATGCACTAGGTAGCCACTGCCATCTGAGTTCATCATCATCATCAGCATCATAGTACTCACTGCATCATTGCATCATCAGCTCCATGACTATGCCCTTATTTTAAAAGAAAATCCTAGTAAACCAGCAGAACAACAATCATAATCATAATCATATTCAACATCCAACCTTCCTGTATTCAAATCCCGATCCATAGGAAGTCACGGAAGCTGACACGACTATCGGACCTTCTATTCCCGTTGGTCGCAGAAGGACGACATCTGAAAGTTGATTGGTTGACGTTTATATGCTCGTGGAGCTCATTAATATTCAAATTATGTTAATGCAATGCCTAATGAGGAACCTTTCCTTCTTGGTTCTCCTTGTTCTAACAATGCCAGGTTGTTGTCAGACAACGTCCAATAGAACTGGAGAGAGGAGGTGTTGATGATGATTCTCGAATGATCGTCATAAAGTTCCATGTGAACCCTGAGGGCCTGATCCATGCTCACAGGTATCTGATTGGAAAATTCATAATATAATAACAACATAATAACTCATAATATAATATAAATTCATAATATAATAACAATAATTAAAATTATGCCTCCAAATTAACATTAAATCATACTATTAAACATCAATTGCTGAAGTTAAATCACATTTATTTCTGAATCATCATTGACCAGCCAATCATTACAGGATCTCATTTAAATCGTCCAATAGCACAAACCTCGTTCAAGACTTCCTCTGCTTCGATTGGACAGTCATCGTTTATAGATGCATTTGACGAGAGTTTCATGAATTTTGGCTCCGAGCAAAAGATCCTAAAAAAGAAAATAATGCCAAAAATGCTAAGAAAGTAAGAAATTAAAGCTTAAGGCTACTAGTGGAGTTAATAATTATATGAATTATTATTACTATTGTTATTATCATTATTAATACTTAAAAAATCTGTTTCAAGTTTAAGAATGAACAGGTAAACAAGTTGATGTCGATGTTTACTTAATGCTGATGGTAGAGGTGTCTGGACACCTGTTGCTCTCCGTTATGGTGTTTCCGATTTCTATAGTGAAGCTCTGAGAAAAAGGTTTAGTTTGAAAATCAATGAGTAGACATTAAATCCTATTATTTGTAAATAATTGAGAATCTATCATTGTTATTATTGTTGTTAAAATTATTATTATTATTAATTGTTTCAAAAGATTACCTACCGCTTCTCCAAAATCCAGGCATTGAAGTACCAGAACATGCATCCCGACTGTCGAAAAGAAATGATTTACACATGTCACTCACTGAATTAATGACAATTTGTCAAATAAAATGCATTCTAAAAAAATTTGAGTGCTGTACTTAATCATCTTCAGAATATTCACTCATCCATTCACTCACTCACTCACTCACTCACTCACTCACTCACTCACTCACTCACTCACTCACTCACTCACTCACTCTCACTCACTCATTCATTCACTTAGCCATCCACCCACTTATCACATCATCAACATGTTTCACCTCTGCCAGCTTCTGAACTCCACTGCAAGTCACTGCCCGAAGAAATCCCTCCAGGACTGAATTTTCCCACTGAAAGACAGTGAATAATTTTTTAAGTGATTTTTGTCATTATAAAGATTATTAAGGTTTTATTTTGTCACATGGTGACATTAAAAAGTTGCAATATGTTGTTGTGTGCATAGCAGGAGGGCTCAATAACCTAACAACAACAACAGAAACAATAATAATAATAATAATAACATTAATAATTATATACAATTAAATAGGACATTTAAAGGTAATCACCTGATCTAAAATACCCTGAAGGATCGAGTACCCATGGGTACGGTCCGCCAGAGAGGACGAGAGAACCTGACGATCCCGGGGTGAGAACCACCCAATCTTGTGGCTCGATCATCTGAAGTGAGTTAATGAAAATATTAATTTAAATACTAACAAATAACAACAACAACATTAATTAATTAATATTAATAATTATATTAATAATATTATTATTAATTCGAATGATAATATTAATAATAATAATATTATTATTATTATTATTAGTGACAAGATTGTTAGAAAACTTTGTTTAAATATAAATGAAAGAAGTTAAATTCTCATAAACAGCTACACCCACCCTAAGAGGAGGATAAACTGAGAGTGTGATGGAAGTTTCAATGTCGACCGATTCCTTGCTCAAGGAAATGCTGAGTTGGCTATTGCCAGGACTTGAACCGAAGACCTGTAGGATGGCACAGGGATTCCCTTTATTCATGCCCAGTGCTTCCAAAACTGTAAAAACAACGAGGTCTGGTGTTAAAAATCTAAGAACTGCATCTCATCACAGATCTTGACCAATCTTTGTAACCAAGGTGCATCACAAATTAATAAATTAAATAAAGCCAGGTGAATTCCCTTCATAATTGAGCTATTAACAAATACAAATAAGATCCAAACTGTGTTAAGTAAATCCAAAGTTAGAAAAAAGTAACAAAACACCTTTGAAGTCTCCAAGGATGCCCTCTGTAGAGGCCCGAAAGTGGAAAGGGACGTGGTCGCATTTTGTCACCAGAACCTCCAAGCCTGCCTCTGGGTAAGGGAAAATCCATTTTGAATCTCAAGGTAATTAAAAAGGAATGATAACCAAAGATGATGAAAGTTAATTACACAGATATATAAAAAACCAAAATATACCATCTTCAGCAACCAACTGAATGGGTATTTCCAGGGTTTTCCCTAATTCCACTTCCACTTTTCCTTCCAAGAACAAAATAAGAATGGGTGGGGCTAAAGTCAGCTGGAACATGAATGTTGAGATAGCTATTAGCATTATTTTTGCAACATCCATTGTTAATCTCACTATTACTAATAATAATAATAATAATAATAATAATAATAATAATAATAATAATAATAATAATAATAATAATAATAATAAAATAATAATAATAATAATAAAATAATAATATCATTAACATTTTCATTATTAGTGACATCAGCATTAATTTGAATAATTATTATAATCAACATTTGAAAATGCATTAAAGAACCACCAACTAAAGTGTAATACAATGTACTCACAATATATACAAAACAGATACCTTACCTGTGCAGAAGCCCTGAGAGTATGGTACTTTGAATCAATGGCATGAACCCATGTTGAACCAATCCTGTCCAAGAGTTGAACCCTGCCTGCACTAACCGAACTGAATTCAGGGTCATCCAACTTCCAATTGTAAGCACCTGATCCACCATTAGCCTAATTGATTAAAAATAAAAATTCCAGAAAATGCCAAAGAAAATGCTACAATGTTTTGTTAATGTTAAAGGTTTATTATAATTATGATTCATTAACTAATCATTTTATCTCAATAAGTAGAATTTCAAAATATTTCGTTGCGAATGATTTTCCAAAATTACAAAAATAAAGTAAAATAACCTTAGAGGCCATCTAACCTCAAATTGTACAACAGCCCTCTCTCCAGGAAAATAAGGCAGGATGACCTTGGCAGGGTTTAGACTCAGAGGGTCAAGGACCTCCAGGGGTTGTTTGCCCTCGACAAAGTCAAAGGTCACCACACCTCCATCCTTTTTTTTATAGGTGCATGAATTTATTTTATGTACATGAATGGGCATAAAGCAAAATATATGTAATTACAAACAAATTCCTTTAAATTCTTCAAATAAACTCTAAAGTAAATAGTTACCTTCCTGGCCAATGAGAGCAGACGAGACTGGAGAATGGCCGAACCCTTGGACGAGGCCCTGACGACGTGGTGGGTTCCGTTGCCAGTCGAGGAAAGAACTTCCACGAGGTCCAAAGGAAAGTTGGACTCGAAGTTTAAGTTCTGTGAAATTTCATTTTCATCGTCACAGAAGACATCGCGATTCTTTATCTTCGTCAACGGGGTATTTTGCTAGGTCATCCTAAATTGAAAATTTTTTTAAAGTCAGACAGAGGTTTAAACTTTACCTGGGTGATGGCTATCTTGTGTCCACTCTCGTCGTACAGGTGAAGGGCTATTTCGTATAGGGAACCCGTCTCCAACGCCCAAACTCCCTTTGGCACGATGGTGAACTCTGAGACGAGAGAAACTGACTCATTTGATCAAAATGATCAAAATTAAAAAATGATAAAACATTATCATTAAAATAATTAAAAACAATTAAATGATGCAAAGATATATATTATTATTATTATTATGTCACGATCACCTATGTAGCTCGGACTGACGACGTGGACGGTCGCACTCGGCTCCCTGAAAATGCCAGCCAATTGGGAGTCTGAAAAGAAAAACCTCATTTTGTCAAATAGTTAACATCTCTACATTATATCATGATTCATGGCTTAAAACCATGGTTACAACATCATTAACATTTTAATTATTCATTAATTAAATACTTAATTAAATTCTAATCGTGGCTGCAGTTATCACATAGTCATAGCCATGGTCATAATTGTAACAGTGCAACACTGTAAAAGCTACACGACAGAAGCCTCACTGTGTCCCTTGAGCCGCAGTTCCGTTTGGCCGAAGGAGGTGCCCGTCAGGGTGGAGGTCGCAGGGTCGAGACTCGCGACCTGCTCGTCGTCGATTTCCAGATAGTACAAGGTGGAAGGCATGGTGATTTCTAAGGGTAGTATGAAATGATAGGTCACGATGATAACGATGACGATAAGGATGGTAACGGTGACGATAAGGATGATGATGATGATCAATGAGTGGAATGGATTGGGGAAGATGATGCTCATGGAATGGTGACAATATTCTTGAAATAATGAAATCGTGGTTCTCAATGAAATCGCCCGTGATTTAAAATTTGTAAACTGAGCAATAAATCAACATCATCATCGTCGTCGTCGTCATCATCATAATCATAATCATTTGTTATCATCATTAGCAACTCTAGAAACAAAAACAAACCATGGGCTTTTCCTTGCTTGAGGAGATCAACGGTGAATTTCACGTCGCCATGGAGAAGGAGATAAACAAGGCCAGGTGAAAGTTGAAGGTTGGCCACTACCACGGTCCTTATTGCTGGTATTTTTATGTCCTAAGATAATGCCATTGTTGTCGCTATCACCATCACTTTCAGCATCATCCCCATATTTGTCACAACTACCATAACCATCATCATCTCCGTCATCATCACCACCACCACCATCATCATCATCATCATCAAAGACCTTGTAGACATCATCCACGGGCCTGACGTGCACTATGGCCGTGCCAGTGTGGAGTCCCTTGACCAGCACCATGCAACCTCTTTTGCCCTGCACTTCAAGAGACCTTATGTGTGGAGGGGCAACATAGGATGACTCGTGGAATTTGAGAATCCTGCATTTGTCAAAGTTTTAAAAAAGTAATAATAGCTGATGGTAACAATAAGCAATATCAGCAATAATAATAATAATCATGATGATAATGATAATAATAATAATAACATTAACAGTAACAAAAACATCAATGCTAGTAATAATAATAATGTTACAAATTAACAATAGCAACGATAATACCAAGCACCACGACTGTATTCTTAAGACCTTTTACCTTAAAACCTTGTTGGGGGCAGGCATGTCCCCGACCCCTGCATCCTCGTCTGCCACGAGGTTCCATTCAAATTCCATGCCCTCAAGGCTGCTGAAAACATCCCCTGTTGCAATTGATATAGAGATGGTGTGATAATGATGATGATGATGACGGTGGTGATGATTGTGATAGTGGCTGGAAAACGGGCGAGGGAATATCAAATGTAAAGTTATCTGGAGCTGTAAATGAAGACTTTTCGACATTTAAAAGCATGTTCATTGCATCAACCTAAAAAATGGTAAAGGAAATAAGATGAATTTATTTGGTAAATTGAAGTTAATAATCGTAATACTACAGTATATGACACTATTATAATAATAACAAAGCATAGCACTGCTAGTGATGGTCATGTTTTGAATATCATTACTCTCACCTTTGTCATTGTAAGCCACCAAATTAAACTCCTCTGGTGAGTCATCAAGGTACAATTCCTTGGTTGTTGTTTGGATCTCAATGGAGATGATCTTGTCGACAATGACATCACATCTCAACTCCCTACCTGTGGCTAAAGACGATGTCAATGATGATGAATTCAATGATGACAACAATGATGTTGTCCAAGTCTATAACTGCACGTTCTATTGGTGCTAGTCGGTTTAAACCCAAAGTGTTCCAACCTGATTCCTCAGCTACGATGACAGCAGTCTTCCTCTTTGGAGACCTTGAAATAGCTGCCACAACAGCTTTCCTGGAACACCCCAGGGCAGAATCTACCTCGATTGGATGAACCGATGCTACATCTGTCCGAGTGGATCGCCTAGTAGTTCAAGTTGATTGGATAGTCACCAGGTAAGTGGGTAGTAGAAAATCATATTAACAGCTTCAATGGAGGTTTTTGACCATGTAGTTGCAGATCATGAAAGAGAAACCCTAAGAAGGTATAGGTTATGCTTGTGTGCTGACTGTAAAGGCTTAATCAAACCATTCTAAGAGCCATGAAAACTTATGGAGATCCAAATGTCATGTTAAAACTGCATTCATTTTAGGGAAATCAAAATTTTATTAACTACAATGTAATGCCCTACTGTTACAATAGTCCAGATACACTAAAAGCGATAATATGTGGACATACCAGAAGAGGCAGCCTTCTGTCGCTTCAAGTGTAAAGTTGGTCACAACCTGGCTATAATAAGGTAATAATAATTTTGGCACGTTTAGCTTTAATGCTCCGTTGCAAAATGCCGCTAAAAACAAAAAGCCTATCAAGAAATGTCCACAGTGAAAACGTTGCATGCCGCCCGCCATTATTTTAATTTCGTACAATTCGCTTGGTGTTTACGTCTGAGATTTTTATGCGTAATCATAAAGTAATTTTTAACCATCGCTATTTTCAAAACAAGCGTTTACGAGATTTAAATCCAGATGGAATAAATTTTTATTATGTCAAAAATTGGTCAAACAATATTAAAATACTGTAGATGCTTTGGGATAAACATTAATGCTTTAACATCCTCTTCTAGCAAACATGTATTTTGGTCATCTTAATAACACTATCTTCAAGAATCAACATCTTTGCCGATCTAGTCGACAAAACCAAGTTGGCGACTGGGGACAGCTACCTAAGGTGGGAATGGCTGGCTTGAGAGCTTCCATTCTCCCCTCCCCCTTATCGTGTCTCCCAATGTTGAAACGGTCGAACACTAAATTTGAGAAAACATCCATGCCAAAATATGAGAAAATATTTTGCATGAATTGGCTGAATTGACATCCACGAACAAAAGACACAGAGTACAAATGACACCATAAGTTTCAAATTCTAATAAAACGTTTATTCGTTATTTTTCTCTCAACAGTTTCGCAGAATGAAAAAAATAAAAGTGTAAAAAACAGGAAACGAATGATTCAGAACAACTCTCAACAATAACAACTAAAGTTCCAGTATCACAGACGTTGAGATCAGACAATAAACTAAACATGACGTCAGGTCCCGACCCACGCCAGGGCTCGGCCAAGGCCGACAATGTCCCGAGACAAGCGCCCAACAGTTCTCTAAGCAAGCTCTTTGTCGTGCAAAATAAAGCTTTCAGTCTTTCTGAATAAATACGAAAAATATGAAACATTTCTGACTTAGTTTGCATAGAGAAAATATTTATTGAAAATAATTAGCTTGGTTCGATTCAGTTCGTGAAATTAACATAGTTCACGATGATAAAATTATATAAACAATGACGCAGACAGCTAAAAGTCGGTCGAGAAAATATTGACATCGCCAAACGTTTTTTTTTTTAAATGCCCTAGCACGATCGACAGGTATGAATTAAAGCCTCAAAAAAAAAATCTGTGTTTGGGGGAACCAGGTGTCTCAGGGAACCTCTGGATCATAAAAATAATTTTAAATAAACAACTTTTAGGGGGCAAAAAAGGGGAAAGGGCATCGACAATAATCGGACATCTCGACTAATCTTTTTAAATTCAACACGAGTCTGTTCCTACGAAACGAGGTTGACCGGCCCAAAAAATATTTATAACTCCAAGGAAATAAATACACAAATTTTGCCATATCTGCAAACAAATAAATAAATAAACAAACAAATAAATAAATAAAGCCAATTCTCCATCTCCCTTGATTGAGTCGAGCGAATCGGTTTCGACGTTCACTCGGATTTGTGCCTCGAGCTGCAGTTTCCTCTCCTGATGCAACACCTTCGACATGCGTCGAGTGGTGCGTAACACCAGAAGCAAGGCAGAAAGATCGACATCAAGGTCAGGACGAGCCACTTCCTGGTGTTCCTGTCGTTGCCGTCGTCGCGACAAGAGCACGTCCGTCCGTAGTCTCCGTCCTCGTCGGAAGCCACGCGGTAGAGGACGGCCCTGGCGCAGGTCACGCAAGCCACGAGCTCGATGCACCTCAGGCAGCGGTCGGAGCCGTAGGGGCACCCGGTGCCGCCCCCGTCCTCCGAGTCGAAGTAAAACTCCCCGCACCTGATGCACCGTCGCCTCGAGCGGAGCTGCCGGAGGTTGCCGGTCGACGAAGTCTTAGAGCCGAGACTGCTGACGGAAAAGCATTCTCTTTGGAGCGACTTCTTCTGACGTCCTTTGCTCTTCTTCCTCTTCTTTGCCTTCCTGGGCGGTCCGACCGAGGGTCCGCCCCCGGCACGGCCGAGGGTTTCGATGTCGCAAGGGGTCTCGCGGATGCCCGAGGGTCCTGCGAACGACCTAGGAAAAACGTAAATTACATTTAATTTAAGAATAATTAATAAAATAGTGTTTGATCTAGGGCTAGTCAATTATATAATCAGATTTAAATAATGCAGAGATTGCACTCATGATATTTTATGTAGACCCGCTTGTTGAGTCACAACGAAGGAGATTAGATCCAAACTACTAATGTCTCTTAGTCGATACTCAATCTTGAGCCCTTAATCCAAGAATCTGGTGATAGGCACAGCGCACCTGGAAAGTCCGGAGGGGAGGAGGCGGTGCTTCCGATGCTCGTAGAGTTCGGGGTGCGAAGTGCGCTTGGCAGTCGCCTCGACAGATTCGAGGTCGGGGTAGAAGTATTCGTGAACGACATTGAAATTGTTGCAGTTGGCCTTCGAGTTTTCTGCCGACCTGGAAAACTGTACGTAGCTGTTGTCGGCGATGGCCGCGGAGGAGAACTCGGGCACGGAAAGGTCCTCGCGTCTGATCCAAACGGAAGCGTTCCTGTCATCTCCCGACTGCCGGCAGAGCTTGGACTTCCTCCTGCCCGGCACGGTGCAAGGCGAGGCACGACGAGCCGACTTGTCCTCGTCCCTGTGAAGCCGCACGTTGTGTAAGGCAGGATAGCTGGAAGGATAGGAGGACAAAAAGATGGACGAATGCCTCATGGTGACCCTGTTGCCGGCGCCCGGACTGGGGGTCCGTGCCCTGGACCCCGGCAGCGACACGGTGTCCTTGACGAGTCGGGCGGCCAGAATCGCATCCTGGTGGGGTAAATGGACTCCGTTCAGCGAGCGATTTTTAGTTTCTCTGAGAACAGGCCCTTATTATCGTTCATAATTGATATAATTACGGCCAAAAACGACTCTCTATGAGAAAAGACAAACCACGACCAACCCGGGATAACGAATCTTCACAAGCCTGATCAGACTTCTCACAATCTGCAAAAGGAAAGCAAAGAGTAAAACCCGGACGAACTTGCAGTCTTCCAGCATCAACTCGACCTCCAGCAGACTTCTGTTTTCATACGCCAGCACCGATACTGCTCAGAGTTTTGCATTAAATATATGACACTATCGCATACATGTGTCGCTAACATGACCAAAACAAGAGGCAAACGAATCTACCAACTGGAATTACTTCCGAGCAGGTTCTGCTTAGCGTTGCAGATCCAATGTTCGAAGGTGCAGGCATCCGTGGAACTGTGAAAGGTCAGGCCGAACTTCTGACCCTGGGTCTGCCAGTGGTGGAAGAGCGGGTTGCCCTTGGTGTAGGCAAGATCCTTCTTGAGTATACAGCTCAACAGGCTCTAGAGTGACATATGAGAATTTTTATTATTATTTAAATATTATGGGATGCAATCATTAATTGGCAATTTTATTAAATTACTGGACCAATTGGCAACTTGAAATTGGTCCAGCGATACTAATTAAAGATTATTATAACAGTTTTAACAATAATAAACACAGCGGCTTAATAATGTACTACAGATTTCCAATATGGAGGATGTCCAATATTCCATTAGTGCTTCAGTTCAATGAGACCAAAAAAACTGTAACGGAACATTCACTTATTCAACCCCCTCTTTTAATAATTATAATTATGGCAACCCCCCCATCAATAAACACATGCAGAAATTATAGTAGCCTTCCTATGACCTCAGTCTGGCATAATCGAGACAAATAATTACTGGATGACGTGGGATTTCTGATGCAATAGCAAATGATTAAGTCATTCATAAAATCTGCGCATCCATTCATTCGGTTGTTTGTTCTTGTATTCCTTTGACTGCTCGGATTTCTCGGACCAGGTTAGGGATGGCTACTGGTTGCTTAGTGCAAGAATTGATGAAACGGCTTTGTACCATCAATGCTTTGGTCATCACTTTTAGTAAATGAATGAATGAATGAGTGAGAGAATGAATAAAACTTCTGGCCACATTCCCAATACCCTTTGCAAGTGTAAAAACCTTGATACCATCTGGCATTGGAACAAACTATGACTACCACAATATCTCCACATCTTCAGGCTAATGAGAGATGGTGATAACTTTACTAACAATAACGCAAATAACAACAACAACAGCATTACAATCACAATCACCTCAACAAGTAATATTGACATTTACCACAACAACAACAACATTGACTCACAGCATTGTCCTTGACCCTCCTGGCATTGACCCTGTACTGGACCTCCTCCAAGTTGTCATCCACCGGAAAGGTGCTCAGCCCCACGACGCTCAGTCCCCCGCCGTCAATGGGCACCCACCCTGCGTCGCTCCTCTTCATGACTTGGGCTTTCACTTCCACCGATGTTTCACTCCTATTGTGCATGGATTAAATTAAAAAAATGTTTTTTCAAGATTTCAGGTGACTTGTTCAAAACTTATTTGAAATTACTCTAAATTGATTAAAAACACTCCTTAAATAATTAATAATTTGAGCTTTATTTGTGTTTTTAATTTATCTTTATATTGGTTTCTTATTTTTTTTAAGTGTTGATAAAGCAATGAGGAAACATAACTATAGTAGCGGTAATCAGCATTGTGACGGGATAAAAATCACTCCAAAAGCAGTTAAGGCAAATTAAAGAGCAGAATAATTGCTGTATTGTTCTGCTGACATAGGGTACCAAATGCAAAATCAGTGATTGTAATGTATTTCAACATTTACATGGTCTTAATCATTAAATAATGGTTTATATAGTGATTAATGATACTACATGTAATGTCATGATTTATGTTTACAAATTTATGGAAAATTATTTAATTAATCATAGCCAATTATTTTTCTTTGTACTTATTTACTTGCTCTGAAGCTAAACAAGACACAAACATGAAAGCATGTCTTCAATATTTTCAAAATGCACCTAGATTTCCTTGGGAAGCATTAAAGCATCTTGCAAATAAATCTCACAAAAAACAATCAGCCACAATACTACAATCTCAGATACCATCGACGGCATGAAAAAATAAGTTATCTTCTCCCACCTCTCTTCACTGTCCGTGGATTCAACGATTGATTCGTTCTGGGTGGACTTGAGGCTCTTGCAGCCTACCTCTGTAGCCATTGATGGATGAATGAAAACTCTGCTGACAGCTGATTTCAATGGAAGTCGAATCCAAAAATTAAAATTTCAGAAGTCCGAAAACAACGAATACTCCGATGAAAAGCGTTTATCTATCGATAAGTTTCCTTTTGTTTTTAAAACGTTTTCTTCATTGCACAGTGCAACCTGCAACACAGGTGCGGACGTGGTACGACACGATTAACATGAATGCGAAAAACAACTTCAAGTATTGTCGTCAAAATGAGTATGCCTTTGACTTCGGTAGGGTTTTCAATGTAATCGGTGTTGCTCAGTTAGAAAAAAGGGGGTCAAAAATACTGCACTAAAAGCTTACGAAATTCTAGTTCACAATAGGTGGCCAAAACAATGAAAGATTATCTATAGGGCGATCAGAAATTTAGAAATCCAAAAGCAAACGGGACTTAGCATCCGGCCAATACACTAAAAGGCCACGAGCGGGTGCTCACGCTACCTTTAAAATATAGGATTCCTCATCAAACTTCATGCGCTCGAAAACAATTACTGGAAATTTGATTAACCAGAACCCATTAACTATTATTAGTCGGAGGCTGAGCAGATCTTGATGTTTATTAAAGGAGAGTCCCCCTTGATTGAAAAAAAGTGTTCCAGCGTAAACAATAAAAGACCCACGCAGAGCTGACTGATAGTCAATGATTTTTCTTTCGACACTTTCAGAATAATTGAAGTTGTTTTTGTTAGAACAACAATATTTTCCCTAGTTTATTACAATATTGCTAACATTTTCAGCTTTGAATAGAGTTTCTGTCTGATATTGGTCAAAGAACTTTTTTCAATTATTTCTAGAGATACTATTATTGTAATCCTTTAAGTGATGTTAACTTTTTAAATAACAAGTTGCAATAACATGTTAGCCAGATTCTAATAAAACAAATTAGCGTCTAAGCTTAAATCCAATGCTTCAATTTTAAGATGACAACTAACATTTTTGGGTGACAGCTCTATATCTTCCTTCAAAGTATAATAATCATAAAGTTTATTTTTTTAGTGACCCCATTTTTATGATTTTACTGTTTTCGTGTTGTTCACGATAGAACAAACACAACCCTTTAAGAAACATTATAAGGTTGATAAAATATTGCCAAACGAACAAGTTTTAAACAGCTCTATAGTTTAAAAGTTCAAATATTTTGAACTAACTTGAGACTAATATTTATGAATGAAATATGGGCGCATGCGTGCATTTATTTACTCCTACGCAGCCTTCCAAGCTCTTAATTTAAATTTAACTTTTATCATACATTTAAAAAAATTACAACTATTTTTAATTTATCATACATTTAATTGGAATCAACTTAAAATAATGTTTACCTTAGACAGACATATAGGTTTCAATGTGCGGCTTAATCAAAGTTTACTTTTAATAATGACGACCTCAACAGGACCGTTGTTTACAAATCAAAGCATGGGCGGATGCCATTTGCCGAGGAAATTGTCTGCTCGTTTTAAAAAGTTAGTGATTCCAGACTTGATTAAATAAAATAATTAATTTCTGAGTATATTTTTCAAGGCCAAAGCTTGTTCAAGCGGGCTTACTTAGCACAAAGCCACTTTATTTATGTGTTATTTGAATTCAATTAATTGTTATTCCATTAAGACATCCTTATTTTGTGCGTTTTATTATTTGAAGTTGTTGTTTTTGTAATAGGTACAATATGTTTAATGCAACAACAAACTAAAATTTATTTCATTCCAGTGACTTTGCATATTACACTGTAAAGGACAGACTTCCAGTTACACTTACATCTATTATTGATAGATTAAGCAGGAAGCAAAAACATTTTAAAGAAAAGTATGGAGAGGTAAAAAATCTTGGGCAATAAATCATTAAATTTTGGGCTCCTATTTAGGTCAAAAAAGCCAACATTTTATCAGTCACAACAATCTTATCATCATACTTCTCATCAGGAAGCAGCAGAATCAGCAAAGGCACTTGTTGGAACCTTTTCTGAAATGAAAAGTCAACTCCAAACAAACAAGCCGTTTGCCCTCTTGGAAGATCGGTTTCCAGACTGTTCTGCCTGGAACGATCGATTGTCCCTTCCACTGGATGTTGAGAATCCCCTCACAGACGAGGAAAAGAAAAGCGAGGATTACATGGAGGTCAAGTTGGATGAACCCTCTTGGTTCAATAGTTCCTGGCTCTTGTCTGAGTGCTACTTTTACAGGAGGATAGCCTCGGTTTTTGTGAGGAGGTTTGCAATTCAGTAGATTGAATTGATAAAATAAAACTCTGCTAAATTTCAGACTGAAAACATAAAATATAATTCGTTTGCTCCTCTAGCAACTGCTTCTCCAGCTACGACCCCTTCAAAAAGCAAAAAAGGGACCTTCTAAGAGCTTCCTTGCCTGGACTGAAGGCCCTGAGTAACTTCTATGTGGATAAAACTCAAAACACTTTGAGCAAGAACAAGGAGGAAATATTCAATACTTTGATACAGGTTGTTTAGGCATGATTTTAAAAATCTATAGAAGAGATATAATAATAACTTTAAGCTAAAATTATGTTATAACATAGCCCTAATTTTAAAATTGCTTAGGAGCCCAATTCACAATGCTTGAAATGTGGGTTGTAATATGTGATTGTAGAAACTAGCATTTAGATTATTGTTATTATTATCATGACATTGTTGTTATTATCTGCTTTTGCAATTTTAAACTATCAGATTTCTATTAATTTTAATCTATATTGTTATGACTAAACCATTCCTGTTGCATTGGCACAGTCCTCTCTGTGGGCCAATCGCTGGGACCTCTCCTTGTTCTCTTCAAAAGATCTCCACAGTACCAATGAAGTGATGCAAGACTTGGAAAAGATGCACTCGAGCATCCTACACAACGATTCCTCTCTCGTCTGGCAGCTGCTATCCCAAGACACAAGACTTCCTAGGGTGGACATCGTTCTCGACAACGCTGGACTGGAGTTGTTTTCCGACATGGTGCTGGCTGACTTTCTCTGCCAGGAAATGGGAGTAGGAGAAGTTCACTTTCACTGGAAGGCCATGCCGTGGTTCGTCTCGGATGTCACGAGCAAGGACTGGAAATGGACCCTGGATTGGCTCGGCTACCAGGACGACTCCGTACTGAGGGACCTCTCCAATAGATGGGCGAACTTCGTCGAGCAGAAGAGGTGGCACCTTCATGGAGCAGATTTCTGGACCCTTCCAGATGCCTTCCACAATATGTCGAAAGTCGACCCCAATCTCTACAATGACCTTGCAAACTCACAACTCATCTTCTTCAAGGGCGACATGAACTACCGCAAGCTGACCAACGACAGAAAGTGGCCGATCCCAAACACCTCTTTCAAAACATCTCTGATGGGGTTCGAACCGGCACCCCTTTGTGCCATCAGGACCCTGAAAGCGGACATCTTGCCGGGCGTCTCGGAAGAGGCCGTGCAGAGGGCCTCAAAGGAGAACAAGGACTGGCTGGTATCGGGGAAGTATGGAGTCATTCAGTTTTATGCGAAGCAAGACAAATAACAGATACTGAGTCTGTCTTGCATTTTGATCTCATGGAATGAAAATACCCATTTTTAGATTTTTGAGTCACCCATTCAGTTTATGTTCTCTTCTTTGTAACTTCTTGATTGTTCTTTGACAACAACTCAGAATGTTGTGCTGCTTGCATTCACATGTCGTTCCCCAAAGTCACTGCCTTACTGAACTACTAAATTAGTTAGATTAGCAAGTCAAGTAACATTTATCTAAGCATTTTGCTGCAGCAACTGATCATAGGCATTTTATTGCTAGTGTTGATGATTTGTTTTGCCACAAGACCTTGAATTATATCACGACTTGGTAATTCTTCAACTGAGAACTCAAGTGACTCTATATGATAGACCATTTTAAAAATGCAAAATCATCTTGAGACGCATCAAATGCAAGGACTTTGTAAGCGATTGGCATTTTGAAACTAGAAGCAGTCTGGAGTGGCCCCACCGTTTTACAATTTCAGGGGGTAAGTTGAAGAATGAATTGAAATTGAGAAGCACTAGGTTTGTTGTTTGTTTCATTTCTAATTGTTTATTTTCATATTGTCTTAAATTTTAACATGTAATAACATTATTAGTATTAATAATCATATTCTTGGACGAGCATTTGTGACCTGTTGACCCGCTGAAATTCATGGCGTGCATTTCTTAGAATTATGACCTAAAATGGAAAAAGATTGAAAATAACTCACTGTGGTGGTTAAGTATTGGCAAAATTTGACTTAAAGGTCATATAAGATAGGGTGAATGAATTGAAGATACTTCCAAGCAAACATTTTAGCAATTTTCGATTCAAATACATGTATTTTAAATTAGCTTATTAATTACAATTTATTAATTACAATAATGTTTAGCCACAAAAAATATAATTTTTGAGGAATATGAGCAGCCCATCCCATTTTAACCTCACCTTATTTCTTGACCACCATGATGACATCATCATGATCCATCTTGTGGGTAATGCCAACCCTCTGGGGACTGTACTTTACACTTGTACCCTGACAGAATGAAGGTTTGGAATATTAGGTTAAAATACCAGAAATAATACCAACTAAAACGTTTGCTAATGAGAAGTTTATCGTTAAAACATTAAAACTGATTGCTGACAAGATATGAATAGCAATGAAACTCACCCAAACCAAGGCATATTTAAATTGCTCGGTCAACTGTCTGTGAATGACGTGGCACTGAAATGAGCACAAACAGAGGTCAATAAACAAATGAAAATCTAATATTAGAAGTTAATTAGTTAAGTTACAAAAATTACAAGACTACATCTTGCTAACTGATAAATAACATAATTTATCCATTAACATAATCATAATAAATAACAAAGCATTGCTTCAAAAGAGGGAGCTATTCTTTATGCTGATGTCAATCAAAAGGGAATCAACCAATCAACTCACCACGTGCTCGACCATGCAGCCTGACCTGAGAATTAGTGAGTCGTCAAAGTCTGGTCTTGCTGGATGGATGGATGGGGAGAAATGAAATAAAATTATTATGACACACTTTGCTTGATAAATAAATTATAATTTGTAACTTGTAAATATAGTAAAAGCTTCCTAATATCCATAAATAGTTCATTTGTAAGACCTCAAAAGCAGAGCACCTTGTTGCTCCTCTTAATTAATTGTTATGAATCTATTGGCTAGTTAAATCTAGTGATCATTAATATTCATGAGACTGACCTCCCCTCTTCTTGGTGTAGACCCTGATGAGTGCCAGGTAATCCCAAAGTTTCTCAAGCAGGTAATCAAGGTTTAGTTTCATGCCGCAGCTACAAAAAAAAAACCAAACGAATACATGAATATCAATTATCCGTTATTGGTCACATATGATTAGTATACAGAACAAAGGCAAACGATGGTAAGAAACTATTTTGACATAATCACTGTAACGTAGCATTGTTGTTGAACACAATGAAAGTTCAAAGGTCATACCTGATGACAAGACTGTGAGGTTCTCTGGCCAATCTGTCCACCTCTTCGATGGATATTTGATCGATTTTGTTGTACACCTGTATGAGAAACAAATACACATGACTCTAGAAATGCACGATTTTAAATATGATAACATTATATGTTAGGCTAATTTAACATATGTAATAATATGTAATTAATATATATTCAACAATACAATGTGTTTTCATATTAATGTGAGTCTAACATGAAAAGGTTTTTCAACATTACTAAATTATTGCAATCATATCTTAGAAATGCACAAGTATTTTCAATCTTAAGGGCTTTAGCCCCATCAGCAGTATTCCAATCTATGCAATTCCACTAAAGCAATGATTGTCAAATATAGCATCCTTAGGCAATGAAAGTAAGTGGCAGGTGTATAATCTCTCAATGATGGTTTCAAACCAGCAAGCAAGAATCCAACTCACGTAAAGGCAGGGCATGTAGATCCTGTTACCAATGATGACATCTATGAATTCTTCTGTGGTACAGTCCTCCCTGAAGATGACTTCGCAGTTGAATATCTCTGGATGTTAACGACGAAAGATATTAGCGGAGAATTATTATTATTATTAAATTATTAACGATATTTAATTGGTAATTATAACATGACGATTTATGCCAATCGAATCACTCGTCCTGTGATTTGGTCGGTTCAAACTTGGAACGAGTCTCACTGTATTCGTGCAGAATCATGTGGACCATCTTCTCCGTGCATTTGCTCAGCGGCACCATGGAGGTGAAGGCAATTCCTCCTCCTTTCTTGGGCTGAAAATAAGAAAGAGGTGCAACTTAAATTCAAAATGAATGAACCTAGCAACATCTGGAGATGTGTTTGTGAGAATAACTACATTTAACAAACTAAGACAAAAGATCCAAATAATTCAACTGACAGCAATTTTGGATTCTAGTTTATAACAACTTTACAAACATTGTTCTTAATTATGATAAATAGTTAAGCAATAAATAATCATAATAATAACTAAATGTAATTAATTAAAGGCTTAAAACTTACATTGAAGTAGATATTGGGCTTCCTCTTGTTCAGCCTGATGCCCATTGTCTCCAACTCCTGTTCCAACAGCTCCCTGAAAGATCAAGGCATAATTAATCAGCTAACATGATCACTAACAAATTTTGAATATATAATTGCACATAAATTAACATATTTTTTATCCTAATTATTTTGATTGGTAGTTACCTCTGTATGTCTCCTTTCGTGGCATCCAACATCATCAGTACGAGGTCAGCAGTCCTGGCGACGGCAATGACCTGTCGTCCTCGACCTTTGCCTGCAGAGAAAAAGGTCAGGGGTCAGTCAGAGGTCAATCGGGTGTAGAAGACACAATGCGATATCTCAACAAAGTAATGAAAATGTGATGATTTATGCTGAACTTAGGGTAAAACAATGAACTTATTTCTGACTAGTTATTGAAAAGAATTATGAATATTATTCATGTTTGTAAACAAGCATTTCGTAATCATTCCTTAAATAAACTATGCTAATATTTTGTTGTTGTTTTTTTCAAAATAAACTGAGTCTGCTCTGCTTCTAATAATCAAGTCACAGAATATTCAAATTCTTTCCAAGCATTTTATGATCCTTACCCTGTGCAGCTCCTTCGATGATTCCAGGGAGATCCAGAAGTTGTATGTTGGCACCTTTATACTGCAAGTGGAAAGGAATGAAGTTTGTTACCAGGACAAGTTCAAATTAATTTTGCTTAACATTGTTACACAATGTGATGCTTCAAGCAGTGGCAATGTACTAATTTATACTTTATTATGCCTGCTCTGTTATAGCTAATCCAAAACTGTGTCTTCATTGCAATGTTAGTAGCATCATGTTTATGGCACAAAGGCAGAAATTATCTTTTTTAGATAAGCTTAATATAATTATATGATAATATCCATGACAATTGTCAGAAAAGTAATAATAAGTAATCGTTTATCGCAATCATACCTGGATAACTCCGGGTATGCAAGTCAGGGTGGTGAACTCGTAAGAGGCGGCCTCGCTTTCCGTTTGCGTCATGTTGCTGAGCAGGGTAGACTGTCGGCAAAAGGTGTGATTTTTATCGTAATCGTTTAAATTGTTTTGTTAATGCAAGCAGTATTAGTTACTAAAGGTTTATGCCATGACATTATTGAAGTTATTTATCTCTATTTTGCAAAAAGTTAATCTCTATTTATAAATTAACTTTTTGCAATCATCCAATGCCATACCTTTCCTACAGAAGGGAACCCAATCAAGGCCACCCTGGCATCTCCTGATTTCATAACATCGAAGCCTTCACCCTAAACAAATGTTGATTTGTATTTTATTCTCAAAAAACTGATTTAACTCAAAAAAATTTACAAAACATTAATTGGGAAGTTTTATTTACCTTTGATGATGACTTTCCTGATGGCTCAAGGAGCTGGCTCCTGTATTTTGCCAACTTTGCCTTCAAGAGACCCAAGTGATATTCAGTAGCTGAATAATTGTGAAATTTATTAAAATGTCAATAGCTACATAATATTGGTTCTAAATTAAGTAGAATATATGCCTGTGCGCTGACGACATTGGTGTTTAAGTAATTAATATTTTGGTTCCATTTATTTATTAAGGACTTCACAGCTATCTTGAAAGCAACTAGTACTGATTGTGGCTTTGTTTTAACAGTGGACGTCTTTAAATTAAAGTCCTTATCAGGGTTTTTATGCTACCCACCTTTATTTTTCTGAGTTCTAGCGATTTCTTTCTCGATTTCGGAAATTTTGTCCAAGATCCCCATTTTGATTAAGCCAATAAGATGTTGTTGCTTTCTAAAACTCTAAATATTTTGCCGACAGCTAACACGATTCGCGAGGCCTTTTATCGTTCCCAAAAACAAGACCAATGACAATGTATCATTTTCAAAATTTGTAAGCAATCATAAAAGTTTATTTTAAATATATATTTACAATTTCTTGCTAAAATAATAATCATATTTTAAAAACTACTACTAAAGTTTTACGAAAAAGATAAAGTCTGGTCTTATTCTGTATTGATTTGATATAATATGGAATCTTAATCTCAACTTATCTCAACTTCTGATTTCACATAATAAGGTGATAGGCTGGATGTACTACACTTTTGTGGCTCATGGTTTCATACTTTATTTTACTAAAACATCAACTTCATAAATTAGAGATAGATTTGTAACTGTCTTTGAGATAAAGGATGAGATTGAAAATTCAAACACAGTTAGTTATCTTTTAGCAAACAAAAGTGAATTATTGGCAAGAGTTAAATCGGGAAATTTGTACAAGCATCTCCATTTTTTCTTCCATTTCCTGCTCTTTGAATGGCTGAAAAGTCAAGGATATTCGCTAGAAACTAGTCGGGCCAGTAGGAAATACACTTTCTTAACCTAAACTGGTCTCGGCTAGTCTCAGCGGAATATTTAATAGCATCCAATTAGGAGTTGATCGGGCCGTTTAAGACTAGAAATAGAAACAAAAATGTAATTATCATTAGTAATGACAGGAAAATTAATGATTGTTAATGCAATTATTCCATGGAATTAGACTGCGCTTGAGGGTACTTGGTGCCGGGGACTGAGTTTCAGCTTTTCCCAGGGAGAAAGAGGACATAATAAACCCTAAGACTATCTGATGTCATTATCATCAGAAGGAGGGGACCGTCAATCACCCTAAATTACCATCCTTACGCATAGTTTCCTCTTTACAGCAAGGCTTTTGTCCGCTGGCATTCTAGTGCTAAAAAAATTATTTAAAACTATTTTATTTTAGCGAATGTAATAATTACAGTTATAGAATAATTTTAAATTAAACGTTAACAAAAAAAATCAGCCCATCATTTCCCTTCTAGAGGGGAAATTCCCAGAAAATAGTGCAAAATAAACTTCCTGCAATGTTTTCGGGCATCGTGTTTTATTTCAGGGCAGACGTTTCATGAGACGTGGAAGCCTTTTTCTTAAAAGAATTTTCTTTTGCTGATTAAGTCGATGTACATTTGAAAATGAAGCTCTTGCAAAATTCCTATTTAATCCAAACTAAAATGTTCTAAAAGATAAAAAGGATGACAATTTCAACACAAATATTTTTTAAAAACTAATTAACTTTATAAAAATAAATCAAAATAATTTCTAACATCTCAATACAAGCATTTATTAATCAATAATAATAATAATAGTTAGTTATAAAATGGAAAAAATAAAAATTTATTAAAAATAGAAAAAGGGCAGACATGGAAGTGCAGATGAAGGAAAAAAAGGTCAGCCAAGATTTGGAAAGGAGTATTCCAATACGGTATAGACTAGTATTCTTCCGAGAGATTCTTTTGGCTTTGACATCCAAATACTCAACCGTTTGACTTCACCAATAAATGGAACTCCTTAATTTATTTAGTCCCAATTAAATGATAAGGTAAGGGTACGCCAAATGAAGAAAAAGAGTGATTTAAAAATCTATTTATCTTAAATGCAACATGATGCAACTACAGAGAATTTAATGAGCAAATACAAGCAAATGTATTTGACAAAACTTCATCCAAAGTCACCAACCTGAGGTTGATCGATCAACCGACGCATCTTACAATTACCTTCTCGCGAGAACCCTACATGATCTCCATGTGCTATCCCCTCGGACGACCAGAGGGTTATCCCGGGGCTTTGGGAGCCCCCACTCGATGGTGAACTTAAGGTACATGCCTTTCGAAGGCCGTATCTTAAAGCTGCGTTGAAACAAGGAAGATGATGAAGACCCAAGAATAATTACCTCTTAAACAGTTGTCCAATAATTTTCTAACAAAATCATCGCTCGGAATAAAATATAATTAGTTGACGTTTAGAGAGATGATGAAGTTGATGGTGGTTTTGGTGGTGTTGATGATGAGGGTACAAAAAAATTAATAATAATAAAATAGTAACGATTATTAACGTAGTTATGTTAATAATTATTGCAAAATATTTAATATTATAATTTATATATTTAAATTCAATTAATATATTTAATTACTCACCAATGCTAGATATAATATAATTATTTTCCTCTTTTTCTCCTTTATCATCATCATCATCTTCTTCTTCTTCTTCTTCTCCTTATTATTATTATTAATGTTATTTTTTTATAATCGTTATGATGATTCCTATGATGATGATGATGATGCTGGTAGTGACTTTGTCTAATATTATTACCATCATCATCGTTATTGTTATTTGTTTCTCATAATTATCGAACGACAGCTGTAAAGGGATTTAAACCTGATTTATTTGACGAACGAATTGGCGGGTGTTAATACTGCTAATAAGCAGACGGCTTTGAGTGCTTGACTTTTAGACTGGAAATAATATTATTGGTTAATAATAATAATAATATAGACATAATTAGTGAAATAATTGCTATATTATTATTATGATTACATTATTTATTAATTTGGGGAATACCATTTATAATAATGATAATAGTAATAATAAATAAATGGCTTGCAGCCATTTATAAAAATAAGTATAATAATCTTGGTAATTATTGGATGACTTTGATCAGAAATTCTTTACGTGCGAATTCAAAATCACATGGAATCAGATCTCGGGAGGACGGATGGATGGATGGATGGATGGATGGACGGATGGACGGATCGACGGATGGACGGATCGACGGATGGACGGATGGACGGATGGACGGATGGATGGATGAACGTATGATAATGTAGATGGATGGATGGTTAGTCGATGCTTGTTTGGACTAAGAACTGTCAGAATAAATAATTCATCGACTGATTAGGACATAATAAATGAATTAAAATGCTATCAACACAGCATTCAGAAGGAGAGTCAGAATTCCAAGACATTCGGCAATTATCCCGTCTCATGAGGTTATGAATAATCCAGCGATCACACGACTATAAACAACCAAACGTCAACAACGACAATAGCAGTCACAACAACGAAATCGACGAATTTGGCAACAATGACAACAATACTAGCAGTGTTGACTTGACATTGTTATTGCCTTCGTATGTCAGGACACGTGGTCACGATTTGCGGTTGGAAGTAAAGATAAAGAAACGCCATGACACTTTCTGAATCATCTCTGACGTATGTCATTCATAACCGATGACAGAAACTCTTCAACACTACTAACGCCTGCACTGGCGCCACGAGATTAAGCTAGGAATTCCAATCCATTCCAGCTCCAAGAACAAGCCCTGGACATTCACTTAGTGCAGCTTGAGTTTAGGGAGAATTTTAAATTTAGTGTAAAAGGGGGAAGGAAAGGGTATCTGAAATATTTTGGAGGAAGATTTCCCGCTAAGATGACCGACCGAAGCACTAGCGAAGACGGTGTTGGCAAGTTGCTGGCATTGCTTAAGTCTTCAGATGTTAGATAAAGAATTTTGGCACAATTTAAAAACATACTAAAGATTTTTAAGTGAGCCCTCTCGGCCTTGCCCCCCTCAATTTTCGCAGAGGATGCAAAGGCACACCTCCCTATTGGCGCCTTAGATTAGACTGAATTCCCAGAAAAAGAAAAATCTTTCCTTCAATGTCCATATAATTATATTATAATCTGAATGATGAATGAGCAATATATTTTTATCTTGGAACTTCCGGAAACGGTACAACCATTAGCCAATAAGTGGGCTGCAGTTTCTATTTTGAATATTACGGTGGGGTATTCTAAGTGTTTTAGGGGCTTCAAAGTTCAAAGTGCACTAGTAATGACCAGTAATGAAAGGCTCAACGAGGGATATTTCCTTTCAAAGGAAACTCAGTTTTCACAATCAGGTGATTAGAATAATGACTGCCTTGATTAAAGGCATCAAAAGTATCAAAATTTCGACCTATTAAAGTGAAAATTTGTCAAAAAATTCTCCAAAAAAAATGTTCCGGATGGATCAGATTATCGCATACCGGGAACATTTGGGTTTATAAGGCATTCCGAAATCCATTTTGGCATTGGTACCAAAGTTAAGGTAGGAGGAGCTTCTGGTTTTTCTATATTATTTTTAACATATGATAACCATTTAATTGTAATAGCCTTTTAAATTTGTTAAATTGATAATTACACGCTTTATTTGTTTTTAAACGAGATAAATGTGATTAATTGAATTGTTAATCTAAGGAATTCAAGAAATTAATATTCCCTAATAATCATGATAAATAAGATTTTTATTGAATAATTAATTGAAATAAATAGTAAGCTTGTAATTATAACCTGTGAATCATAACAACGTCTAATAATTATGTTCATAATTTACTTTTAACTCCCCAGAGGAACACCTCAAATGGAAAGAGTCAGACAAACGATACTTCTATTACTAATCCTCTTCAACTTTCAGGGTTAATAATAATAATAATAATAATAATAAATTATTATATTTGGCCAAAGATTAAAAAGTAAACAGTAATTTATGATTTACTAAATAATATTAAGTTTTTAATAATGTAAAAATTCAAGTTTTAATTGAATCCCATCGTTGTGCAGGGTGCCAAAGTTCAGCGCAGGTAGACGGATACCTCGAGCAGCAGGGCGTGCCCCCGAGTCGGGGGCACGATGTCATCGGCGCCCTAAGGCCAGACGTCGATGCGGGAATTAGGTCGAAGTTCAAGAGAGACAACTCGGGCATAAACGGTCCCTACTGGTGCATGCTCTGCTCCAGATTTCCCCACATTTGCGACCCTCTCGTGGCTTGCTTTCCGAGCAATTTCAGATCCCACGACCTTTACGAACAGTGACCTTTGAACTGCAAATTAGTCTGACCTGATTTAACGGTCCGACTCTATGCCGGTCTGTACCTGCGATATCCAGTTGCATTATTTGTTTTGGAATAACAAAATTCGATTTCAACTTCAATATTGAATGTTTTAAGACTTTTAGTCTTAAGAAAAGGGGAGAATAATAAAGGTCATCTTATTCGTCACTCATGTCATCACTAGCACTATCATCATCCACGGCGTCGTCATCATCGTCGTCGTCAATGTGGTCGGTAAAACTAACACGAGGAAAATTAAAAGAGGCATCGGAGTCATAAACCATAGGATAAAAAAACAGCGGACGATAATAGAAGATCGTTGGAATGTAGTCGTTCGTTTGACCCTAAGGTCAGAATCGGTGACGCCTACGAGACTGTCGCGGCTGTGATGATGATGATCATTGTACTACGGGGTTCTCCATTATGCAAATTGATCACCATCGTCTTTGTCGTCGTCGTCGTCGTCGTACTTGTTGTTGTTTCTGCCATTGCAGGTTATATTCGGTTTTTATTTAGGTTCGATCACGAATCGAATATATTAAAAATAGATTAAAACCAGGAGAACAGCAACAACAACAACAACAACAACAATGACGACAAAAAAATGCAATCTCATCTTTGAATGACCGAATCATAGGATCATGGTGTCCCGATTGCTATGACCATGAAGAAGAGGACGATGAAGGGGGTGAGCTTAATGATGATGATGGTGATGATGATGATGACGAAGATGGTGATGATGAAGAGAGCGGTGGCAGTACTTATTCCAATCTTTAATTAATCAGTAAAATGCAAAAAATCCCATCGTCGTCATCATCAGCTCTTTGGATTACCTCATTAATTATGTTATAATATTATTTATATTATAAATAAAGTTCACCAACTCGTGACGAAATCTGTCTGTGGGATGGACAAGCGCCACATGGGTCTATTCCTCTGCGTCCCCACACCATACCTCCCCCCCCCTTCTCGCACCTGTGGATACTTGGAAAGCAGAAGGACCGGTGAAGCGTTTCTAGTTCGCAAACTTCGGAATGTCATGAGTAACATGAGTAACAGGTGTCCGCCAAATGGAGCGTAAAGGAACCGTGACTAACGATTATTGGACGATTTCTCTTCTCTTCAAAGTTAATTTGAATTATAAAAAAAAATAAATAAATAATAACATTACAAGGGGGAAGAGAATTTTTAAATTCAGTTTAAATGCTTAATTTCAGGCATTCAAAGGTCAAACATTCTCAGCCATTGTTTGGAATCTCATTCCGTTCATGTTTTGTTGGAACGATGCCAGCAAAATACGAAAGTGAAAAGACATTTTTTTTCTGCTTTATTTAATTTATAATTTATAATAATAACAACAATATTAAAGTTTATAATTATATTACTTAAACGAATAAGATGAGTTGGACAAAATAATAATAATAATAATAATAATAATAATAATAATAAAGTTTATAAGCACATTAATTAAGTAAATAAGATGGTTAAGGACAAATTAATTAAATAATTAATTAATTTATATATTATTTTATTGAAATTATTGGGAATAAATTTAATATCTTGAGAAATATTCTTTGTTCACGACTTAGGCATAACTGAAGGTTCCGATTAAAAACGGTGAACATTTTTCAATGAACTGTGACGATGATGACGATGACGACGATGAGGAAGACGACGACGATGACGAATTTGTGTCATCATAGTAGTTTCGACTCCTAAAAAAAGGTCAAGAACGCCTTGTCATCAACAACGTGTTACAGCAACAACAGCAACTACAAAACTAACAACAGCAACAAATATCAAATGATGATGTTGGTGATGATGATGATGATGATTATTATTATTATGTCCTCCTGCATAACACACAAGGTGAGGTGACAGTGCTTCAGGATTCAGTTTCAATTGTTTACCGTGACCATTATCCTCGCTCCATTATTTTCCTCTTAGTCTTCATCATCGTCGTCGTCGTCATCTTCATCGTCAGCATCATCATCTTCTTCTTCTTCGTCGTCGTCGTCAAAGGCAGACTGATTACAGGATTGATTGTTGAACTTCCAAACAGCATAACAATGACCTCCCAATCCTTCAGTTCCAATTCCAGGTTTTGAACCTCGGACCTCCGAGTCTTGCAATCAGACCTCAAGGAGTCGGCATCATTCGAAGCTGAGGAGTTTTTTTTTTAAATTATTAAATTATAAATTAATGTTATTAATATTATTATTAATGTTATTATTATTATTATCATATATGAGGGATAATACATAATAAATGAATAATAAATAAATAAATGTTAAAAATTCCAGATCACGAGAAAGAGATTTAAATATCCTGGAATGAAAAAAAAAATTATTTCAAGACTTAAAAAAAATCCCAAAAATTAGTTCGAAATTAATTATCTCAAAAATGCATTCAGGGACGATCGAAGGAATTCAATTTCTGAGGAGCAATTCGGACTTCCTTGAAGCCAACTTGACTCACGTTTTGAGGAGAAAAGCGAGAGAATTGCAGGACATATCGAGAGCAGAAAAGCGACGTTCTAACGACATGTTTCTTTACAGGGTACCTCGGTGGGTTGCACCCCTGCAGGTGCTTGGGTGGGTAGGAGGAAGGGGGGTGTCCGGCGTTTTGTTTGTGTTCGTACTGTTAATAATCTGTTTGTAGGTATTTGTATGTTTTGTAGGTATTAATAATTTGTTTGTAGGTTTGATGTTTGTATTTGAATTGATTGCAACGAGCCTATGTTGATGTTGTCTAACAATAAGTGTTAAGATGATGTACAGTCGTGTCATCATCATCATCATCGTCGTCGTCGTCATCAAATATGGCAATGAATTGTAGTAGTCATAGGAATCAAACCCCACGACTTTTTCTAATAACTACAATAGGCAAACAACAACACTGATTTAATAATAATAATAATAACAATAATAATAATAATAATAATAATAATAATAATAATAATAATAATAATAATAATAATAATAATAATAATAATAATAATAATAATAATAATAATAATAATAATAATAATAATAATAATAATAATAATAAATAAAAAGTCCATCCTGTTCGGACTAAAACACCTGTTGACATGTTTAACGGCATCGTCATCATCATCATCCTCGTTGATGTCTTTTAGTTAGAATAAGGATGCTCTGACCTCATCTGACGCTGCAACAACATGACGGTGCTGATGATGATGATGATGACGACGACGACGACGATGATGATGATGATGAGGATGACTACGATGATGTTGATGGAGGTGATGAGGACGACGACGACGTTTCTAACAAATATTACTACATTATCGAGAAGCGTAAGGAGTGCAAATGACTTAAATAAGTGACAATTTTTGTGAATGAACGATCGATTGGACTTCGTTATTAGAAATTTACACACAACACATGGGAGGATGTGATTGGATGGCGATTCTTGTGAATGGAAAACTTACGCAGGCTAATAATAGCATTAATGGTAATTCATTACGATCCATAACATGATGATGATAATGATGATGACGACCATGTTGACGTTAACAATAATTATAATCGTTCTAATCATAATAAATGCAATGCTTTCAAGGAACGCTAATAATTAAATAATAATTTCATCCCTCATCGTCGTCGTCATCATCATCATTAAAATTCACGAGTTGTTACGTAATTAAGTCACTTCCTGTAGCGTTGACCTTGATATTATAATAATGGTCATTTTTATGGTCGTTTAGAATAATAATAATAATAATAATAATAATAATAATAATAATAATAATAATAATAATAATAATAATAATAATAATATATAGTAGAAATGTATCAGTAAAGCGTGGGCTGGAATTATTGGAAACAATGCATCTTTCGGAGAAGGTTTCATTTGTTCTTCAAACATTTACAAATCCTTCCGTCCATCGATCCGTCCATCCAACTCCTCATCCGTCCGTCCGTCTGTCCCTTCCATCTACGCGTCCAACCCCACATGGCTTGAGTAAGGACACTTCACTGGAAGTGGAAGGAAAGTTGGAAGGTCGCTTGATATTTTTAAAATGACGGCGGCGACGACGGCGATGATGAAGAAGAAAAAGATGATGACTATGGCGACGATGATGTTGGTTTTTCGCTGGTCAGTCTGTCCTCTAAACCTAGCCATCTTACCCCATCTGATCCCCACTCAAAATCTTTCTCTGTCATTTCACCTGTCCATCTACCCATCCACCGACCCTTTCATCCACCCGTCCACCCTTCCCTGAACAACACAAAAACAACAATAACAACAAAGAAATCAAAAATAAAAACTTCCAACTTCAGTATCTCTTGCCAGGAATCGAACCCCGAGCATTTCGTGTTTGTCTTGTTGTCGACATTGTCAGTTCTTTCTAAGTGTGATGAAAGATTCCTAGTAAAGGGAGACTCGAGATTCGTCATTCGACCGAGAGGCTTCTGATTCGTAATTTCTCGCTAATCGCGACTAAATTGCCGACTCCTCGGAGTTGTCTCATCGAGTGTCTGTCAGTCTTGTCAGTTTGTTTTGTTTGTCTGATTTTTCACTTTGTAAGGCCATTTATCAGAACTGAACTGCATTCATTCCACTGTCCGCCCATCCACCAGGACGTCTGTCTGTCCATTTACCAGGCTGTCCATCCATCCGTCCGTCCGCCCATTCATTTTTCATTAATAGCGAATAAAAGCCTTTCTGATGGAGAGACTCGAATATATAATTTTTTCATTCAAAACCAACAAATAAACCAGACAAAACATATTCAAAAAATGTCGGCGCAATTTATCTAGCGCCAATTCGAAGTGCAGGGCCTTTTACGGGCGATAATATGATGTCAACAAAACACCAAAGATGCTGAGGACAGGTGAGTGTCACGGCGAGATGATGTGTCGACAGGTGAGAGGCGCTCGTACAGGTATAAAGAGTGACGGATCGAAGTTTCTTCGGCAGGAAGTGGAAAAGCCTATAATTTTCCACGAAATTACAAAACAATTCATTCGAAAATTAAGATAATTATATTGAATTTTGTTTATTAATAATAAGAAAATTAATCAGTAAATTTTAATTTAAACTTTTAAAAAGAATTATTTTAAAATATCGACTGATCGTCCATAAAACATCGGTTGCCATAGAGACAGGTTTATTTGGGTTCATTTTCAGATGTTTCTTTTTCCTTTTTAAAAATGAAAATGATTTATTAATTTAAAAAAAAAAGAGTTAAAAATATTTTATCCCTTATTCAACTTTATTCCTTTACAAATTGTGTTACTTTTACTATAAAAGAAATTAAGTTTTAATAATAATATTAATAATTAATGATTATATAAGGCGGTTACATATTATTATTATTATTATTATTATTATTATTATTATTATTATTATTATTATTATTATTATTATTATTATATTGAATATTTAAATAAAAATAATGCCATTATAATAAATTTATTACAAATGAAATGATTAATATCATCATAATTATATCATCATCATTATCATGTTGGACCGCATTTCCATGGTTACTGTTGCTAGACCCCGTTGTCACGGCGACCTACGTTTCTTATTAATCAAGGAATCACCTGTTGAATAAAGAATTAATAAGTTGAAATAGTTTTTAAAAAACATCTTTTAAGATATTTATAGAACCACTTGGCAGCTAAACCTAATAATTGATTGGTTGTGAGAACCTCAACACGTATTGACCTAAAAATATATAAAGTTATTTCCTGCACTTCACTTCCACGAGTCTGAATTCTTTTTCGGCGCGTCATCGGCAATTATTTGGCCTCTGGTCCCCGATCTCTGCCATCGACGCTCTTTATCGTCCTCCTCCTCCTCTCTTTCTTTCTTTCTATCCTTCTTTGCTACCTTTTCTCTTTGTCTGTCTATCCTTACCTATCTGTACACCTCTACATGTCTCTCTTTGGATTTCCAACTTCCTCTTTGTCCCTCTGCCTGTCATGGGCCAAGGCAACATAAACCCACGGTTGTTGCCCCGCTGAGTTGATGAGTTTTTGAAGTTTTTTTTTAGTTGACTGCGACGACGATGACGACGACGATGATGACGAACATACTTTTATTAATGGCTACTGCAATTACCATTAAAAAAGAGTGAGGTCACATTTTTTCGTGATTTCGGTTTCATTTTTTGCAAAAGATTCCAAACTCTATTAATAGCTGTTGACACGAGGACTCTTTTGTCTTCGACATGATTAGTCTGTTCCGGTTGACCTGCTGTTCCGCTCGACTTGATCCATTCTGCAGATGAACCGTGGAGACCTTTACCCTTTACCGATAATGAGGTCACGACCCTCACCCCGTGCATTCACTTCCTTTTACCTCCATCTTTCAATCATTCCTTCCTCCTGATTGACAACATCAACCGCGTGATTTCAATTTCCGATTTGAAAATAGCCATACTGTGCTTGATAATTAAACTATTATCCTAAAGTTTCTAAATGCGGACGCCTTTCGAAACAACAATTTTATTTTCTTTTATCGGAAGTGGCTAGAAAAAGATACATGAAAAGGGTGGCAGAAAAAAAGTCCAAAGATTTTTTCGCATGAGATGATCTTACCGAATGAGGGCGCTCCATTCATCCCAGCTGAGAAGTTGTAAAAGCCTCATTCTATTCAACTGGAATTTAATCCGCAAGTTGACAAATTAAGCCGGAGCCTCAGTTTTTTTCTTCTTTTTATAAATCTGCACAAAACCGATTTGGCGCTTGGCTTTGAAGCCATCGGAGAAATACTAATCACTCGGGCAACCGTACCCAACACGTTGAGATTGGTAGGTAGGGGAAAAACGACCTTAGGGTGGAATTGATGGGAAACGGGATGGGAGTCCAAACTTCCCACGATTCGAGGAGGGTAGATTATCAAATTCGGAAATTATGAAGTGCCAAAAGTGCCGTTGATTATGCATGCAATTAATTAAGTGTTTTCTTGGTTTCGCTTTGAAATCGAAATTGGAAATTTGAACAATAAAAATGAAATCCAAGGGAAATTACCAATTTATAATTACAGGGGGGCGGGCAGTTGGAGGGAATTATTAAGGTCAATTAATCGGTTAATTTCCCCAGCATTATCAGGAACATTTCTGGGAGGTATTGGAAATACAAAACATTCATTTACTGATCACTAAAATTGGAAAATTTTATTTTAAAAAATTAAAATGAAATCTTAAAAAATAAATTCATAAATAAATAAATGTAATATTACAAATTCTCGAGTCGGCTTGTACTATCGCGACCACGATGATGACGTCGATGGCGACCTCAATTAACGCTAATTAACGCAAATTAATCGAATAATTAATCGCATTTGATCTAACAGCAATATTTTCCATATTATCTAACTGATGGCTTTCTACGTATATTATATATTTTACAAATTTTAGAATATTTTGGATTTTTTGGGAATTCCTCGGTTTAATTAGATAAATTAGTAGAAACTATTTTATCACCTCTGAGTTGGGCGATAATTAAGTAATTACGAACGATAATAGAGGACGATTTAAATCATCGCTCGGGCGCGGCCGGAAATTTCGACTCGGTGGGAAACTTTGAGAATTCGAATCGCTTGGGGAGTTTTTTTTTGATTTCAACGTAAACATTTTTTTGTATCAACGTAAAGCAAAGCTATTAATACGTTGCTTTACATTAACGATACTCGTAATACGAGGTGGCTTATTTATCCATCCAATCGTCCTTAAATTCCTCCATCTATCCATTCATCCATCCATTCATCCATCCTTCCTTCTATTCACCCATCCATCCATCTATTCATCTGCTCAGTCATCCGCGACCGCTTTGAGAGATGCTCTTGAATCCGCCCACTCATCGATGTGAACCATTCCTCCGACATCATTCATCCGTCCATCCATCCATTTATGTTCTTCCATCCACCGATCGATCCATCTATCCATTCATTCATCCGTCCGTCCATCCATCCATCATCCATTCATCTATCCTTTCTTCCATCCATTCATGCATGCATCCATCTCAGCTTCCATTTTCCTACAATTAACAACTTTCACACGCCTATTAATTCCTACAGCACTTCTCGTAAGTCACCATTGGAACTTCCTCAGTCTCTTCTTGGGGCCCCTAGAGTTGAGTGGGTGGTCGAGTACCAGAGCGGTGGGGGGATAATCTGCCCACTTGCCATCCGCTGTCCCTACTCATCTTATTCAGGGAAAGGCGTCCTTCGACCTTTGGGATTTGAACTCCATTTGAACGTACTGCTTATACGTTGACCTCAACTCAAATAATTTATTTAAAATGAAATTTATTTAATAAATAATAAATATGTTAACTATTGTTTTAATAAATCATAAAGTTAAAATAATAATAAATTAAAATACAAAAATTATAATAATAATAATAACTTATTCCACCGGGAACAACCGGGGATAGATTCTCCCCGCCTTAAATACCCCATCATATACCACCCAAGGAATCAGGTCAAAATAATTCCTTTGTGGCTGTTTGGAGAGGCAGTAATTAATTTTTCATTTGCATTTCAGCATTTAACATCTTTTCTATTGTCGTGATGAGGATACTGACTGGGAATTTGAAGCATCTCGGATGCCCTGCTGAGATTGTCATCAATTTAACGTCGTTGTCGTCATCATTAGCAGCGGCATTACGGTCGTCGTCATCATCATCATCATCATCATCATCATCATCGTCGGCGTCGTCGTCGTCATCATCATCATCATCGTCGTCGTCGGCGTCGTCGTCGTCATCATCATCATCATCATCGTCGTCGGCGTCGTCATCATCATCATCATCATCATCATCATCATCATAATCATAATCATCATCATCATCATCATCATCATCATCATCATCATCATCATCATCATCATCATCATCATCATCATCATCATCATCATCATCATCATCATCATCATCATCATCATCATCATCATCATCATCATCATCATCATCATCATCATCATCATCATCATCATCATCATCATCATAATCATAATCATCATCATCATCATCATCATCATCATCATCATCATCATGTCGTGATCGTCATCATGACCGTTAATACGACTACATGTATAAAAATCGACGACTGCACTTGAAGAGCTCAAATCCTTTTTTAACAACTCGCTGGCGACGCGGTTTCATGAATGAATAAATCAATCGATTTAATAAATACATAAATTAATAAATAAATAAATTATTTAATTACACGATTATTAATTAATTAAGAAAATAATTCGATTAACTCGAATCAATTATCGATCGAGATTGTCAGCTCATTGAGGGGCATTGAAAGCGTTTTCAAGTATTTTTTCTTTTTCCTCCTCATTTTGACGTGCTGCTAATCTCAAAAAGGGCTATTTGTCCCCAGATCTTTCCAACAGGTATTTGAAATTTATTTTGCAATTTAAAAAAGAATCTTCTTTTATTTGTTTATATATTTTAAGTTATTTATTTATTTTTATTTATATATTATTATATTCATTATTTATTTATTTAGGAATAGGTTTAATTGAAAGACCTTGTTTTACTTGAACGTTTGAAATCATTATAAAAAATTGAGCACGAAGTTATTATTATTAATATCATTAATATCATTATTATTATTATTATTATTATTATTAATATCATTATTATTATTATTATTATTATTATTATTATTATTATTATTATTATTATTATTATTATTATTATTAATATCATTAATATCATTATTATTATTATTATTATTATTATTAATATCATTATTATTATTATTATTATTATTATTATTATTATTATTATTAATATCATTATTATTATTATTATTATTATTATTATTATTATTATTATTATTATTATCATTATTATTATTTCAAAATACAGATATTTTTTGAAATTTTAAACTTTAATATTTTAATATTTAACACGTTTTAAACATGTTTTTCGTCCATTGTGATGCTAAAAATAGATTCCATGTTTTGAAATTTCATCAAAAAAGTCCCTCAAAAAGTTTTAGGAAATTTCTTTCTTTCGAGGCTCTCAATGATCTGCTGCTCATAATTATATAATCCTTGGCTAATTAACATAATTTATTACTGAATTAATGAGTAACGAGGTCGTGACACATTAGCATAATTTTGCATTGCGAGTGAATCATTTGCTTCTACGACAATAGGCTTTTTTCCCCCATCTTTTCTTTCTATTTCAAGAGATAAATATTTTATAAATAGTTTCAATTTTATTCTAAAACTCATCAAGGTCCTCCTCGCCCGCCGTCGTCGTCATCATCATCAACAACAACAACATCAGCAACACCTATGATAATTATAGTTCGGCCCGTAATTAAGCTTAGAATTAAATGTATAATGAATAATAGCCGGTGACTAATTACAAAGAAAATAACAATTATGCCCGCATAAATAATAATAATAATAATAATAATAATAACAATAATCATCATCATCACTGCACATTATTCAAAGCCTTTCATTTATCGCTCGCAAGACAATCAACAAAAATCATTGAAGAGCCACCGCTTGAAGAATTTAATGGTTTTACCATACACAAACACACATACATATACAAATATATACACACACACACATACACTTACACATAATAATACGGACACCGAAGCACAGAGAACCACAAGCACAAGCAAACAGAGACCTACAGCTATATTTTCATACGTAACGATATTTTTCTAAGCGCTTTTACGACGATTTAGAAACATTTACAAGAGTCATTTCGTTCCTAGAAGTTCGATTCACAGCCTCCACGGCAGCCTCGTCGGTTACCATGGCAACCGGAGGTGGAAAAGCGAATCCGGAAAATTTTCTAAATTCGGAATACTGGAATACCAGTCCTTTTATGCGTTTTGTTAATTTTAATATATTTTTTTGTTATTAACAATTTTCACATTTTTCTCTGAATTGCTTTCAAGACATTTTCCACGTCGAAATGTTTCTTTCTGCAATTGCAACCCCACCACACCTCCTTTCCATGGGGCAATCCGTGCCTGAGAAGGGCTTAGTAAAGGATCACTAATATAAGTCCGTATCAGGATGGCATAGATATCATATACCGCTTCCTCCTGTGTTTATGTTATATCGTCAATTGAGTTTTTACAAGACATACTAAACCATACTCAGAGTATCCAAGACCTGGAAGCAGATTTTCCACCGTCGTCGATGGATACATCGGCGATCGTATTACGCAAGTGCTAGGACTCGGATGTCTATGCTTGTTTATCTTCCTCTAATATCGCCACTCGGATTTTGGCCGCCATCATTTTATACTGCAAGTGCGCGCTATTCTAGCGGAGCGATGATCTCGGCGTATTATTGCAGGTCATTCAATCTACGATCAAAGGTTCTGTGTTTGTTGTTGCTGTTTTTTCTATGTTGGCGGCGAGCGATAAAGTGTCCATTTAGAGTTTTTTTTTTTAGTTTTTGGACCTGACAACCGGGACTTCTCTTGAAGTTGTTCGCGCCCTCGATACAGATAGGCTGCTTTCTATCTTCTCCATCTTTCTTTCTCTCTCTCTCGCTTTCAATCGCTCTCTCTCTCTCTCTCTCTCTCTCTCCTTGTCTTTCTCAATGACCACCTGTCTGTCATTACATGAATGCGTATGTATGATCCTCTTCCCGTAGCTATCTCTTTGCATGACCGGTCGCTTGTTTGGCTGGGTTGACTAGGAAGGTTGTGATCCTGTTACGACGACACATTCATAGCATGACCGATTCACTTCTGCGATGACTTTACTTCATTTTCTCTCGCACTTTCTGTTTATCACTCTCACAGAATTTACTTCTCTCTTTCACCATCTCTCTCTCTTTTTCTTTCTATCTATCTCTGTCTCTTTATATGTCTTATTCGATGCAACCATTGTCTTTTTATTATGTTTTGCAGTCGGTCTTTCTTTTAGAGCTATTTGTGATTCATTGAAAGTTAATTGCAGCCTCAGTTTGTCGGTGATTCGCCTCTTGTTACCTTCCGCCATGAATCCCGATAGAATATCGATACATTACCAATGGGTTACAGGCAGAATGTTATTAAAATTACTGGCTCAATGACAAATGAATGACCAGGTTCCATTAACCTGGACTCTCCAAGAATCCAGTTCTGATTTGAGCTCACTGGTACTGCAAAGAGATTGTACTTGAAGATTCTTATTATTGTTGTTGTCGTCATTAAATAACGTTGTTATTGCTTTGTAGTTGTCGCTGATTAACTTGTTGCGATTGCATAATTACTCTACCGGTACGACTTCAAATTGCTTCTTATTTCTTAGATCGACTAGAAAATCGCAACTACATCGACTCCAATAGTCCTTGGCCTTTCCATCAGAGAAACCTCATCAAGTAGAAAACCTCTAGAAAACTAAAGACGACATGAAAAAATTAAATATCTCTAACAACTCCTTCGCTTCTCCGACTATCCATCGGTCCCTCGTCTTCGTCGTTATCCTCTCCCTCTTGACTGTCCTGACCCCCCAGGTGTGCGCCAGGGTGCCGTACGAGACTTGGAAATTCCCCTGCACGAACGGCAAGGACGGGACCGAGGTGGTATCGGAGGAATTCTTTCTGGATAAAGAACTGGAGGAAAAGGCTAGGAAGGCTTTCGAAGACAATCTCAGCCAATTCTATGAGGTTCTGTCGACCAAGATCGGCAGTTTGAAGGATCAATTGAGAGTACTCCTCGACAGCTACGTGAGTCACTGCAGTAACAATTGATTGATGTTGGATAGTTTTTGTCATCTATTGTTATTATTATTATTATTATTATTATTATTATTATTATTATTATTATTATTATTATTATTATTGTTATTATTACTATTGTTATTATTACTATTGCTAAAGTTCGAGCTAATTATTTACCTTGAAATTTTACAAATCCACCAACATGCAGCCTGAGTGGGTGGGGTGTCATTCGTGAAAGACGACTTAAAAAACTTCTATTTTCTGGCCCACCTCCCTCTCCTCCAAATTAGTCCCTATTCAACCCTTTAAATTGAAACTTCAGATTTTTTTTAGTTTGGAAATTTTCTTTAAGTTAACTTTATTTATGAGTCATGTCTTTATTTGTAAAGGTCTTAGAGACTGCTCTCGTTGACCTTCGTTGATTTTCTTCTGGTCGTCCGACTGATGTTACAGCGCCAATAGTTGGAATATTTCCAATAGGTTCGACAATTAAGATGACTAAAGTTAGAGGCATCTTTGAAATATATCTTTTGTAGACTTTATGGGTCCTTAAAAGATTTATAATAAGAGAGCTTTATAATAAGATTTAATTTTTGAATTCCCCTTTATTTACCCACCAAAGAATCTTCATAATCATTTTTAAAGTTTCTTTCTTAAGGTTTGTATATGGGCACTGATATATGAATTATTGGATTCCAAATATAGCTTGTCCTTCGTACAAGCTATTGTTATTATTATTGAAGCCATTGTAAGTTTAAAAAAAACGGGCAAATCCCACCATAAATTATTAAAAACATAATTAAAAAAATTCAAACATAACATTATTTTTGTATAAATAAAAGTTACAATTAATCTACAATTTATGATGTTTTGAACACCGAAATAGATAATTTAAGCAAAACCGAATGCGTGGGCCTACAAATGGTATGAAATCTACCTTCTGCTTTGGTCCGCTGAGGTCCAGTATTGGCTTCCACTCCTACCAAGTAGACGACCCGACGTAACTCTACGGTTGCACCGATTGGGGTGGTGGCATCGTTAAATTTACATCAACATCCATCCCGTGCCTATCTGGTGAACTCCCTTAATCCAGGCTCTCCAAGTGCACCTACTGACCTCAATGAGTCAATATTCCAAGGAATATCGACCATGCATCGATTATTTGGATTTTAATCCGATTTATTGGGACGTCATCCGACCTTAAACAGGCCAAGATGGCCGTCATAAAATTTGAGAGAACATAAAAAAATGGAGATGACGACGCGATGATGTATTGGAATAATAAAAAATAGACTCAAGTTATACTGTTATCAATTTCTGCAAATTATGTTTTTGCAACAACATTAATAAATTTATTATTAATATTATCGACTAATGATGATAATAATAATAATAATAATAATAATAATAATAATAATAATAATAATAATAATAATAATAATAATAATAATAATAATAATAATAATAATAATAATAATAATAATAATAATAATAATAATAATAATATCGATTTTAATATTATCGATTATTAATATTGTTATTATTATTATTATTATTATTATTACTAACGATAGTGCTTATGATGATGATGATAATGCTGACGAAAAAGAGCATCTATTCATGAAGCGGGTCATCACAATTATTACGATTTTCCGGAAATTTGGTATTTAATTTTTGTCAAATTAATTTTTTGGGGAATTTGTGATCTATTATTAACTCATTCATTAAATTTATAATTATTATATAATTATATAAATTACATTTTATTATATATAATATAATTAAAATATATTGCATATTTCCTCTATTAATTTAATCGGTCACTCCAATCTTCATCACCAGAGTCTGCAAAGTCGTTGTAAAGTTATTATTTTCAGATGTTAGTTTCCGCCAGGAAATCCTGATGATTTTAAGGCGTTATTGTTGTTGTTGTTCTGGCAGATATAAGTCATCGCCGTTGACGTTGCACAGCGGAAGAGATTTTGGCCAATTTTTCCCTTTGAACTGATAACCGCAATTCTAGGAAGCCTGACAATGACACGCTTTAATTACGACATAGTTATTGTTGTTGTTATTATTATTATTATTATTATTATTATTATTATTATTATTATTATTATTATTATTATTATTATTATTATTATTATTATTATTATCACAATTATTCGTTTGAAAATCCACTCTAATCGTTAGAGCAATTCGTACGTAAGTGGAACGTGGGTGGTAATTTAAATAAAACTGCTTTGCTAACAATCTTTCAATGATTGTGACTAATGTGTGTAATAACGTTGCTGATGCTGATGATGATGACGACGATGAACAAGTCGTTATAAAGGCGATGATGATAATGATGATACTTTTACCTATAGGAATAATTTATTAATGTACCATTTAGTGCTGATGTTAAGAGAATAATAATTATTATTAATAAACAAGATTAATTAAAATAAAAATAGTTTAAAATAGAAATGGATATTTTCGGGATATATCACTTTAAATGCGTTAAAGATTGTAATTGCCAATAATTGTAGAGGCAGATGACTTTGAAAAATCTTGAAATCAAAATTTTTTTAAGGTGCAAAGAAAAATTTATTGTATTCATTAAATATTCGTTATTCCATATGCTTTAATATTTATCATTTTAATAATATTTTAATAATTTTGTACATCTCCGAATAACCCTTACCCCTTAGGGGTAGGACCAAAGGCAATTGGCAATTGAAGTGAGGAAGTAATAGTAGCATGTGATTATCAGTTGATTCTGTCACGCAAATATTATGTTAATACCATCCAATAATAAGGCTAATAAATTTGGAAATACCGCGAATACTTCTAAAATACCTTGCGGTAAAATCCGATGCTAAAAATACCCGCGGATTTCCCCATTCCTGAATGCCTTAAAAAGTTTCTTTTTAATGGTCTCTTGCGCTTTTCATTGGGGATCTTCATTTTGATTATTACTTATCTTATTAACGCTGGTGATTGATCAAATTAAAGTAAATTAGTGGATAATAATTAAAATTAACTACTCAGTAATTACTCTGCAATGGTAACGACAAAGTATTTAATTAACAATATTAATATTTAAAAAAAAATTGCTCGTTAATAAAATTTAATTGATGAGATTTGTTATGAAACAATGTTAGAATACAAAGAAATATAATTGATGAGATATATAATATCTGTCCGTAGGTGACCTGAAAAGTGAAAAATTGTTTTTTGATGATTGGAGTCCAAAAGCAAGGCCGAATGCTTCAGCAAATTGGAATGCTGAAAGTGAGGCAGCTTTCGAGCGGGCTAGTGAGCGAGTGAGCTCTCTATTTCGACATATCGTGGTCATGAAATTGAAGTTACAAAAAGCTCCAAAAATAAAATCAAAATGGCAGGAAATCCCGTTGTCACTATTTTTGGCCATCGTCTTATAATTGATGAGAAGCAATGAAGTGTCAATTGAAGACGTCTTGCTAAGACGTCCCTTCGTATCTGAAAAGTGAGGATCGTCATCTTAGATCATCAATCATGAGTTAATCTGTGATTCCCTGTCATTTAATTAATCGAATGGCATCAGTTCCTCAATTTGAGGTCACCCCTGGACACTGTTGAGTTTTGTTGAGTCGGGTGCTCAGCAGGTTGGTTACATTTGGGGACTCACTTCGGACATCACTTACATACAGTGGAGCAATTTGATAATAATAATAGTTAAAATCAATTACTTCGAGTATCGAATACTTGTCTAAGCATACAAATGACGAATTGATGACCTATCTAAAGAGTTTTATTGAGCGTTTGAGAATCGTGTCTATTCAAATGCCAGTGATAATAATGATGACGATGATGCTAATAATAACAATAATAATAATAATAATAATAAATTATTTTATTTTTATAGTTTTCCGTTCGATTTCCCGGAGAGGACCAGGAGACCTACCAAGGAATGTCAATTGACATCATACCACATTTCGACAAGGACGTGGAGGAAGTGTCTTCACAAAACGTAAGAATTTTTGTTAACAAATAATATAATAAATAATCATATTAATTCCAATTTGTTGTTATTACTTTTGTGTACAATATTATGATGATGGTGATTATTATTATTATTATTATTATTATTATTATTATTATTATTATTATTATTATTATTATTATTATTATATAATCATTATTACTAATTATTACTAATTCATTTATTATCTTCCAGGTACAAGACGTTCTGGACGAAGTCTACGAAAATTTTGCTCGATTCTCCATTTATCTGTTCAACGCCATAAAAGGTCTGACATTTACGGTGGATCAGACGATTTAAAAATAGATGGCATTTCAATTGATATAAATGTAAAGGAATATTTTAGCTTATATATAATTTATAAACCAATTAATTTATTTAATTTATTTCAACTTATTTGGTCGATTAATTATGTTTTGTTCGCTACTTTTCCAGGAGAGAAGAATGAAAAGTTCATGGAGGTGAGATTCAGCGACGAGTACAATTTCATCCACAATAATTCGAATCACGGAGTGGCAGCCATCCTCTGCAAGCTGCACCATTTATCCCAGTTTTTCAAGACAGACGAAAAGCTGATAGCTAAGTTGGGAAACTTAAAAATCATGTCGAAATATCTGGAAGCCAAGTCTTCCGGCAGGCATTTCATGGATTTCTTGGTCATGCGTCAGTTCAAAGAGAACTTGGGACGCATCAGAGCTTACTTCTCTGACAAAGCGAGTCGCGAGTCGAAAGCACAGGGCGAAGTTGCCAAGGAAAGGATCGAAAGACATGCCGGAAAAGAAGCGATGATGGAAAACAGCAAGTCTTACGTCGATGACTACACTCCAAGCCAGTCGAACCAGGACGGTAATGGCTTGGCAGATGGAGTGGACTTGGAGAAGCTGCTCAAATCGAAGAAGGATAGGGTTAAGCCGAAGAGAAAAAGTAGAACGAACCGTAAAATGCCGAGAGATCAGAGAGAGTACGATGTTCTCATGAACATGATTTGAACTTCCTTCGACTAAAAGCAGAGGATCTTGGAAATTTTGATCCGTATTTCTCGAAGTTCCACGGCTAATTATCTCTTCAAATGCTGTTTGTTTTCGATGTCTCGTATTAATCCACTCAAATGGCTACAATTTTTTTTTCATTGTATTTCAGACCGTCTTTCACCGATTTAATTTATCATTCATCCCAGATAGAGTTAAGCGCTAGGTAAATATACGAAGATCTTTCTAGGGAAAATGGCCGTCAGTGAAGACATAAAATGGATGGTAAAAACAATGCTATTTTAATATTCGACCCGGTAATATCAAGAATTGATTTATCATTCGCTTATTTGTTCATTTGTTGTTGCTTTTGGAACTCATCTTCATTGCATTTATTTATTATCGAGTGGATTTGTCATTTCTATATCTATGTACGTGTACTAACATGCATAGCATATGTTGGTATCTTGTAGATTTAGATATACTCACTTGCAATGAAATCTATATTGCGTTTAACTCGATAACAAATATCTGTCGATGCTTTAAATGTCTTTTAATCGTGACCTGTCATTGCACTGAAAATGCCAGCTTTATATTGTTGTGGTCCAATAAGAATTCCATAGGGTGGATCAATGCTTTTCCAATTCCTTCATTCATTCGTTCGTTCATTTGCCTCCATCTGTTGTTGTTATTCTTGAGGTTGTCGTTCAAGCAGTATTATAAAGTTGTTTGTTCACGACAGTCCGAAATAATTATTATATTTATATAGATAAAATCATTATTTATTTTTATAATTTATTTGCCATTTCATCTGTAACGCGCTAACTTGATCTCTGGCAAATGCGTTCAGAGATGACAGAACAGCTTGCGTTGGGACGCCTTTATTGCATCAGTATTACAAGTGACTGATAGTATTTATTTCCTGTAATCGTCTTTACTGTTTTCGTTCATTTGAGAGTTAGCAGGCAATTCGTTTTGTGTTGCAGCATCAAAGCGAAACATTCTCTGAAAATCTATTCCTCTGTCATGCCTGTTCTTCATCTCGTAGTGTACCATAGAGAATGCTTACTGTTCACCTAGTTCGTTAGCTACTTTCTCATCGTTTCAACCTTTGTCTTCGTCGATGTTTTACGAAATCTTCGGTGTCTATTCGGTTGTGTTGAGCTTCGAATTGGCTGTCAGCCAGCAGAATGTGACTCTCATTGGCTAGCTGTCCTGACATGGGTAAACTTCGGCCAAATCTTGGATAAACGACAAGACGGGTAAAATAGCTTTGTGAAGTGGACAAGCTTTTGGAATCATTTCTATCAGACACATCTAGCTAGACTCGCTTGATTTTTTTAAAGTAACTTTTCTGGCAAAATCAGCACGTTTTAATGTTTCTGACGAAGAATTATTGAAAGTTTGAAAGCAATTGTTGTGTAATTAGAATATTTTTCTGCATTTATTGCGTTTTGAAATCGACTCATGGCGATGATCTGACTGTTTCTCTGCTCACCACATGATGCGCAACTGCTACAAACAAGATTCAATTACTTTTGCATTGTATTTATACAATATTATAAATATTTATAAATTTATTTATGAGTAATTGCGATGGATATTCTATTTATCTGGACCTTAATTCTTGTGAAAGGCCTGCTCAAAGAAAGCTATCGATCTCGTTACAAGCGGTGTCTTTGAACTTTTTTCTGCATCTGATCTGAGATATTTGTCACATTTACAATAAAACGTATTTCAGATATTTCGCATATTTTCAAGTAACATTAGTCATTTCAAATTATCTTCTAAAATTCGGCAACGGAATATAATTCTATAGCATCAAGTATACATAACGAGACACAGAAATATAAAATCATGGATTCCCCGCCAGAAAACTATGTTAAGAGTATCTAATGACATCTGATAGAGAAACATGTAACTACATTGCATTATATGACGTTATTAATATGCATTGTTAAACATTGTAAACGTGTAAGAATATTTCGATCTTTGAGTCGATTGAAAAAGTGAACCAAGTCATTAATTGACCGGTTTTGTTAAATTTAACAAAGGACCAAAAAAGGTATTTGAAACATAATTTTATAAAATCAAACATTACAAATCGTAAAATATATTCCCCTTAGAAGTGATAACTTAATTAATTTCATCCAATACTCACACAGTATTTAAAAAGTAACTGAACGAAAATATTTCCATTTGTGGACAAAAAATCCGAAGAAGAAAAAGTTACAGAAAGTCCAAGATCATTAAAAATCAAATTTGAAAGGCAAGTTGCGGAACAAAATTACGGTAATCTTGTCAAGGTCTGAAATAATACATTAAAATAACATTATTATGTATTTTAAACGAAACTTTCATAATTTCACAATTATCATAAAATAGCTTTGATCGAAAGCCCCTTTGTTATCCGATAACCTAATTTTATGTAAAATGATGGTTTGGAACATTTGGCTTTCATTTTCAAGAAGAAAGTCTGCTATACATAATAACAGCTTATTATTGGCAGTTATAATTTAATAATTATAATATAGCTGTAAAAGGCAGTGTAAATATATAAATATAAGATATATATATATATAAAGAAAATTAATTCTTATAAACAAACTGCAAAAAGCGGATGGTTCCTTTGATCTGAAAGTTGTAAAACTGCAGTCTTTACTGGAACTGCTTCCTTCCCTCTCCTCGGTCGTAGTTCTTATCGAATCTCCTAGTCAATGAAGTGGTCCTTCCGGTCCTCTCTTTGGTATTCAACTTGTTAGGATTCAACCAATAACTTTGAGAGACATTTTATTGATGTTTCTTCTCCATATTGCTTTATTTTAGTTTTTCACTTGTTCAGGTATTTCCATTCTTTTCACTGACGTAACTCTCCATGAACGTTTTTCTACAAAAATCAATGAAATATTAATCATTTCTGACTTAAAAAAAGTTCATTGGTTATCATTCAGATTTCGTACATAATTTATTGATTTATCTGTGAAGTGGTGGCTTGATAAATGGAGAAACAAATTGATAAATGATAGTTTTAAAAGCAGATCGAGTTGGGGATTCTTTCAGTCGGTCAGCCTTTCGTGGTGTCAAGCTTGAAGCTTCGTAACAATGAAACTCTTTCTGCTCCTCTGTCTGACATTGTGCTACGTAGGACCGAGCCAACAATGTGAGGCGTTTTTTTTACTAACTAGGTTATAATTTGAATAGTTATATTATTTCATTGTGCTATAATAATTTACCTTCTTGATTATGTTACTTAATTTGGTATTATATTATATTCATAGTTATTATTGCAGTAGTTACTTTCTTTTCCAGGGCTTGGTAGGAATGGTGATGACCTGCTGAACGACGCAGACCTCAATAACAATGACGAAGTCAACGATGTGGTCGTTAACCCAGGTCAAAGTTTTTTAGATGGTCATGGACATGGAAGGCGTTAACATCCTCGTTACGATATTATATTATATTATATTATGTTATATTATATTATATTATATTAACTATGAATAATATTGCATTAGTTACTTTATTTTCCAGTGTTTGATAGGAATGGTGATGGCCTGCTGATCGACGCAGACCTCGATATCAAGGACGAAGTCAACTCCGATGTAGTCGTTGACCTAGGTCAAAGTTCTTCTGATGGACATGGACGTGGAAGGCGTTAACATCCTCGTTACGATATTGTATTATATTATATTATATTATATTATATTATATTATATTATATTATATTATATTATATTATATTATATTATATTATATTATGTTATGTTATGTTATGTTATGTTATGTTATGTTATGTTATGTTATGTTATGTTATGTTATGTTATGTTATGTTATGTTATGTTATGTTATGTTATGTTATGTTATGTTATGTTATGTTATGTGATGTTATGTTATGTTATGTTATGTTATGTTATGTTATGTTATGTTATGTTATGTTATGTTATGTTATGTTATGTTATGTTATGTTATGTTATGTTATGTTATGTTATGTGATCTGATGTTATGTTATGTTATGTTATGTTATGTTATGTTATGTTATGTTATGTTATGTTATGTTATGTTATGTTATGTTATATTATATTATATTATATTATATTATATTATATTATATTATATTATATTATATTATATTATATTATATTATATTATATTATATTATATTATATTATATTATATTATATTATATTATATTATATTATATTATATTATATTATATTATATTATATTATATTATATTATGTTATGTTATGTTATGTTATATTATATTATATTATATTATATTATAGTATATTCATAGCTATTATTGCAGTAGTTACTTTCTTTTCCAGGGCTTGGTAGGAATGGTGATGACCTGCTGATCGACGCAGACCTCAATAACAATGACGAAGTCAACGATGTGGTCGTTAACCCAGGTCAAAGTTTTTTAGATGGTCATGGACATGGAAGGCGTTAACATCCTCGTTACGATATTATATTATATTATATTATATTAACTATGAATAATATTGCAGTAGTTACTTTATTTTCCAGTGTTTGATAGGAATGGTGATGGCCTGCTGAACGACGCAGACCTCAATAACAATGACGAAGTCAACGATGTGGTCGTTAACCCAGGTCAATTTTCTTTTGAGTTATTTTATATTATATTATATTATATTATATTATATTATATTATATTATATTATATTATATTATATTATATTATATTATATTATATTATATTATATTATATTATATTATATTATATTATATTATATTATATTATATTATATTATATTATATTATATTATATTATATTATATTATATTATATTATATTATATTATATTATATTATATTATATTATATTATATTATATTATATTATATTATATTATATTATATTATATTATATTATATTATATTATATTACATTACATTATATTATTGTAATAACCCGGGGTCCTCAAACTAATTATGGAAGGTCAGGTTTATTGAAAGTGTTCAGATGGCTTGGAAGATGTAAAATGCTCAATTGTCTAAGTCTTGGAATCTGCTGTTTCTCTTATTCTCGCTCTCCTTTTCGAGATAACTATTTGTCGAGGTTCATAACGAAAGAGACTGAATAGTACCCTGAACATTAATTAATTATTAAATGAATTAATTAGCAATATAATTTTAAATATTCTTTAATTAACTGGATCCAGGGATCCAACATTATATTATATTATATTATATTATATTATATTATATTATATTATATTATATTATATTATATTATATTATATTATATTATATTATATTATATTATATTATATTATATTATATTATATTATATTATATTATATTATATTATATTATATTATATTATATTATATTATATTATATTATATTATATTATATTATATTATATTATATTATATTATATTATATTATATTATATTATATTATATTATATTATAGATTTCGGTGTTGATGATGAAGCCGATGCGTTTGTTGACCAAGCAGCAGGTCCTTTCTCTGGTCGTGGACCTCATCATCACCATCATCATCGTCATCATTATCGTCGTAATTGTTGGTACCCTTTGAATATCCATATTTCCTAAAATTGTAATCGGGATTGTCATGGAAAGGCCTTGACACCTTAGAAATAAATTAATCAAAATATTACTAATTAATACAATTGTTAACATAATAATTTAAAATATTATGTTATAATTAATTTATTTAATATTATTAGCAGCTTGTATCCATTTCAATGTTAGTTAATTTTCTGGAAGATTCAAAATTTACCGCTTAAATGTTTAAAAGTTCAAACATTTACGATTAAGGTTCTTTTTCTTTCTTTTTTTTTTTTTTTTACAAATTATCTGCTTTTATTTCTAAAAATCATGGTTATTGTTTTTAAAATTGTTTTTAGGAAATACTTCAAAAGACATTTAAGGACGTCGCAAGGGTGAAGCAATTTTAGAATGAAGAAAGGATTTCGCGATTAACTTGTTTATAAAATTTATTTTATCTATTAATGAAAAGTTTTAAAAATAAAGAGAATTCAATTCCTTTGAAATTTGTGATACCATTTTATTCGATTTATTGCAGCTTTTTCCATGATTAAATCTTGAAATTCGTAACGATCCTTAAAAAGAATTGTTTGAATAATATAAAATAGAGATTAAAATAATTTACTCACAAATCGCAAAATCCAGAGCAGTGTTTTAGTAATACTGGGCAGAATAACCGTAACCCTAACCCCAACTTTGTCTAATAAGATCGGTGCATACATACATAGCGTCGGTATCACATTTATTTTAATTAATTAATTAAATTAATTTTAATTAACTTTAATTGGTTAAAGGCCGCTTTACAAGTTCAGAGGACCACTAAATCTTCTACTGTCGCATTTAACACGCTCAATTGTTCTCAAAATAACATAAAAAAAAACCGCTTTTAAATTTTTTTCAAAATTAATTCTGAATCGAGATTATCTTTTTGAATAAAAATCTCTTTTTAGTGCCATTTGTTGTGGTTTTCCCCACAAAGATGAAGTCCTTTCTGATCTTCTGCCTGGCATACGTGGACATTCGACACTTGGCCAAATTCATGGAGCTTATTGATTACTAAATTAATAATACAAATTTGTTTATAATTTTTGATATATTATAGATTGAGTGCATTTGTATTTATAATTACTTATTATATTAATTAGATATCATAATTACGTTTTTCGTCTTCAAATCAAAAAGAGCTATATGAAGACTTGCTGGAAGATGTCTTCGCATTTTTCCATACTGGACACGTGGGACTTTTGCGTAACTAATTTTTTTTATATATTTGCATTTTATTATTTTTAAAACTCAAGGTTCAACTTAGCAACAAGATGGACATTAAACATCACACTTTATTAATGATTTATCGATTATTTTAAAAGGAGAAATTGATAAAAGCTGTCATGCTGTCGTGTTGAATCTTTAACGTGAAAGTTTTAAGAACATCTTGAATTGATCAACAGCCATTTTGTTTGTGGTTCTCCTTGAAGATTCACAACGATGAAATACTTTCTGTTCCTCTGCCTGGCATTAGCCTTTCCACGACTGAGCCAACAACAATGTGAGACTTCTTGTTACCAGCCTAATTTTTATCGATTTGCATATTTATTTTAATCATTAATCACTTGAAATTAAAATATATTTGTTTATCATTTGTGCTTATCACCGTGCGTTCCATTTTTTATGATAGAACTTCCATCTCGTCGATAACAATCACATCGTTCTGAAAGTTTTCCTATTTTTCCAGTGTTTGGGGCTGTTGGGACCGACGAAGACCATGAAGATCGCTTACGTTATTATTATTATTATTATTATTAGTCTTGTCGTTATCATTATTGTCATTATGACTGTTGTTGTTATTATTCTCATTGTAGTTGTTATTATGGTTGCTGTTTTTCTTTTATATCTTTTCAAACTTTAGCTTTTCCAGTCATTTCTCTTTTCATTTCCAGTGTCTGATTTAAGCAAGCTAAGAGACAATGTATCTCTTCTGAAGAAAGAAGTGAGGGTAGATGTAATCAATTCTTACAAGAGTGACAAAAAATTGCAATTGCCGTAAAAACTACGATCCTGCCTGCGCGGAAAGTGAAAGAATCTATCTGAACGAGTGCTATCTGCACTGAGCGTTAGTAATTCGAGATTATCTGTTAAATATAAAATTAATAAACACGGAAATCAATTTTTGAAAATTGTGAGATAAATGTGTCGTTAATTTTTTCTTTTAAATTAAACGTGACATTTATATTCACAGGAATGAAATATTTAAACGTTTGTGCTGAGTACTAAACAAGAAACATCCAAATTCAAAATATTATGGTTCCTGATTCCATAAATAATTCGTTTATTTAATTGTTCTTAAATTAATAAATTTAATATATAAAATAAATAAAAATTTTTAATGAAAGGTGATAAAATTTTGAAATGTTAGCTGTTAGTAATCGAGTCCCTTATTCGGGAATAATGAATAGATGGCGAATTTTTGACCAAATCATTAACTTCATAATACAATATACATAATAAAAATATTTTTTATAAATTATTTTGTGAATTTATTATTTTTCAAAATCAAAGTTAAACTTAGCAACAAGATGGACATTAAACTTCACATTTGATCATTGATTCATCGATTATTTAAAAAGGAGAAATTGATAAAAGTTGTCATGCTGTCGTGTTGAATAGTTAACGTGAAAGTTTTAAGAACATCTTGAGTTGATCAACAGCCATTTTGTTTGTGGTTCTCCTTGAAGATTCACAACGATGAAATACTTTCTGTTCCTCTGCCTGGCATTAGCCTTTCCACGACTGAGCCAACAACAAGTACTAGACAAGAAACATCCAAATTCAAAATATTATGGTTCCTGATTTCATAAAGAATTCGTTTATTTAATTGTTCTTAAACTAATAAATTAAATATATAAAATAAATAAATTTATTGATAAAAGTTGATAAAACTTCGAAATGTTGGATGTTAGTAATGGAATCAGTAAATAAAAATGTAATGAATAGATGACGAATTTTTTACCAAGCTATTAATAATAATAAAAATGTTAATAATATTTCATTCTGAGCCGAGATTAGAGACTTGTCATTAAAATGTTTCTATTTATGTATATTAGTATTGCATCAGGTCCAACTTATAAGAACCCAATTTTAAGTCAAATTGTGTTGCCAATAGTAAAAAGATTTTGTCCCTCGTGGCCAAACCATTACAGACCCTCCCCATCCTCCACTAAGTTCATTAGTCAAAGGGCATTGATATTATATTATATTATATTATATTATATTATATTATATTATATTATATTATATTATATTATATTATATTATATTATATTATATTATATTATATTATATTATATTATATTATATTATATTATATTATATTATATGTGCTTGGCCTGATCACGTTACTTCGTAAAAAATAAATTGCTCGCCAGATTGCGTCTCGATGAGAGCAACTAAATTAAGAAAATAAAAAATAATTGTTTAATTATATAAATTTAATTACGTAATTGCATTAAAATAGATTTAACGGACCATCGACTCTTAACATGGATTCAGTGAATTTTTATTTCTTGTCAAACAGTTAAAAAGTTATTCGTGACTGAATCAATCCTTCAGAACTTTTTTTCCAAAATCAATGATGCAACTTTACAAAACGAAAATCAACCAAAAAAAACCTTTAAGCTTCACGTTTAATTGCAAATTCATCGATTTGCCTGGAAAGGTGTTTGATAAATGAACCTAAGAATGAATTGATTTAAATTTAAATTTAATCTGTAAGTTATAAAAGCAGCCTGAACTTGGTTCTGTCATCAGTTACTTCGTTTATGTTTCTACTTGAAGCTCGCCAACAATGAAATCTTTTTTGTATCTCTGCATCTTCTTCGGCTTCCTAGGACTGAGCCAACAACTGTGTGAGACATATTGTTATATTTTTTCCCTTATATTATATGGTATTTATTTTATAAATTTAATTTATTAGTTTAAGAAAATTTCATGATTCCCAGGGTCTGGTTCAAACGTCCACGATGTCCCAGGGTTCGATGATGATGCTAAAACTGATGCGATTCTGAAACGTGATGATGCTGATGTGAAACCTGTTGATGCAGAAGTGAAACCTGTTGACCACAAGAATCTTGATAATCATTGGGTTACTGTCCTCTCATAAACTGATCGATTAAATAAAGGTTCAATTAATCAATAATAATAATAATAATAATAATAATAATAATAATAATAATAATAATAATAATAATAATAATAATAATAATAATAATAATAATAATAATAATAGTAATAATAATAATAATAATAATAATAATAATAATAGTAATAATAATAATAATAATAATAATAGTAATAATAATAAATAATAATAATAATAATAATAATAATAATAATAATAATAATAATAATAATAATAATAATAATAATAATAATAATAATAATAATAATAATAATAATAATAATAATAATAATAATAATAATAATAATAATAATAATAATAATCGTTTTCATCAGTGCGTTGTATTTTCGTCATTTACTAGGTTGAAGTTCCACCAAACAAATAATTTTCCAGCCGATCTTTTGGAAAAGCCGTTAGAGTTGCTAATCCAGCCAACATGATGAGAGACATTTGTAGACTATAAGTAAAACTTTAACTATAAATGAATGAAATTATAAATAAAATAATATAATAAAAATAAATACATGTGTTCATATATTTAAAAAGAATTTGTCCTTTCTAATAAAATATGAATGTAGTTATTGAATAATGAAACAATCTTCATTGTTATTGTGAAAAAATATTTACGTATTCGGAGGAAAATCGACAAACAAATCAAGTGTCTGAGAAATAAAATTATCATAAAATATTCAAATCAGGGTTTCGGTGATGCACTGAAATGAATAATGAAAATATGGCAAGGATTAATGTACTTATAGAAACGAGACAAGTTTTTAGCATCAAGCGTTTTAACATTTTTAACTGTTCAACAACGATCAAAGGGACGAAGCCTTGGAATAGCTCCATGTGTAACTCTCCGGATCTGGAAGTAGTTACAGTGCTTGAGGGTGTGAACTTACTGAAGGCATCGTGATATTCGATTCACTTAAGTGCGCTAAATCAAGTATCCCCATCTTTAGCGGCGACCCAATCTATACGGACCTGCTAAATATGACTACGGGTCGGGTTGGGCACATCATTTAGGCCCTTGCAGCTCTTTGCAGGCTGGATATCAAACACAACTGTTGCCATAACCGCCGCATTCGACCATCCTGCATACCAACTTGATCTTATTCGTTACTGTCATTGAAAGTTGAAATCGCACTTGTTGTTATTGAGGTGTTCAAATCCTGTTGGGATAAACAAGAAACCCCAAAGAGCCCCAATCACCTCTGAAAAATCAATTGTAAACTGTAAAATAGCAAGAAACAAAGATTATAGATTTGGTATTACACAACGATGATTATTGAAGCAATTATAATGATTATTTCAGCATATCGTAATTGCTAAAAAATATCTTCGATACCATTCCTTTGTTATAGGAGAGACCATTTTTACGAATTTAAAAATCGAATGTAAGAAATTCTGCAATTTATTTGGGCAATGATTTCGTATAGCAATTTCAAATGTAATTTTACTTTCTGAATTTTAGGAAATTTGCTAAATTTTTCTCAAAACATGAATATGAAATCAATCTTGCATGAAATTTTGGTTTTAACATCGACCAATGACAAGCAAAAAACATTCATTATGGCAACATGTTTAACAAATTAATGTAAATCAATAAAAACAATTCATCACTAGTAATTAATTATTATTTTTATTTATTGAATATTATTTTTAAACCCAGTTTGTATTTGACAAAACATACTTAGAGCCTTCAATCAATTGAATCTGAAAGTTTTAAAAGGAGTCCAAAAAAGCCTAAGTTGCTACCGTTCGAGGCTACACAACAATGAAGTCCTTACTAATCTTCTGCCTGGTATTCGGCTTATTGGCACTCAGCCAACAGCGTGAGACTCATTGATACTTATAAAAATAAATATGTTATTCGATTATATATTTGGCTTCAATTAGTATAATAAATATAGTTATTAGTTATAATCTCTCTTTCGTTTTTAGAGATCAACACGAATGTAGTTGCTGATACAAACGATGAGGCATTGAGCGAACAACGTTAGCCTTTGTTACAAATTTGTTATTTATTATATTATTTTCATTATGCGTTAAAAGCAGTAGTCAAAAAGCATTTATATTATATTATATTATATTATATTATATTATATTATATTATATTATATTATATTATATTATATTATATTATATTATATTATATTATATTATATTATATTATATTATATTATATTATATTATATTATATTATATTATATTATATTATATTATATTATATTATATTATATTATATTATATTATATTATATTATATTATATTAGTCTGGTTTAATTTTTATCTTTTATGAAATCTCTCCATTCCCTTTCAAGTGCTTAACGAAAATGCTGATAAGTTGTTGGTCACTGTCGATGCCAACCTTGACCCCGACTTGGACGCCGACGTGGAGGCTGACTTGGACGATGACTTGGACGCCGACGTCGAGCTTGACACTGACTTAGCGGCCGTCCACCGCAGTCATTGGAAGCGAAAACGAGAACGCGAGCGAAGAAGTTGGTTCATTTTGGCATATATTTCTTTCATGTAAACAATACTTTATAAAAAATAAAAGGGGGGCGTAATTTAGGGGAAAGGTGGCTGGGAACACCTTTGCTTACGAGGCTGTTGACCCCACGGCTAATGATAAGATCTTTTAGCTCTAGGTGGTTTAAGTTGGTGTGCTTCTCTGGGAATAGCTGCATTGCCCATCTCTGCACAGAAATGAAATATTAATAAGTGTTATTGTAGTTGTTATGTAAATATTACTATTTTTATTATTGCTAGTGGGACGGATTTAATAGGATATCACTTTTTTTAAAGAAAATTTCTATATTTGCCGCAGAGTTCATTTTGATGATAAAGTACAATTGCATTATCGTGATCGTGTAGTAATAGCAACTCATCTCAATATTTGCAATTTTAGTGAAATTAATGTATTGCATTTTTAGGAGAGGAAAGACGCAAGAGAAGGTTAGAGAAAAAGAGAGAAGAAGAAGCAAAAAAACGCAACGCGAGCACCTAAATTCAGCCAACTTTCTGATTTGCGATTTAATCGACGTTCAACAATTTGAGCAATTTCTGCGTCTTCAATTCCGTTATTATAAATATTAATAACAAGATTTTATTTAAAATATTAGTAATAAATATTTATGAGAATCTGATTTTAAATTGGAGTCTTTTTTATTTGAGGATTTTTTTAATGGATTCCAAAAAGTACATCTAAAAACGATGCGCCGAATGACGTTACACTGAGGTCAACTGTCCTTGACCTGTTGCGTGCCAACTGTTTTGATCGTGTGACTTTTTATGAATTAACAAAAGGTTTTACTCACGTATGCCCTAATTAGGTAAATAAAATATTATTTAACGTAGTAATTAACAGTTGTTGTTATCAAATCATAGAGTAATTCTCTCTCATCTGAGTAAGTCTTAAGAGATCCGGCAAAGATGACGTTCGTGAATAATATAAATGTTGTTTATTAAAAGATTAAGGAATAATAAATAAATAAATAATAATTACATTTCGAGAAGAGCGGTTGTGATGGTCGGGACCAATTTGGATCTCAATGTGGGAAACATCAATTTTAGTCACAAATGCAGGCGTGTATGATAGACCTGTAAATCTCGGGAACTACACATACTGGGGCTTGCCCTTGAAGATAAGGTATGAGGTTCAAAGCATAAGAGCCTGTGTGTCCTCTCACCATATCTACGCGTAGATCTATGAGTAGTAACCAGGACATCAGTTATTTGTTTCGAATGCACGATGTCATTTCGATAATCGATTTCTTCTCGACAATTAATTTGAAGATCATGGTTTAATTAATTAACGGGCGAAAATAGCAAATCCAATAAATACAGAATGACTATCACCAAATACATGTATATCAGAAAGTAAATAAAATTATATTTAATTATTTAATAATAATTAGTTTAATTCAAACAATTGATAAAAATTAAAATGATTTATTATTGTCCTTGTCCAATCAAGAATCGCTTTGATTGGATTTACCCGTCTTGAGGAGATTAATAGAAATAATGAAACAAATCGCAAAAAAATCGCATCAAGTACAAGCAGACGTCCAGAAGATGAATCGGAAGCAAAAACAAAAATTGAAATAAATGTAAATTCAATAAATCAATAAAAAATGGATGTTCCTATCAGCATGTTGGATGGCGGCAAGCACGAATAGATTGTTGATTGCATGTTTAGAATCAATTATGATTCGACAAAAGCCGTTTGTTTCTAAATTCCTAAGACTATTAAAAGGAGTCCATTATATGACACTTTGTAGATGATTTATAATTTCTCTTTTTCAAGCGCATCAAGAATGGGAAAATATCTATTCATCCTCCTGGTTGCATGTTCTTTCTTCGGACAAAGTCGTGGAAGTACGTTCACTTTGTGTGCTGAACTAGCTAGGAAGGAGGTTCATAACCCCATGTAGTCGATTTAGAAATGTCTACGTTTAATGTTAATGAACCTGTTCAATATTAATCTCTTTATCGAAAATGTCCAGTTCTGAGAGTTGTCTCTAACATCCTGAGGGACTTAGGGTTGAATTACAACGTAAGTACAAGTGCTTTGGGGAGAGACAGTGTCGAAGTGTGCCGTGACCTTTGCCGCTGCGCGAATACTGGGATACCTTTCTGCTCTGTCATGAAAATCAGTTACGACAATCTCTGCAGACTGTTTTGCGCGTGGGTGATCTGAATTCCAACGAACCTACTTTTAACTTTATGTTAATCCATAATTAATCATTAATTAGTTATACCATAATTTGAATATTAAATTAATTGCTGAAATTAATATAAATAACAAATAATACTAGGCATATTGCGCACATATCAAGAAAAGCAATAAACATAATTTATTTGATGATGACTCCGCAGAGGGGATTATCCAGAACGAATTGGAAAATGTCCAGAAGAAGGACAGCCTGAAATGAACGACAAAATGGACATTTAACATCCAACTTGTCATTTATTTTAAATTTAATTAACAACTAATTAATCATTATTTTTTTTAATAAATAAAGATTAGCAGCAGATAACTTGCTTTGGTGTTCAATAATTGGTTGTTCAACGTCTGGCAGAGTGGTTCAGAGCCAGTGTTTTGATTATCGGGGGAAATGTCCAAACGGACGATGATTTTGAATGATTTATGACGAATAATGAGATAAATTTTAAAATTGTCTCGACTCAAGTCATTCGTTAATTCTAATTAGTAAATTTTTGAAGAGGGAAGGGTATTGATCCTCTCTGATAGATTGGGCCTCTGAGATGAAAGGACTTCCCCTCGCCAAAGTGAATCCTTCCACGCGAGAAATCTCATCGCAAAAAAAATACGATCTGAAAGATCAATCTCCAATTGATAAGCAAAAATTGCCATGTCGACAAATCCATGTCATACATCATCGATTTCTCTGGCGATTTATGCGTGGCTCGTCGCCGATCGCTTTCAGTCTGAGTTTATCTTTAACAATGGAGGTATTCACTCTATTCTTCGCTTTCTGTTTCATTGGAGCCAGTCATAAATTCGGTAGAAATCTGTTTCTAATTCAGTTTAATTTTGAGATATACTTCATTTTTCCAATTCTTTGAAGACATAACACATGGAGCTGCCGTGGCTGGTCCCTACGTTTCGACTCTGTGTCTATGTCCAGTCAAATTAAACAAGGTTTGCTCATTAAGTGGGGTCACCTACGAGAATCTCTGTTACCTTGAGTGCGCGTAAGTTGAATGAATGAATAAACTAATGTTTCTTAACAGGTAAATGTTTTATAAATTAGTTAACAGTTCTGACGTACATTGACCCTTTGAGATTATCTAAAATAATAATAATAATAATTTAAATTATGGGGCTTCTTGCTGCATCACCTTTCTTTTGTGCTCCTGCCAGTTGCCGGGCGATTGCTGAACCTTTCCAAAATAAAAAGGACATTAATTAATTATAATTAAAAACTGAAACAATGTGATTTTGTAAAAATACATTGCTTCAATTTGGATTACCCGAATTTGTTTAAGTTAGTTAGTCAATTTAATAAAATATTATAAAATATTCTCTGCTTTTTGACATTTACAGAAATGAGTCGTTCGCTTACTGGGGCCAATGCCATTTGCTTACAACATCAGAAGGCTAAAAAGCCCCAAATAGTTGCATCGCTAGAGAAAATATTAAAACATGTTACAATATACAAGCACAATAATAACATAATTCAAAATTAATAATTCGTTGATTTTGTTTTCATGAATGATTCGTAATTTATGCCTCGAAATTTGCTTCAAAACAATTGTTGACATTCGAAGACCCGGTCTCCTCCGTTTGGGAATTCCAATTTTAATAAAGAAATAAATAAAACAGTTGATTAACGAATTTTCTAATTTTACATTATGTTTTTTAAAGTCACTTACACATTATAGGTTAGTATCTTGGTGAATGCGACTTAAGATGTAATTACACCCGCAGAATCGGTGATATTCTTGGAAAATGGCAGACAAGCTCTTATTTGGAATGCGATTGCTCAGTAACCGCTACAGTTGTCAAAATTAATAAACTAACCAGTGGGAAACATTCGCCCCTTCATCCCTGAATTAAAACCTAAACCGACGAGATCAAAACCATATTAGAAATGGATCATTCCGGGCACCCAAATTTTTTAAAGATTTTTTTAATGGTGAACGCAAACACCGAGACACGACACCCACACAACACAATTATTCCCCGGGAGTACTAGTAACTGTCAAACAATGTTGGAGTCTTGCTCCACCAACAGGACCACACATATATTTCTGCAGCCTCACTAATCACCAGCAAGCATGTAGAACTTCCAAAGCACTTGATCCTGACCACAGAACTACGTAATGCCCCATCCTGTCAGGAAAAAGCCAGAACCAGGCATATCTCTAAGCCAGATGGTTGGCATTCAAATGCCTAGTAAGCATAATCAAGTCAGCACTCAGTCAGCCCCCTTATAGACTCAACAGCTGTCATGCCCTGCCATTAAACAGAAGTCATAATAAATTAGGCCTATGGCTGGAGCAAATATATAATAACTGTGATATAACATAATAAACCAGTGACAATGCCAAACAACATAATGATAGTCATTATGAGCTTCAAACCAACAATTGTCAGTCAGTTTCACGGTTTCAATGGGATCGTCGGCATGGCAGGTTCTTCCTCGTTTGGTGACATCTCCATGTCTCATCCTTGGATCCCTAAAACTCTCCGTTAAAACAATGAGACCTCTCGCTCAGACGCATCAGAACTCGATGTCAAACTGAACAAAAAGACAAGACACAGAACGACAGAGGTGACGACAATCAAATGGAATACGAGACCAGATTTTTGGGGTTTCACGCCCCCAGACCTACGTGCTCCCCGAACGAGGACACCTGGTCTCGGGTCGATCCAAACGAACCGCCAACCCCAGCAAAATAACTTTCGCACGTGCAAAAACGTGCCTCCACAAAAGCCAAAATCTTGTCAAAAAAAAGTAAAAGACTGTACAAGCAAAAGATGTTCACACCTATGTTCAACTGAGTGATGGATCCCTGAACCTGAGGGCTTGCTCTCTCACTCTCCTCTCATATTCTGCTCTGTTTTGGCTGTAATTCGAAATTTGAAAACATGTTATTCAATGAAATCACAATAAATTCATAAACAAAAATAAGTGCTAAAAACATAATCTGACTGAAGCCTCTAACCATTAATAACTCATAACAAGAATGTTAGATGTCAACCCTCATGCCTCACCCCAACCATACAAATACCTAGGCCTAGTCTCCATAGCAACCAGCGACAAGAAAACAAACTCGACCAAACTGACCAATAGATCGTGTAGGCTTCGGCCTGGGCAGGGTCCTTCACGTTCGGCTCGTTCAGTAGTTCTTGGATGCCGAGAAGTATCTGAAGCAAAAGCGTTTTTATTTTTTGTTAATTATTAAATATGAAGTTTGAGAAACCATTAAAAAATAAAATAAGGGGTATTTAAAATGTACATAATCATACTTGAGTTGACACTGAATTTTTTCAAAAATAAACTCATAAACAACTCTGAATGTATCAGGGTAACGGGACCAATGGCGGCACGGGCCAAGTCACCAGGTACGTAGACAAAGACATTCATTCTACCTGGTCTTGATTGACAATGCAAACCATTTAAATGATATGCAATGTTGTGTGTTGCCAGGATAAAAAGATGAAAAACCTAGTAATTCCTTGATTACACACAAAACTTGACATTCACAGCCAATAAGATAACCTTAATTTCTCTGATGCAATAGTTTATTTAACTGACATCACAATATATGTGAAACTATGTAGAGCTATACAGGGGGAAGTTTAATGAATTGTTGCGAGATAACGGGACCAATGAAGTAGACACCGCACGGTACGTTAAGTCTCGACATCACTCTGCCTGAGTTTGTTCTGTGTCAAAGACCAGTGATTATGTCATAAGACACCAAGTGTTCACAGGTTGTGATGTTTTGAAAACAAATATACAATATACAAGAAGTGTCCCAAGATAACGGGACCGACAAGGTAGCAACCGTGCGGTACGTTTAGTCTTGGAGCTGATTTTTTACCTGATTTTGTTCTGTGTCAGAGACCAGTGCTAGGCCATAAGCCACCAAGTGTATCAGGATAAAAATATAAACTACTATGTCTCAAGATAACGGGACCGATGCAATAGAAAAACTGCAGGGTACGTTAAGTCTTGACATTGCTCTGCCTGATTTTGTTCTGTGTCAGAGACCACCAATAAGCCTTAAGACACCAAGTGTATCAGGGTGATGAAGGTGTGTAAAATGTAAATACAGTGTCTCGAGATAACGGGACCGTCGCAGTAGATACTGCACGGTACGTTAAGTCTTGACATTGCTCCGCCTGAGTTTGTTCTGTGTCAAAGACGACCGAATGTATCATAAGACACCAAGTGTTCACAGGTTGTGATTTTTTTCAAAACAAATATCCAGGAAGTGTCCCAAGATAACGGGACCGACAAGGTAACAACCATGCAGTACGTTTAGTCTTGGGGCTGATTTTTTTACCTGATTTTGTTCTGTGTCAGAGACCAGTGTTTGGTCATAAGCCACCAAGTGTATCAGGATAAAAATATAAGCTACTATGTCTCAAGACCAATGCATTAGAAAAACTACAACATATATTAAGTCTCAACATTGCTTTGCCTGATTTTGTTCAGTACCAAAGATGGAAAGCAATCACATAACACCAATTGTATTATTGTGCACTTCCCATCAAGTATTGTGATGTCAAGTTTTATTAAAATTCTACCTGTTTTATGGTGACAGCAGGCCTCCAATCCTTCTCTTCATCGAGCAATGAGAGACAAACTGTTCCTGATGGGTAGACGTTTGGGTGGAAAAGAGGAGGCTCAAACTTGCCTTAGAAACATAACAATAGAATGTTCTAATGAGAGTTTAATTGTTTCTTAATGATTTTTCAAAAAAAAACTTCTAAAGTTAATTTGTTTTACATTTGGGTGGAGATGAGGGGTAGTCATCTTTAAAGAGCATTCTTAACTTGTAGAGTCCACCCTCCCAAGGTGTCTAAAAATCAAAACAAAATTCTCTAAGTTTTCTCAACTAGTTGAAACTCGACTTTCAACTGACCCCCTTCTTCCCTGGAATGCCACACTCCCAGTTCATTAGGTTCAACGACCCGTCTTGGGCTTTCGTCGGTCTGGCAACAAATCCCTGCAATGCAAACGCAAAGTTCAGCACATTTTGTGGTCAATGTATTCGACATCAGATATCGAATAAATGTCGGAAGAGCTTACAAATGGATGGTCTTTGCGCCAAGCTTTCCTCTCCTCAGACAGTCGACCGATAGCTATACCTCCAGACATTTTCGTTCGAGAATTTCTGGTCAAACGTTATCAAGACAAATGCAAATCGACAGAGATAATGAATAGACACGCCGCCGAAATGTCGAGGAGAATTAATTAGTAAACAAGTGGCGAACACTATTACCTTTAGGAAACAATTAGAAAACAAATACAGGCGTGCACGCTCCCAAAGCACTCCGGGCGGATAATCCTAAATATGGAAGCTAAAAGGCATAGATATTACTAGCAATGGTAATTCAATTTATATAAATTATTTAGCGCTTGATATGGTTATATTTAAAGCGCAATGCTGACGTAAGCATCAAGTGACAATTTAAATGAAATAAATAAGAAGAATAACACATTAGATATACGATTGCAAATAAATTATGACACTGAAACAATAAATTTGATAATACTCATGTCATCTTAAAACACGTCAGAGGCATTTACCAATCAGGAAGTTCAAGATAGGGTTGGGACTAAATATTGTAAATAAATTTTATATAATTATCAAAAGTGTTGAAATTGTATTTTTATAATGTTTTGACTCTCATATATAAGACCAACAGCATATCAAATATTTTGAACCGCTCTTATGTATATTCATTCTGATGTAAGCAGAACTTAACCCTATTCTTAACATTTACGCACGATGGCATAAAACAAAATCCTAACAAAAAATCTAACCCAAGAACATATCCTACCCTAGATCATGGTAGCTCTGGCCCTACTTAACCCTAAACCTTCTCCTTTATATTATAAAGTGTTAACAGACGCGGATGGACCCCTAATTTCATTTTCGACTGAAAAGTTACGGGGTGAGAGCTTTATCCGACCACCGACATTTTTTAATAGCTAAAAGGTTATTTCGTCGGGGAAAGTTAAGCCAGAATGGGCTTTCTCCCAGGAGAATGAGGCTGAAATCTGAGGACCCTGATGCAATTTGTGATGGTGGTCACCCAGCTATTTGTTTACATAACTGAACAGACGACGCCATTGTTTATAAGCATCATTTTTGGTATACAAATATAGATAATACTTAATTTAATGTACCAATATCAACACAGAGCCTATAGATTAAATTACACATCAGTACCATGCAGCCAGTTGCTCAAGATTCAGATTAATTTGCCATAAATCTGGAAAAGCAGACATTAAGAAAACATTAAGAAAACAATTAGTTCCAGTAACAAGTCAAAATAAAGTAAAGAAGAATTCTTTTATTAACAGCCTCTTTTCTTCTGAGTAATGAACGATAAAAATAAACACAAACACTTTCATCTTTTTCCTCCTCCAAGACAGGGAGGAGAAGGTTCGACTCTTTGGTCAGAATTTTCCCATTGGTCAGGAGTTTTTGCCTTAAAAGAAATTGCAATATATGAGTGTCAATAAATTATCATAACATGTTAATTATCAGTTACCAACTGAAGGTTCTCTTAAACTTTTACACTATCTACAAATCATTACCAAAAAATAAACCACAATAGTGTACTATTATCTATGAGTGATAGGAAGCACTACAAATTGATCCAAAATACACAGAATAAATAAAAAATAGATGTAATTAGAAACAAATCATTTCAACAACTACAACAGAGGTAGCATCAGAAACCTTACCCAAAGAAAATTAAAAAATCCATCTAACCACAATAGACAAGGCATGAACTCCATTGTTAAGTTCATTCTTCAAGATTTCATAAATCATTTGGTGTCGCTAGAAATTATGAACCATAAGTCATTCTACTAAAAATATTTATTGCACAATATCAATTGTGACATTGAACAACCAATTTTCTTCAAAATAGAATGAAGAAATTTAATAATTTTAGAGACATAAACCAATGAAATTATGCCCTGACCCAATTTTCTCACCTTAACTAGCATTTTGTCCTTGAAATTGTCTGAAACAATTACGACCTTAAAATGTGTTTCTGATCCTAAAATAAAAAATGATATGTTTTTTTTTTATTGATTTCATCTCATTTGGAATCAGGTATCACATTAAATAACCATTGCTCACCTTTTGGAACATTGTGCTTGTAACTTTCATTGATTATTTCGAGATGAGCTGGCTGAAATAATGTTTTCTTTATTTGATATAATAATTAAATAATAAAGTGCATTCCAAACAAATTTTTTGAGCAATATGTCAAACCTGGAAAAAGTTTTCTAGTTTTTTACGAATAGTTTGTTGGACAGCACCCTGCAATGATCACTTACGACTTTGTCAATAAATCGACATTTTATACACAAATACTTTTCAAAAATAAATATTCACCTCCATGTTTTTGCTCAAAACAACTCCTCTCAATGTGGTAAATTGCGTGATTTGAAGCGTTTCTAAAATGACGACACTTAATTTGAAACTGAAAAATATTTACTTGTATGTTGTTAACAGTCCACGGACGCAAATACTAACTCAGAGGACGCACGAAAGCCCGTGCCATATCATGCAGTGTTTACGTTCATCGAGTTGCGTTTAAAAATGACAGTTAATTTAAAGTTGAATCTAAAGCAATTAAGAATAAATTAATTATGCCCAAGTTTTTCGTCACCCACGAAAAGGTCAGAATAATGTTTTGAGTTCATATGTCAACATATTTTATATATCTCTAACTTTACTTCTAAGATTCGTACAAAAATTTTAGATGAAGAATTAAAATTAGTAACTTATTACCACTTGCGATTATATGAGTAATAATTTACTGTAATGTCAAAAACTTTTGCTCTAATTTCAAATCTGCTTTGGCCGATACGTCAGCTGTCAGCTTATGGACTATTTGGAGAACTTGGGCTTTGGCTTAAAGGGGCGATTTCCGACTACACTTCTGCTCATCAATATAATTATTTCTATCTGCTTTATTCGCAGTATTTTCTCCATCATTTGTTATGAATGCGGATTAGAAGACCTCTACGGACGCCGTGACTCGGCTTGCAGTTTCCCCTTCAGAAGATCAACAGCCAAAATAGTCAACTGTTCCAGTCATTCGGAGATGTGCGTCATATTCGTGAGTGGTTAGTGCGATGATCGCTCTTGGAAATCCCTTTTGATTTAACTACGAAGGCTAGTTAATGACTTAATGGCATAACATGCAATAATAGCGACAACAGGAGTTGAAGGCCGGTCATGCGGCCAGAGGGTCCAAAAGTTAGGGTGTGAGCTGGTGAACGGCTACGCCCCTGGCATCATTTGCGGATGCCTTTACGATCTCTGCAACGATGAATTCTGAAGTCCCAGAAGATTGACTTCATTACTTTTTTGTAAATTAAAATTGTAAATATTTGCACAAGGGCCAAAAACATCTTTTCATGTCGCCTGTGAAATTGTACACGCATGGATTTATTTAAGAAAAGAAACGAATTTTTCATCTGATTTCAACTCTTATACCAAAGTTATTTTCAAATATCAATAAAAATATGCATATGAAATAGGAATTGTTAAACAATTGAGACCTCTGCATTATTTAGAAAATATCGAGAAGCACAGTAGCAGCACAAATATCAGTATGAAGGACGGGCTTGATAGTTGAGATGATATGGATATTCTGCACTGGAGATTATCATACCTGAAATTAGGATAACAGTTAAAATGTAATTATGATCAGAATCGATTTTGCAGATCTATCACGACTTGGATTGTAAATTCCCTAACCTTGTCTGTTTATCCCCTACAATCTTTTTCCTGTATTCCTCTTCCATGGTCTGGCCATCAAAGTACCAGGCATTGTCATTGAAGGGATATTCGTACCCCACTTTGCATTCACACTTGTAGGCTCCCTTAACAAACTTCTTTCCAGCCAGGTAGACACACTGGTGGAGAAATGATTAATTAAGCACGTTGAGAGGCAAACAATGGCAGAAAAATGTATCTTACATAGGTGGTTTCATAGTGACATCTAGCTGTATCTTTAAATGCATTAGGAACAAAATAATCCTGTGGGCACTGGTTTATGTCCAGTTCATCTAGCTTCACATCCACTGTCACAACACCCCTGAAATATTAGGAAGTTAATTTCTGTAATGCAATGACTGTAAAGACAAGAAAGTTGTTGCTGGTTGACCTAAGCTTAGATATATCTGTGATGACTTTCAGAATATATTTTAACATCACAAAATACTTTTATGATTCTTGAATAATGCAACTTGAACAACAAGTCAAAAGTGGCAAATAATTAAAATTAATTAGAAAAAAAATGTGTTCGAGGTTACTTGAATTCTATGTCTGTGCCAACAGAGTTGAGCCCAAAGAAGGGAACGGAATATGTGACCAGCCAGTCGTTGATCTCTCCATCGCAGCTGAAGTAAGGCACTGACCACAGCCCGTCCTCTTCTCTTGGAGCTTTGTAGTACATGGGAAACAAGAGGAAATTAACCTGCAACAGGAAAATTTAATCATCCATGATTTGGTTAAATCTACATGCCAAAAAAATATGCAAATGCCCAGAAATTTTACCTGACTGGTACCATTTTCATCACTCCTTATGACCAGCTTTTCTCTGAACTTGCTCAGACCGTAGGTATTAGATTGCCACCTTTCCTTGACATTTTTGAACCACGACTCATCCAGATAGGAGGTAGAATAGCCTGCCCAATCGACCGCCCTGAAATTGGTGTTGGCCACATCCGAAGTCGGGCTGGCTGGATCGGGCGGCTTTTCGAATCTGTAGGCGTAAGGTCCGAAGAGTTGCCTAGTGATGCCGTTGTGGTCAACGAACTTGTTAAGGTCATAGAAGACACCACTGGCTTTGAGCTTCAGATCGCCCATAGTGTTTGCCAAGACTTCTCCAAAGAGCTGCACAATGTTTTTTTTTAATATAATATCTCTGGGATGGTGATGATTATTGAGTCTAATTATAATCAATTAATTTTTTATTTATCAGAGAACTTAAGTACTTGAAAATATAAAAATTGTGACTAAAACAAAGCAGAAACAATTGCTAGATGAGAAAGCAATCTCACCAGCTCAACATTGAGCAGCTTGTCTCCTCTGAGATTTCCATATTCCTCATACTTGTCCACATTCTGCAAGAAGTTGCTAAGAAAGTGGGACAGTCTCAGGGCAGTCCTGGCTTGATTCGAGAAGAGGACATCGACATTGTAACCAACGTCTCCAGGCAGGTAAAGGTCTTCCTTATGGTAAGTCTTGCAGGTTTCACCATTTATGGACGTCTTGAAGTTCATGATTTCTTGCATGCGATTGTACTGGTTCTCATCAAAAGCTTGCCTTTTGGCTCTCCTTTTCTTGATTGACTGAGAGTCGTATCTTGAAAGATCAATACAATTTATTGCGCTCTATCAGTTATCAAATCAAAATAAAAAAGTGTTTAATTCCCTACTTTGGAACGAACTGGATCTTCTTGTTTGTTTTGTCTTGAAGATGATAGGGATGAGAAACCCTTGGGACAACCTTAACTTTTGTGGTTTTTTCTGTGAGGTTTACCAGATGCAGCTCATTTTCATTGGCAACCACCTTTGTCTCCTTTAAGTTGAGTAGCCTCAGAAATCTTAGCTTCTTGTTGAGAATCCTCGTTTGCTGGATATGATCTGGCACCTTTCTCAGGGCTCGGTCTGTCTTCAGTGCCCTTTCGGGGCGAGTGCAGGGATCATCGTAATAATCTTCATCCTCTCCGACTTCTTCCTCTTCATCTTCCTCGGCATCATCTTTATCGTCAATGGCGGCAGCACCTTCGGGGAGATCTGCACTTCTCTTGTTTCTACCAACGTTGAAGAGCGGAGTTCCCTGGGTGTCGTTGCTTCTGATGACAGGGATGACTTGCCTCACTGAGAATTAATTGGTGAATTATTTAGAATTAAAGTGTACTAAAGAAAATGTTGGATAATCGTATTAAGTTGGTGAACATAACTTTTATTTTTATTTTACTAATAAAAATGAAATTAAAAAATTTGAAATTGTAAAATGGTATTTTCCATTTGCTGATATTATCTACTGAGATATTGTACTTTAGAAAAGAATTTGAAATATTTTGAAATAATTTTATATTTATTTATTTGAAATTGGAAATGCCACTTTACTTACACTCCACTGGAATGCAATCAAATCCATTTTGGTATTCGTGATAGGTGGCACTCTCTATCTCTATGCCCAAGAATGGTCCTAGCTGCCATGGGGGGTACCTGTAGCCTGGCTTACACATGCATTTGTAACCTCCTCTTCTGAATCCCCACCCATAAAGAGGTTCACACTGCCATATAAAGTTAATGTTTATTGTAATTCCAAATCTATAAAATGTTAAAAATTTGCCTAAACTTGGGACTTTTATATAATATGAACATCAATCTATAATGTGGCTTTAAGACTGAATATTATGCTGGAAGCCAACTATTGAACTTAGTAAACTGATTTATTAATGAATTATTTATTATTAATTAATTACTAACTGATTTATTAATTATGTTTATTTAACATTAGTAATAATTGCATGTAAGTGTACAATGCAAGGGCATCTTACAATGGTGCTTGGCTTGCATCTGGCAACGTTGTTCAAATAGTTTGGAGGCTGGTTGCCCACGCTGTAGGGGCATGGATTGAAGTCAATACTCAGAAACTCCATGTCCATTGTTGCTACAGCAGTGTACCTGGTGACATGTCATCATATTTTCAGTGAGTTATAATAATAATAATAATAATAATAAGTAACTGAGGAAGAATATTTTTTTTGGATAATTCGAAATTCAAAATTATGAGATATTCATAAGGTTTACTGCTTACATATTGCCCAATATTTAATTTTTAAGAATTCATCTGTCATTCATTAACATCTTTATTGACTCACGTCATTCTTCTGATGTGGAACCAATCCAAGTATCTCGGTATGTGATCCACGACCGGGGCAACTGCCGACACGATCCACCTGTTGGATCTCCCGCAGTCAAAGTAGGGCTCAGTGAAGAGGACTGGCAGGTGTTTGGCATCCTTTTGCCCAGGAGATGGAGGGCCAAAAAGGGTGAATGGCCTATAGTAGTCTGTCTCGAATTTTCCGGTCTGGTTTGAATACTTGATGCCGATGCTATACTGAAACTTCTTTAGCGAATCCTCTCCTTGATCCACCCACTTGTCTGGAAGGAAGAGGTCATACCACTGATTGATCTTATAGGACTTAAGGGTGTAGTTGTTCTGAGAGCCTGCACCATAGTCCTCGGTGTTTATCGTGTGATTGGTTGGCTCTCTGATCCAGTTTGTTGGCTCATTGAAGTCATCAAATCTGTATGCCCTAGGTCCAAAGAGTGGGATGGTCGTGTTGAATGGCAAGGTCTTGTACCAGGTTGCAAAGTTGGTGTTGATGTCAAAAAAGATCCCAGAAGCATTGATGTTGTTTGGGTTGGCACTGACATCCGCTGCTGTTGAGAAATAATAGTACATGAATCCCGGTTGGAGAGGGAAGGTATCACTGGTATTGAGCTTCTGGAAGATGTAGCTGAAGAAGAATGCCCTGTTGAGAGCCATGTTGTGGGTATGGAGCAGCTTGGTCCTGTTTGGATAAACAATGTAACTCAGCAAGCGGTTGAACATCGGGGGCTGGGCCACGGAATCTGCCGGAAGCCTCAGCTCGCTGGCAGACTTGGTGTGGCAGTTCTGAGCATTGACTGCATTCATCCTGTCATCCAATTCGTCAAACTTGTCGTAAGTCAACCAGTCGTAGGCATTCTGGTACGTTTGGGCGCTTGATTCTTTTGCTGTCAGAATGATGGCTGCTATGGCCAAGAGGGAAACTAGTACAATCCTGACAGAGCATTGCTCAAGATAACGTTTGGAATCCATGATATTGGTTTGATTATTTACAGGACTCCGGGAAGCAAATTGAACGATTTAAGCTTCGGAGGGAAAACGAGATTTAACGACTGGCATTCTCCGTAATACTTGATTCCGTTTGTTGGATTAAAATAATTAAATTATTTGCTTAAAGAACTAACTTGCATTTAAGAGTCGCTTCTATGCATCGGCGAGTGTTTGGATAGACGGGTAATCACACCTGAGCAAAGATAGATAGCACCTGTGTTTTGTATTTGCGACTAAGATAAATTTCAAATTTAGAGTATGTATTTTAGTACATTTCTATTGAAAGAAATTACGAATTTATGAAATTACTTGTGAATAAATAATTTTCAGAATCCCGAACAATATTTTTGAATATTGAAGTTTTGGAGCATCAATTAATCAATGAAAAATTACAAACACTTTAAGTAACCTAATAGAAATAATAGCCATTAGGTAAAAAAAACGCTTTAAATCTTTTTCTAATCATGATCATAATTAGTTAATGCCGCAAGATTCGAGGCCCACTCAGTTCAGAATAAGGGGAAGGAAGCTCTTTAAAGGTATTGTCGGCATATGGTAGTTACAAACCCACCAAGGAGTGCTAAACACAATCTCGATAAAAACAACGCAGGCCTCGGAGGAAAACTGAATTTTTCGACAACTTGGGGTTGGGGATTTCATTTGTAATTTTTTTTTTTTGAGGTTTATGAGTTTATTCCTTCATTAACACAAAAAACTGAAAAGAGCAGCAAAAAAAATAAAACTCAAAGGGCCAGCCTTAAGGAAGCACATGCTTCCGCTAGTAGACTGACCCATGAAACACAATTTATTTTTATTAGTATTTATTTCTTCTTAGTGCTTCTTAAAGAGTTTATTTCATGCAATCTAAAGCCAAGAAATTGGAATAATATACACGCAACCGATAAACAACAACATCAACAACAACAACAACGTGACATCCAATATTGAAACAGTCCAAAACACTTTTAATCAGTCATCAAAGACGATGTGAACCGCCTTCTCCTTTATCGACCTGAGCACTTTGTCGGCTTTTGCCAGAATCTAGAAAGTCAATGAGTGGAAATTTAGGTCAATGGTCATAACTAACAATTCATCGTCAAAGCCATCATCATCATCAACTGACCTTGTCGTTGCCTCTGACCTTTTTCTTTGTTTTCGTCGCAAGTCTCTTCTCTCGATCGCTGAAGACCTTGTCCCAGTATGTCTTCTCTTCATCTCCTGAAATGATGAATATTCAAATTTTCATAACAACAACAAAAAATCCAAAAGCAAGAGGGCAATGAGCAATGACAAATATGTAAAATAAATGACAACATTTGGTGATGAATGAATCATATATGCTAACCTTGGAGGAGGGCATACTGGCATTCCCCTGAGGACGTCTTAAGGATGGAGGCAGCAGAGTCAATGTCCTCGCACCTGGCATGGGCAGTTAGGTCCCCATCCATCATGTCCAGAAAAGCCACCTTACCTGACTCTGACATGTGCTCCTTTGGAAAGAGAATGAGTGCTAATCATAATGAGGCCGTCATTTTCATTTGTAATTGGTTTCAAATTAGACAAAAAAAATTAATAAATGCAGTCAGATCAAATAACCATACTGAAGTTTATGATAGCAGAAGCAAAAAGATTAAATAGACTATATTAACATCATAATATAATATATTAAAATAATAAATACTATAATTAGACTTTGTTTTATGTCATAGCATTAAAATGATCGGTGAGGATTGCAATCGTACTTTCAAGAACTTCTTGGAGACCGGTTCTGTCAGCGTGACCTTGACGATGACGCCGGGGATGAAGGTCAGTCCGTCCTCCTTCCCTATCGGCCGATCCGAGACCGCTTCCGATGCGTCGCCGTTTGTTGTCGTCTGTCGCTCGTAGGGCGCCTCGGGCGTCTGCTTCTCCTTGACCTCTCTGATCTTCATCTTCAGTTCGGACATGTTCTGCTTGTGACGCTGGTAATAGTCCTGCCTGTACTCCATCCACTCCTGCCTGGAAGCAATGCATTCAACTGCTTATCATATCATCTTACAGTGAGAGTTGAAACCATTCATTATCGACTGCAATCAGGACTCACTTTGAGATGACCCTCAGGCCTTCCTTCCTCTCTTCGACCACCTGCTTGGCCTTCTTCTTGGCAGGTTTCTTCTTCGGGGTGTTCTCGAGCGTCGCCGAGCGATCGGGTTCCGAGGACTCGACGGCGGTTTCGGGGTTCTTGACGTTTCCACCTTCTTCGTTGACTTTGACGGATTTGGATTTCTTCTTTTTTGTCACGGATTCTTGGACATCTTGGGGTTCCTACGAAGTCAGGTGGTTAATAAAGGGATTATTAATGTTGTTATTTTTGCTAGAAATTTCATTGCATTTATTTCATTTGTATTAATTCACTTAAATTGTAAATATCTAATTGATTAACAAGCTGTAAAATGTGCTACATCGAGATTCATAAAATTTCCTTCGCCAACCTCGAGTTTTTCCATCTTCGCACGTCTAACGACCTCGCAAGACTCGGATCGTTTGCGTTTCTTTTTTGACTTTTTACTCTCGACGACGTCCTCATTGGTGGTGTCGGGGAGGACGTCTTCCTTAGAAGCTTCGAGTTCGTCATCGACCTTGGCCGAGACGGGCTCCGCATCCATTTCTGTCGCTTCGGGCTTGACGTCCTCTGAGGATTTTGATTCGTTTTGTCCCGAGAAACTTTCGCTCCTCTTTCTTTTCTTCTTCTTTGACTTTTCCTTCGACGCGTGGGTTTCCTGCTGGCTCGGGTTCGTGCCGTCCGCCTCCATTTTCTCCTCCTCTTCGCATTCCTCTTTCACTTGGGATGCATTTCCTTCCAGATTCATTGATTCGGGGGCATCCGATTCTTGCAACGAGATGTTATGTTGTAAGAAATCCATGGCATAAGTTCACTTACATGTAATCGAGCGAGCATTTTAATGGGTATTGACTACTATTAGATATGTTATAATGATGATTTGAATGAAGAACCTGGTATCTCGTAGGTTAAGCATATATAATATAACTTAACAAACCTTGTTGGAGTGCTTTCTTCATGTGTCTTCCGGTTTTGAAAGTCTTGGCAAAAATTCCTGGCTTTGTGCTGAAGACTTTTTCTGAAGGACAGTTGAGTAACTGCAACGACGATGGTGATGATGATGATGATGATGGTATCAATTCATTAAACATTGGCCCATTGTGGTGACATTCCCATAATAACATGAAAGTGTTAAGATACAGTTTAAAGACCTTCCATTTGAACAAATAAAACCATGCAACAACAAAAACTTAAAAAAAAAAAATTCCTCATTTCCAATAAGGGTCCAATAAGGAAACAAATCCTAAAATATTTATCTAGCAACTCAAATGGCAAATTCGTTGGAATAATTTCTCAGACTAAACTTAAGACAATAATAATAATAATAATAATAATGACATTATTCAAGCAGCATCCCTCCTCAATCAAACCTGGCAGGCCTTGGTAGCAGCTTCGATGCTTTCAAATTCAATGAAAGCAAATCCCTTGATGTCTCCGGTGCTCTTGTACTTAGGCAGACTGACGTGAACCACTTTTCCAACCTGGGAGAAGTGCTTGATGAGCCAGTCGATGGTTGCATCTTTGGGCAGGAATTCCTTTTGCAGATAACGGCATCAATGATAATTAATCAAAACCATAATTAATAAAAATAATAGCAACAATAATATCCTTTAGCTAATACTAAACTACAGGAAAATAATTTAATAATAAAAATAAGCTAGCTTATATCAGTTTCTGCTGCAAAATCAATCTTATATTAGCTATGTCATGCACAAGTATTGCTACAGCTTGTTGCAATCAAATTTATTAAAATTATTTCCTAATTATTACAAACACATATTATTAATTACACAAATTCTGAAATAAATGTAATCATTAAAAACATTAAAAAAGGTTCAACGCGACAAAGAGTGCATAATAAACCCACGGCGTATACGGTTCTCTGATCGGTGTCTTGCGGTTCCTCAAATTTGAACTTCCTCTTTATTTTACTTCCTGTCTCGTCGACCTTTGTCAAACGAAGGTCATAGTATTGTTAGGATAAATGTCATAAATTACCATATAAATCCGAAAAATAATTACTAAAAAAATGATTTTTGACAGTAACAACAATTATTTTGTACATCAATGATTATATCACTCCATTAGCCACATACATTAACATAATCACCAAAATATAATCATCAGAATATGAATATATCATCAGAATGTTTAGCATTCATTGTCATTAGTAGGATAATATTCCCAATAAATAAGTCATCCATAGCAACCATCAGCATTTTGGATTCCTTGATCGCCTTCAGGATGCAATTCAAGTCCGTCGTGAGTGCCTTGATCTTGTTGAAGTTGAGAAACATTTCCAATTCTACGACTTGAAAAAATAAAATTTTTGTGGAACATCGTTCGTTAATTAATCACGTTAAGTACGAGAACTTTAGTTAAAAACTTGACGAGTGATTTCTTAACATTACTCCTGATGTGTCATTAATGCTAAATGGTCTTAGGCAGCTTTCAAAAAAGATCGCTACAGCTATCAACATTATGTCAAATAATTATGCTAAATAATAACCAATACAATAATGTTAGGTGTTATGAGGCTTGATTATCTCATCATTACTGTCACACTTACATCCATCTGGGTCAGACGTGACAAGCTTTTTGAGGAACCTGTCCTTCTGCAGGTTTGGTGTACTGAAGTAAAACTCCATCTGTGAATGAAGATCGTGTAATTAAATGTTATGTAATAAGTTATACAACTACTAGATTACTAGTTACACAAGTAGAATGCATTTTTCCTGCAATGTGATTGCCTTGACAATAACATACATAAATAAATTGTGATAGATGTTTTTAGATGCATTAAGTTTGTAACAAACGTTGCACAGTTGGAAATTATCCATTTGTAAATTCAATTTCGTATAAGTAATAGTTGCTTGGGCATGGTCTCAATTATGGAAAGTTTTCATAAGTTAATTTCTAACTTGTTTGCGAATGTTGTCGTATAAACCTAATTTTCTCTGACGAACTCTTTTTTTGCCGCTTCCCGTATCCATTTTTTCTTTTGGCTTTTCGGTTTCAGACATATTTATTTTAATTCAAAGCACCCTATCTCGCCCGCCTCTTCGAAAACAAACAAGATTATGTCTGGCATAGAAAGTTAATAGCAAAAGTTACTAATTTGATGAACATCTTTTCAAACATTTTAAAAACTAACTTAAACAATAAAATTTTAAGGATTATGCATTCATTAATTGGACTTTTTCGATATCCCCGAAGTTAGCTATGTTTTTTGATAAATCTCTCCTAAATACTCTTTTTGTCAGTATACCCCTAGAGCTTATAATAATAATAAATTTAAACGTTAGCGCAGTAATGGTATTATTTATGCTTTCTCAGCCATCACGATCTTTTTTTGTAAATTGGTGTTTGATTCTTTGGAGCTACACATAATTTTCCTCTGCTTTCTCAACTTGCACTTTCATCATAATTTCTGATCAATTTTAGAGAATAATACTGTGTCGATTATAAACACTCCCTATGACTATTCTCCATTCCCCATGTTAAAACAGGACTTTTTGATTTTTTTAGAATCTAGTTTACAACAAGCCAGTGTTTACAGAATATTTTCTTATGAGCATAATTTCATTCCTTTCGAATTATCAAGCACTTGAAGGCACTTCAAAATCGTGTTAGTGATTCACAATGGTTGATTCAAAGCTAAAAAAAAGAAGAAGAGAGAATACAAATTTAATTATTAACGACATTGAGTCGCGCTATCATATCACGAACAAAAAATATCAACAGCTACAAACTCTAATTGGTATTTTGCACACTTCGTACGCCGTCACGAAGAAATGATTCAGAATATTGCACTTTAGCGAAGCAAGTATTTCGGTAACATTTAAAAGATCAAATTAGCCATGAAAGCGAACGCTTAACTTTCTATTCTGCAAAGCCAGAAATTCAATTGAATTACAATGAAACACATCTATGAACCTCCGAACGATTCCAAGCGACTATGAGACAAAAAAATTAATTATAATAAATACAACACTATTAAATATTATTATTATACTTTAATGATAATATTTGATAAATTTTAAAGTGCCCTTATTAATTAGAAATATTACAAAACCCACTTAGCATTCAAAATCGCAAAACGCCACATTTTCTCTTATCCGAACCCCTTCGACCGACAGGTCTTAAAGGACAGGCAGGGCAAATTTAAATGACTTGTTTCTCGAACGAAATGCGCCTTGATTTTGGTTAGCTGATAAAATTCCAGCCAACATCAACTGCATACAAATAAGTACCTAGGGCGTTACTTTGGCTGCTCTTCGGCTGCTGCCGCACCCGCCGCTGTGGTGGCGTCCGTTCTCTCCATAGAGACCCTGTATTTTGGTTTGGACGAGGCAGCAGAATGGACCCTTGAAACAACTACTGGTCCAGTGTTCGGCTCGACAGGGGGGGCTTCACCCGAGGCAGCCACTGCTTGTTGCAGCCACTCGTCGACATACGAACTTTGACCCCGCGATCCGAGCGTGCTTCTTCTAGAAGGGTCGGCCTCCTGAAGAAGGCTATCGGCATACATACGGAGCGAGGGATCGTCTTCGCCTATCAGGGCTGAAATGTCAGTCTCCCCGGGCTGGTCTTCGTCTGCTTCGAGTACCACCCGCTTGACGGTGGTCTGCTTCTGCTTGGTCTTGATGACTTTCCTGACGATGACACGACCGTCTGGTAGAGTCTCTTCGCGTTCCTGGACTTCCGTCGTAACCTCGGGTTGTCCCTCGACTGTTTCGGTATAGACCTTGAGACTGGAATGGGACGATGCCGAACCTTTCCTCCGCCTAGGCGAGGCGACATCCGAAGGCGAGGCTATCGAAGCGACAGACGATGACATCGGAGACATAAAGTCAAAGGCGTCGCTTTGACCAGACCTGACGCTTGACGTTTCGCTCATCTCGACGTCCGGTATCTCTTCTGTCACCACGTCCTCAATGACCTCTCCGCTGTGGAGGACTTTTCGGATCTTCCTCGTGATGGTTCTTCTAACGCGGGATCTGAGCAGTCGCTTGCTACCAGTCGAGGTGGTCGACATGGCCTCTGTCTGTGTTCTGGAAGGTGGGGTGGTCCTGGTTGATCGAGCCTCGGGCAATACAAAGGAAGGGGGTTTTCCCTCTCGCTTCGTCTTGGACTCGACCTTAGCGGCGGACGTCTGAGAAGCGGCAGACGCTTGCTGTTCCTGCTGCTTTGACGAATGCCTTGCAGCCTTCGCCCCCGAGCTTCTGCGACTCTCGTGGATTTTTGGTCTCGAATCGGGCATTCTGAGAATGCGCATCTTGACATTGTCGATGTTTTCGGTCTGCTGGAAAAACTCCGGGAAACTGATTCCGAAGCTTTCCAGAATCTCAGTCTGAGCTACTCGACTTTCTTCAAGTGCCGGTTTCGGCGATTTCGGCAGCGTCACTGCCTCCAAAAATATGCTGGGACTGTCCAATTCTTCGTGGGCCAGGTAGGCAACCACCGTCGTCGTCTTTCTCTTCACCCAGGTACCATCATCGAGAGTTTCCTCGGATTCGTCGATAGAGGTAGTCGTCTCTACATCGGCAGCGTACGGATCGGATATGTCGGTGGCCGACTCGAAGATGCATTCGTCAACGCACTTACCCACGAAGGTCTCTATCGGCTGAACGCCCACTATGATTCCTTCCTTGATTTTGTTCCGTATGTGAGTCTGGTAGTAGTTCCTGGTCATGACCTTTTTAGTTATGGATTTCTTTCCATCCTCAGACAGTTCGTATTTCTCTGACTCGTCCACCTTGCATCGTATGTCTCCCTCCACTGTCTCGAATGTTATGCCTTGTTCTTCTTCAGTCGTCGTAGATGGCAAAACTTCGAGAGAAGTTTGCACGGTTGACTGATTATCTTCGAGTTTTCGTTCCAACTCCACTGTTCTTTCAAGCGTCACAGCGTCTGACGACTCGGTTCTTACGAACTCTTCTGCCGTTGGGGTATCCAGAGTGGAAATAATTTCCACAGGTTCCTGATGGGCAGTGGCGCCTTCCATTTTCAAAGGGACGGCCGGTAAAGATGGAGATATTGAAGTAGACGTTGTAGTGGTAGTGGTGGTTGAAACGATTGTTGTGGTGACGTCAATTGTGGTTGCTGCCGAACAAGATTCTGTAGCTACTGCAGTTGAGACGACGGTTTTTGTAAAGTCGATGACTGTAGATGACGGGAGATCATCGCTAATTTCTTCATGCGACTTGTCTTCGATTACCTCTGCAGAAACCATCTTGATCCTTTGCACCTCTTTGCTGAGCACTTCGTCAGTACTCTTGATTCGTTCTAACTGCTCAGAGCTTCCTTTTGTGACTTCAGCCGACGACGATGCTTCGAACCGTAGCGTTTCGAATTCAGTTATTGTCTTTTCTGTCGGTTTTTCTGCAGAAATGTCAGACCTAGTGGCATGCACCACTTCTTCGACTGGTTTCCTGTCTTCAGTTTTGATTTCCGTTTTGGTCTCCAAGTCCTTCCTTTCACCTAGTCCTGATGAGGTTGTCGATTCTGTTCCTACTGTGAGATGTAGATCTTTGATCGACTCGCTCATTTCAGTTTCTTCCCTTAACAGTACTTCTTTGACTAGTTTAGTGTTTTCAGTAAATTCTCTGATCATAGTTTCAGTTTTAATTTCTTCAGTGGCTGTTTCTTCAACTGAAACATCCTTCATTTCTTCAATTTCAGTAGTTTCTGCTTTTAAAGTAGTCGACGGGATGTCTTGTCTAATTGTTTTGACTTCGTCTGTCTTTTTGAGGTTCTCTTGTAAGTCGATCTGCGTAGTTGATTCCAGTTGAGATTTTGTTTTCTTTTTCTTGACAACAGAGGGCTTTTGAACAATTGTTTCTTGTTTGGCTTCACTGGCTGCTCCTTTCTCTACAATACTTTCTACCACAACCTCCTCAGTTTTTTGCTCCACTTTTGAATCGACTGGCATTTCTTCAGTTGTCACCGACCTTTCACCTTGTGGTTCGTCTTTCGAAGTTGAAATGGTCGCATCCAAATCCTTTTTCACTTCCTGTTTTACCTGTTCAATCTGAGTTGTAGTGGCGACCACAGCTTCCGTGCTGTCTTTAACATCACTTTTCAAAACTTCAACGACAGTTTGTTCAAAGTCTCTTTTAGAATGCGCTACTGTTTTTTCTTCTTGAAGTCGTTTGTGGCCAGCATCTTTGGCTTCATCACCTCTTGCAAATGTCAGACTTTCTACCAACGTTACCGGGAATTCGGCTATATCTTGAGGTATAGCCATCATACTGGTGGATTGAGTATCTGTCGAAGTAGTATGACTAGTGTTTGTTTCAACTGCTTCATTTGTGGCTGCTGATTCTTTGACATCTTGTTGTAAGGTTTGGTCTTCTTGAAATCGCTCAATGACAGCTTTTGTCAGGCCTTCCAAAAATTCTTCAGAGTGTTTCTCTAAACCTTCTCCTTTGACTATCTTGTTGCATGAGTCATCCTCTTCCACCGAGAGAATCTTTTCCTCCAGAAGGTTTCCTGAAGCCTCAAAATACTTCAAAATTGAGATACTCAATTCTTCTGCTAAGCAAGTGGCCTTCTTTGTGACGTCATCCAAAAATTCAGGTTCTGAATGAAAAGTTCCTTTCACTTGAAGAGATTCTGTAGCAATTGGTTTCGTCGAGCTGTCTTTAAGCTCTGTTTCGGAGAAGAACCTTTTAAATAGACTCGCAACCGGAGTCGGTCGAGGTTTTTCGACCGGCGTTTCCACTTCCTGACTCTGTTGCTCGGTTGAAAATTCCTTGTCCGAGTGGTGCCTCGCCTGGTAGAGCATAGCCTTGACCAGAGCAACTGGAATTAAAATAATACTTCATGTGCTACATTGAATCCACATGGAAATAATGTAATTATGTGGGTAAAATCCAGTTGACTCGGATAACAAAAAGCATTTTAAAAGGCTGAAGAAAGTTCTGTGTAATCTCAAACTTTAAGAGTTTTAAAAGTAAATAAACTGCTTAAAAAATTCAAACAGATCTTACGAGGAGCTCTGTACTTGGTCTCGGTGTCTCGGGCTTCCAAGACCTGCTCGAGATCCATCAAGACCCGCTCGTAGGTTTCCAGTTTCTCCTTGGTCAGCAGCTCGAGAAAATCTTTCTCTGACTGCGTTGGGGAAACATCTGGACTGGAGAAATCCATGTGGACGAGTTCTATGCCCCTCGGCTTCAGTTCCTTCACCGTTTCCACGGTCTCCAGCTGCTCTTGTACTGGAGTGAATCCAAAGGAAAGGCTCTCTGCTGTAATCTCGTGTGGCTTTTGGAACTGCAGAAGTTTCTGTGCAAAGCTCTCGTCGGCTGTAATTAATTAGCCATTTTAATTGTATAATATTATAAGTTAAAATAATAATATAATTTAAATAATAAATTAAAAATACTATTGTTATATTAAATTTCATTTTCTCAAATTCTCAATTTTTTAAAACTCTAACTTATTATCACTATTGTTAATTGGGGTCTAATTGAGAAATTATTAAATAAAACAAATTAAATAAAATAAATTTTTAGAATTGGGTAAGATGTTACTCGGGCTTGTCTGCAACACTTCATCTGTAACCTCCCTCACGTAACCATCTGACTTGGACTCAGGGATAGGTTGAGGGACTGCTTTTTGGTCCTGACGTGAGGCAGAGACTTCCCTTCTGGTAGGTTTATGGATGATTTCAATATTTTCTTCGACTACAAAGTTCCCTTCTTTTGATGCTTGTTCAATAACCTCTTGTTTTTCAGGAGTTCTCTCCTCATCCAGTTTGGCTGTCTCGGCCTGAATTGGCTGAACAATGGTTTGGGTGTCGCTCTTAAGGACTTCAACTGGTTGTAAGGATTCATCTTCAGGTTCTTGTGGTTTGCTTTCCCTGGTAACCTTCGGCTCTTCTGATTTCTGAGTCAAATTTTCTTCAACAACTTCTGGCAGCTTGGGCTTTGTAGTGTCAATAACTGACATGATGTCAACGCCTTTCACTTCCTCTAAGACTTGTGATTCAATTTCGATTCTTGAATCAACTATTACCTCGACATGTTTGATAAGTGTTTGTTCTACTTTTGCCGGACATTCCTCCAGTTTTGGCTGATCAGTTTTGGTTACTTCGGTGATCCTTACCTCTTCTTTGACAGGTGTTGGAGTAAATTCCTCCTTTTCTGGGTGAATCTTTTCAACTTTTGCCAGTAACTCAGGTCGAACCTCTTTGGTCTCTTTGACAACTAGAAGAGATTTTGCGTCCAGTTGTTTGTCGGATGGAATAGGTTTGTCAGTGATCAGTGGTTCCTCCTTTGACTCGGTGATGGTGTGTTTGATCGGACGTTCAATTCGTGATATTTCATCAACTTTCTTTTTTTCAACCGTTTCGGATGTTTCCAGAATTTTCAGATTTTCTGCTTTGACTTCTGGAACTTTTTGATCGATTTGCTCTTGTGCTGTACCTTCTAGAACCAACTGATTGTCCGGTATTTTGGATTGGGCCACTTCGACTACTTTGAGAGTTTCAGTCTCTTCCTTAGATACTGTTACTTCTTTCGTTTCGGAAAGTTCTTGTATGAATTTGTCAACTTCAAGTGGAACTGAAGAATCATTATATGGTTCAAACTTTTCCTTTTTAACTTCAGTGGTTTGGAATAATTTTGCTTGTTTCTCTACCTTCTCTTCTTTGACGGTCTGTGATTCTTCAAGTGTTTCGGTAGCGACTCTATCAGCGACAAATTCGTCGACACCCCTTTCTTCTGCAAGAGGTTTTAACTCGGTTGTTTCGTCAATGCCTGGTCGAACAGCGGCTTCCGGATGAATTTGTTCCAGTTTTGATGAATCAGGAGGGGTTTCCGTACTTTTCTTGGGTTTAGTAACAACTGCGTCTTTTTCAACTGTCATTTTGTCAATTGCTGTTTCGGGCGACATTTCAATATGGGTTCCTTCAACAGTTGTTGTGTCTAATTTCAATTCAGTGGCCTGAGTCAGTTCTGAAATTGTTTTTTGAGATTCAATCTGAGTTTCCAACTTTCTTGGAACTTCCTCTGACTTTACTTTTTCCAAAAGTTGGGCTTCGACTTGAGGCATTTCTGACTTTTCAACTTCAACTTTAGATATTTCAGTTTCTGATGATATTGATTCTTCAACTTGTGTTTGTGTGCTCTCGACTTGAACGGATTCTTTAACAACTTCGTATCTCTCAACCGAGGTCAGGGTTTGTTCCTCTGTTATCGTCAGTGGAATTTCAGCCACTTCTGTCCTTGCCATCTTCTCAGTTTCTTCTTCTTCCAGAATGAAAGTGGCTTGCTTGTCAAAGGTGATCGTCTCAGTTTCCTCCGTTTCACTTTTGACAACTTGTGGTTCAGCAACGATTTCGACTTTGATATCTGAACTCGTGACATCAATCGACGATTTGGTGTCAACGATGATTTCAGACGTTTGTGTTTGACTGATGATGGTCGAATCAGTTATTTCGATTGGAAGTTCTTGAAATGTCTTTTCTTTTTCCTCCCTGACGACTCTTTGAGTTTCAAAGACATCCACTATTTGCGTTACAACCATTTCCTTCTGCTGCACATCCTTGACTTCTAAAATTTGTGATTTCGGGGAGGCTTCCTTCGTCTGAAGTTGTAGTGATTGATCGACTGTTTTGACCGAGAGTTGATTCTCCCCAACTGAGATAGACGATGTTTCGACCGTTAATTGTTCCAAACTTTGCCCTTTAATGACTTTATTAACATCTTCTTCCTCTTCCTCTGCCCCAAATGTATATTCTTCCAGGTGTTGGGGTTTAGCTGCAAGAGGAACTGCTTCTCCAGCCTCACCTTCTGTTTCTATATCACGAGATAAAATCTTCGACACTTCAGTGACCGAGACTTCGTCTTTAAATTCGATTTTCTCTTCACAAACTGTAGAATCTTCGAGTTTAACTTTTTCGATGGTTCCAGATTCGTCTGGTTTTGACAGTTCACTTAGACATGTCAAGGGCACCACAAATTGGCCAGAAGTAGTTGAAACCAGTACTTCTGCATTAACACTTGGAGTCGATTCTTCTTTTCCGAACGTTTTCTTTTCCTCAACAACAGCAACGATAACATGTTCTTGGATAGGTTTTGTTTCATCAGGTTTGACCACAGCAGCAGAATCTGGACTGAATAAAACGACGGTGTCTTTTTGACCTGCTTCGGCCTCTTCGGCATGGCAGGTTATAGTAGTGACCTCTTTAGATTCTTCAGATTGGGAAACTACTGCTGTTTCAGTTGTCGTTGTTGCCAAGGGAGAATCAGAAGCCTCAGCTTGAACATTGTCACCTTTCCTCTTTATTTGAATCTGCTTTTGACGTTCAATCCTTGAAACTTCATCAAAGATTTCGTCCAGATCCGTCTCCTCCACAGTTTCTCCTTCAATGAAAGTTTCATCCTTTCTGTCCATCGACTGAATGGGCTTTTCAATAGGAATCTTTTCCACCGGTTTCGTGGTCGCCTTGATCAGCTTTTTGTGGTCATCCGGAGCTGTCTGGAGACTTATAGCTTCAAAAGGTTGGGCCACAATGGATGTTGTATGTTCTACTTTTTCTGTAATATTCACCTCTTGCGTGCTTAGGACTCGTTCAGAATGGGTGGTTTCGGAAGTGATGGCTTGTTTTTCTAGAGTGGTGGCGATTTGAGTTGGAAGTTCTCTCATCATTTGTTCTGTATGAGTCTGCTGCTTGACTTCTTGGTGACTTGCAGCTTGAGGAACTTCATACAAACGAACCGGTGATTCTCCGGGCTGTTCCTTTCTCCACTCGACTTTCGTAAGAACGTGTCTCTTCTTCAGCCAGGTGTTGTCCGGAAGGAGGTCGCTGCTTTCCTCGCAGACAGCGAAGATGTGGACCTTTTCTTTTTCTTCTTCGGTGTATTCCATAAAGTCCGGCACCAATCCAGGTTCATACTCCACTGTTTCCTCGAGTATCAGGGTACCTAATTCCACCTCGTGCGACACCCTCTCGACAACCTCATCGTCTGCCAAGATCTTCTCGGTCACTGGCTTCAAACACTTCTTGGTCGTTTTTTTGTAGGTGATCAGGTTTCCGTTGTCTCCCAATTCTTCGTGCTCCTCTATGTTTGCTATCTCCGTAAATTCGCTGTTGTCCGGAGCACCTCTGGCTAGTGGAAGACCTTGCTGGCTTGACAGTTGTGGTTGCTGATAAATCATGGTTTCGACTGGCCTATCTGTGGGCTCAGATTGGAGTGGTCTCCTGGTGATTTTCACGTGAACGATTTTGCGCTTTATCCAGGTACCATCATCTAGGATATCTTCAGTTTCGGTAACAGAGGTCACCTTGTCAGTAAATTCGTCGTCATCAGAAACTACCTCTGGCGATACTTCAATAATTTCTTCGGTTATTTCTGTACCTATACGTCTCCATTCATTGCCTGCTCGAACCACGTGGTCTCGACTCGTGACCTTGAACTTTAACTTGGTGCCATCGGGAGCGACCTCATCCCTTTCGTCAAACTTTGGCTCGGTCACCTGCTCCATGCCATGACTGTGGGCGAACTTGGAGCCAATCTTAGGACTCCTGACCGGGGTAGGGAGTCTCTGTGTGTAATCGTCGCGTCTCTTCCTGTAGATCTTGGCATGAGAGACTTTCCTCTTGAGCCAAGTTCCATCGGGCATCGTCTCGTTAAATTCATCTTCGGATGTTTTTCTCTCGACTCCTACCTCGTCGTCTCCTCTGAGACCTGCCTCTATCTCTTCGATGTGTTCTTCTACTTCTGTACCAAAGTTCTCCTCCCGGACCAGTCTTTCTGACCCGTCGTCGCACTTTTTGAATGTTCTCTTCTTGAAATTTCTCGTGAGGATTCTGTACCTCAGAGTTCCCCCGGTTGAGTCGGTCTCTTCTCTCTCGTCAACTCTCGGTTGGTCAGCAAACGTCACCACGGTTACTCTGCCCAGGACAGGATCAACTTTCTCCTCAACAGAGCTACCTGGATGATGATGGTGTTGAGATAATAAGGAAATCGATTCTGATGTTGCATGTTTTGCGATTTGGCCCGTCCAAATTTCAGACTCCACTTGTTTTTTCGTTCTAGGTAATGGCATAGGAATGCTTTCGGTGTTTCCTATTGTTTCACGATGGTCCTCAGATTTCTCCAGGCGCTCGGCAAATGAAGAGGCCACTATCTTCTCGTCCGAGGACCGTTCTTGACCGAAGACTTGTTCCTCGGCTAATTCGTCTGGTTCGGCTGACGATGCGGACTCCTCTGAAATGTACTCTTCAATGTCTTCAGATCTCTTGATTTCGGTTCGCCTGACCTTCCTTTTGACCCATGTACCGTCGCTGGCTGTTTCGTGAAATTCATCGATAGAAGTGGTTTTGTCCAAGTCCTCCTCTTCATCGAGGGCTACGTTTGGAGCAATTTCCGTGATCTCTTCATCGATTTCGACGCCTATCTTTTCTTTCTTGATGATCTTTTCAATGAAACCATTACCGTCCAAGGCGGGTCTCATGACGGCTATGGGCCTCATCTTTCTCTTGGTTACAATCTTGAAACATTGTCTAGTCCCATCGGATTTGATGTCTTCCCATTCTTGCACTCCCAAGGTCTCGGTTATCGGGGGCAGCTCGTAGGGCCCTGATGTCGGAGAAGAGGGCGACGAAATCATCGTGGTTTGACCGACTGGCATGACAGGAACCGGTGAAATGTGCAAAAACGTTGCCCCTTTTTTGGAGGTTACCGGAGATTCACTTGCAGGAACAGTCGAAGTCTCCTGCTTGTCTTTTGGAGGTTTGACTTTGTAAACGGTTTGAGGGGTAACTGGCAATTCTATTGGAGTCAGAATGTTCACAGTCTCCTCCTCTGGACTCAACTCTGTTATGGCCACTGTTTCTTGGTGAACCATTCGAGTCTTCGATTCGGCTTTGTCGGATTCTTGAGCTATTGCTCCAGAGGTTCTTTCTCGATCCACAACGTCTGATGTCTTTTGAACGACCTTCACCTGTTGAACCTTAGACGGTGGTATTGGGGTTACAGACTCTTGCTGTGGATGTTTGAATTCTGGCAAGTCAGATTTTGCACGTTCTTGATCGACTGGCCGCCTAGAAATTTCTACAAATTCTCCAGTAGAAGTCTGAGGAAGTTGTACCTGTTGAACTGTGGTCGTCCTTTGATCTCCGATCCTTTCTGAAGTTTCGAGAAAACGGGCTTCGCGAATCTCTTGGGTTATTTCAGTCCGGGTGTCTTGGAGAGCGATTTCATCTTCACTTTTCAGCATCGCCTTAGCAGCTGGCTGGAGTTTCAAAGAACTCCTAGTGATCTTCCTCCTCAGAACGCTGTTGTCGGGCATCTTCTCCTCAAACTCTTCGACGCTCAAAATACTTCTCTCGGCGGTTTCCGGCCTTTCGAGTTTCTGGGCATCGAGAGACACCTCGGTTATTTCGTCCTCAACCGTTGTAGCTACCAGCTCATTTTCCGTGATCGTCTCTATTATGCTCCCGTCTCTCACCACTTTTCTAGTCCTTGGTCTCTTCAACTTCCTAGTTATGGTCCTGTAATGAAGTATGGTACCATCTGGAAGCAGTTCCTCGTGTTCAACTATTTCTGGTTCTTCGATGATATCTTCAGGCATCACCTTCTCCATCGCAACCATGCTGCGCTCTTTGACTTCTTGACTTTGGACCAACGGGGTTGGCAAAGCTGTGATAAATAACAAAGGACTATTACTTTTATGTTAGTTTATATTATTACCAACAATTACTACAGACTGAATTTTATTTATTCGATTTTAGTTTAGACTAATTTTCCTCTGACCTTCGACTTTCGTCTGCTGGACTTTTGCCTCGGCAAACTTAACTTCAACATCTTCACTTGGAGGTTGATCCTTGACTCTGACGGGATGTTCCTCTTTGGACAGAGTATCCCTGGTCAGACTTGTTACGGGTACCTTCTTCCCAGTGGCAATGGCATCGTCCCACGGAGAGGCTATTGTCCGAGCCGGGGAGCGCTTCCTGGTGACCTTGATTCGTGAGACTTTTTTCTTGATCCAGGTACCGTTTGGAAGAGTCTCGTTGAACTCTTCGACAGTCGTTTCGCTTTCTAGATCTGTTCCGTGCTCTACGCTCACTCCAGGCGCTAACTCCAGGACCTCTTCCTGGATTTCTTCGCCGACAATCAATTCTTTGCGCTCCTCGCGCCATTTGCCGGAGCTGAAGTACTTCTCGATTACCGGCCGAACCGTCTGGACGGTCTGAGTCTTGTAGCGCACGGTCGTCCCATCTTCCAACCTTTCTTCCCTGGAATCAGTCGTGGTCTTTTTGTAATCCTGGTCTTCAAGTACGTCAATGATCGGCGTCTTTTCCCTCTCGTCTTCGTCCTCTTCGGCGACAGCTTCTTCTTCTTGGACGCTCGCCAGAGACGTCTCGGTGTTGGTAATGGCCACCTCCAGGCTGTCGGTCACGTCCGTTACAGTGGGGGCCTTCCACCCGCGGAACGAGGTGGGACCGTGGCTAGCCTCGTCGTCTGGTTCGTCGACGATGACGTTCTTCTGGATTGTACCCGGAAGATCGGTGTCGCTGACATCGACGATTGGTGTGGTCCTGCCAGTCGGAGCTACTGCTTCTACTGTGAGAGATGCATTGTCGGTCTTCTTGAGGTCATCCTTGATCTGAGTTTTGTCTGCATTGATTAATGTTTCAAGTTTTTTTATAAATAATAATAATAATAATAACATCAATTTTATTGTTACAGTTACAAATACCCTTGGTTTTCTTAGGAACATTCTTGACGTATTTCCATCTCGTTCCATCCCATATTTCCTCGAGCTCGTATTCAACCCCTGCGTCCAATTCGCAAACTGCAAAGTAATTAGGAATCAATAAATTTATCATTATTTTTTTAAGTGTTTTTTTTCTATTAGTTAAGCATTTACCGACATCTTTGGTACAAAGTTAACTTATTGATTATATTATAAGATTAATATTAAAAACAGTTAATGAAGTGATTAAACATTAGTCCAAGGAAAAACATGTTACCATCGGCGGTTGGCAGAAACTCGACATCGGATTCCGACGGGGTGACTGTCAGATTGGAAGGAGACTTTGAGCCATCCATATAGATGAATCTGTCGGATCCACGTCCTACCTTGATTTTATCTGATTGTAGCCAAAAATTTAGGAAATGATTGATGGTAACTCTTTGATTGATTGGCTGGTTGTGATTGAAATGATGAACTAATATATATTTTTTTTTTATTAAGCATATTTCAGCAACAATTATTTTTTATTTTAATTACAAGACTCAATTGATTAAAAATCCAGCTATGGGAACCTTTTCCAAATTCATCCTTTCCTAAGAGCGAAGCAGATTCGCTGCCGGAGTCAAAGAGGGAAACATCCTGGAAATAATTGCAATTGCATTTACTAATTAAAACTTTTCGGTGCATAATGTTTTAAATATGTATTTTTAAATTTCAATAATTTTAATGATTCTTTTTCTCTGTTGATCTGTTTTTTTAAGTACAATAATAACATTAACCTTGAATGAGGCATGCTCTCCATACGACCTATCGAGGGACAGCCCCCTTTGCATGGAAGAACCCCTGGAGGAGGCCACGTCAGCCCCCAAGTAGTCTTTGGGGGCATCCAAGCCTAGAGAATTGAACGTTAAATTCTTACCACGAATAATTAAATCAGTCGTTAAACATTAATTATAGTTAATTAGTAAATTTGTTTAATTTTGTTTTATTGTTATTATTTTCGACGAAGCAGACTAAAATCTGATAACAAAACTTTTTAAAATAACAAGTTAATTAATGATAATAATTATATTATATTATAATTATATTATTATTATAACTTAAGTAGCCACTGACTTGCATCGAGATATTCCTTGGCCACTGCCATCTCATGGACATCAGTGACCTGCCTTATGTTGTACATGCACCTGCTCAGGACATCCTCTCTATTGATCTGCTTCAATGCCTTTTCCAAGTTGTTTCCGGTGGCCTTGTCCTTGTACCTTTGAACCCAGGTGTGCAGCATGACCAGTGCTTGCTCTGGAAGGAAGTCGTAATCTGATTGAATGGCTGCCACGTCGTGGGGGGTGAGCCCCAGCTGAAGGGCAAGAGGGATCCAATCGGTGTCTAGGGCGTCCGCAATGTCGGTCAATCTGAGTTCGGCTTTTGAGATGTGCTCCTCTGTTAAAGTTGAATATATTACGATTTCATGGGGTGTTTTAAACACAGCAATTCAAATCATTTCAAAGTTAGTATATAAGATTTATTTACTCAATCATTTATTTATAGTCCCATTAAATGAGAAATATGACGAGATAACGTTAAAATTAAAATCAAATTTGCGATTACTTAAAAATAACAACAAAAGTTTCCAACCTGTTCTGTTGGCGTCTGTCCTCAATTCGAGACTGTCACCTTCGGCTCCAACATTGCAGGACATTATGTCCGCATTCTCGCCCTCTGGCATATAAACTTCGAGGGAGCAGACGGGCGCTTGGGTCACTGGGGTCAAATGGCTGGGGGTGTGGTGGAAGAGGAACTTGCCCTTAGCTTGATCGGTCATCCCCCTATCCAGCCATGTTTTGAGGAAATCGTCAGTATACCTCGCCCTGACTGGTAGTCTGTTTTCCCGGAAGGAGTGGAATATGAGGCTGTGTAGTTCACCCTGGTGCTTCCTGGTCAACGTCAGGTCGCCATCGATGTCGAGGTATAAGGGCTTGCCTTGCAAGACCTGGAGCGGATTTGATTGACTGATTGATAGATTGAAACAATTGTATAGGCACGAGACGCACAGGATTTTATCAATTTATTGGTGAAATCGATCAAATTTATTATATCAATTTATTATGGAATCACAAAATGTTATATATTCACGTCTCCAAATGCGTTTTACTTTAGCTCTTGAAACTGCATTCAATGAAAGACTCAGTCAAGACTCACAAATCAAAAGCAACCACTTCAATCAACCATACCTCAACTTCCTGGCTCTTCGTTATCTCTTCAAAATCGCAATTCCTCTGGGCATCCTTGATTTTGTCAGCCCTATCTTCAGTGACGCAGAAAATCCTAAAGTTACCCTCTCTCTGGCTGGCCCTTTTTCCCAGGACCACGAATTGGGCCAAGAAGGGCACGGCCGAAGCCCCCTGTTGCACCAGGGTGGCCTTTTCTATCCAATTTTCATTGGTCTGTTTGACTTTTACCAGCCAATACCTGTCAGAGTAGATAAGCATCTTATCTCTGAATGGAATGCACACTATCACCAGTCACGGTCATAATTATATAAGAATGATTGCATGATTTTTCCACCGCTTATCAGTGTTATAAATATTTACATTGCAATGCAATTTCTGACTAATTAAATTTTATTTAATCATTCAATTTAAAGATTATTCAAGAGTATTTTTACAGTGCGAAATTGACCTAGCGCTAAATTTCTAGATTTCCAAGTTTATTATGCAGTTAATTAAATTAATTAATTAATTTCGACTTTAATGTCGACATTACATTCAGAAAACAAGCACTGACTTTGCCGAAATGGAAGTGAGGAAGGCAGCACAGTTGTTCATGATGGTCAACGGTGTTTTGTCTGTTATGTCCTCCCATTTTGAGGCAACCTTGTCACCTACCGATGATGATGACGACGATGATATTATAATATCCATTATGATAACATAATAATCGATAATTGTAACTTTTAATAATCAATTTCAATCTACCTCTCATTTTCATATTTTTACACGTTATTCTTGGAATAAATAATTAAAATAAGGAAAATAAGAGAAGACGGAGCCAACCGGAAACGCTGCAAAGCAGTCTCGTGACCATGTAATCGTCCTGAGGTTTCTGCTTCGGCAGAGGAATCTTGACGGTCACGGGGGTGTGGAATTTCCTCCGTTTCGGTTCAATGACCACGATGGGGCTGACCCTGGCCTTCCCGCCGAATTCGAAATCAACCATGTCGTCTGGGACGTCTACGATCTAGAAAAGGAAGACGAGGAGATTGAATGACAACAGTTAGGTAACAGGTGGCGGTGAACTGTTTGACCTCAACTCACCTGCAGTTGCACCTGAGTGTCTCGCTTGACTGCACCCTCTGGTATGACCACCTGGACATCACGGTCGAGCGGAGAGGTCAGTAGTCCGCCCTCCGATCCGACGGTTTCAGACTGGCGCTTCGGTCGAGAGATGAGAGCGAAATAGACCGGAAACTTATCCGTTACTATGGTTGCGTGCTGCTTATCCAGCTCGAGTAGATCTAAGTGAATTTCAGATCCAATGCTTGGAAAATATTTCCAATATAATGTTCTCAACAAAAATATTTAGAATATTAATATCAAAATATATATAATCTTGAAACACTCCATGAATATCTCTTTGTATTAATTAAATTGCAAATTTTATTTGTTGCATTTTTTAAGAAACGAAACTATCAAGTAATTCCCCTCGTCATTCAAACATTTGATGATCGAAAGAGTAAAATACCGTCTGGTACGAGTCCACTGGTATCGATTTCACGCTCCAATGCTTCCTGAGCGGGTGGCGTTTGATGGTTGTTCCAAGTTCTTCCGTCGTCGCTTCTCATGACGACGACCTCCCTGGCCCCATCCCTCAGGGAGGCATAGTGGGGTACCTTGATGGTCACGGGACTAAACGTATAAAACGGAAAAATAATTAATTGGTGATACGGGAAATGAGGTATTTATAATAGTGACATTGATTTCATCATATTGTAAATAATACTCGCTTCTCTTGTTATTCGTTAAAATAATACTTTAAATCTTAAATTGCGTAAAATTCCAAAAAACAAAAAAAAACTGACCCCAAGAACTGGTGACCCGTTGGTCCGACCTCGATGACCCTGCAGGCCAGATCCTCTCCCTCCGGGAGGAGAGGTGGAGGATGGCGCAACTTTTCCGGCGCCAGGTAGCGGCAGGTAACACGGACGGGTGAACTCGCGCAGCCAGGCGGAACGAAAACCGACACGCCCGAGTGACGTTGGCCGTACATAGATCCACCTCTTGCGTCGACCATGAAACTGACCAGAAAACTGGAACAAGAAAGTTGTGAGCTTTGTTTTGAGGGTTGGTTATTTTTAGCAAACCAATGTTTAAAAAAAAACTAGGGCATAGTTAGGTCCGTTGTGTCAAAGTTCAAAGTTCAGATAGTTCAAATGGGGTCAAACAGGTGGCTTACTTGTTAAAAGAAGGACTGGCGGGTCTTGAACTGAGGGCGCTTATCGGTCGAGAAATTACAGGAGACTTTGTACGGAGTTCGGAACTTTTTAACTGATTTTTTATGGAATATTTGAGAATTAATCGAATGAAATATTAAATTTTTGTAACAAATACATAAAAATACTTACAAAATGATGATCATAAATAATAACTATTATTATATTTCTAATAATATTGTAAAATAATATTTTAGTTCATATTTAATATTATTAATATTAATATTGCTATTACTATTGTTATTATTTCATTGTTATTTGCATTTTATATTTTATATTATATCCTGGAAACCGCCTGGAAACGAACCCCTGCGTAGGAGGAGAAGCAGATTTCCTCCCCGTCCCTGATGTACCTGAGGTCATCGTCGGTGGCACCAGGGCCCAGTGAGGTCACGCTGCCCATTCCCTCCAACTTGTCCAATTCGAAAAGATCGTTATCGTCCTTTGGGAATTATAATAATGGTCGTCATCATCATCATCATCATCATCATCGTCGTTGTCATTCTCGTCGTCGTCATCGTCGTCATCATCGTCATCGTCGTCGTCGTCGTCATCGTCGTCGCATTCCTACTCACAAAATCAGTAGGCAGTTCCTTTACTGGTTCCAAGTCAGCTGCAGGAAAATTTTCAAAGGACCGAATTAGTGAAAGCAAATTATATTGAGTGTTAATTAAGTTTAACCATAAGTCATGAATATTAATTAACCGCTATTAATTTAGGAAATAACATTAGTGAATATAAATTAATAATAATCTGTAAGCCATAAATAATAATAATAATAACAATAATAATAATATGTAAGCTATGATTTGATTTTCTTAATGATCCCAACCTTGGTCCAGATTGATGAGGACCCTGGGCCTCGGGTAGGGTGAGGTGAAGACGAAGGACTGCACCACACCGTCCACGTCGCTGCCTCCCCCTTTTTCCAGGTCGTCTGGAAAGTACAGGCACCTGTCGAGAGTCAGCGGCAAAAGAAGTGAAGCCAGCTCTCCGTATCCGTTCCTTTGGGCTATGCACAGTGGGCTCCAGCCGTCCTAACGAAATAATAATAATAATCATCATCATCATCACTCTGACGGGAACCTTTTGGTTGAATATTCAGAAGACTGATTATAATTTTAATGAGATTGTTTGTATTAATTAATTAATCAATCCAATAACACATTCAAATGATATTCACGTTGCTCAGGGAGTTGGGCTCGGCCCCGTTGTTGAGGAGGGTGTTGACGCTCGGAAGGTCACCGTTCTGAGCCGAGTAGTGAAGGGGTGTCATGCCCAGCTGGAAAAATAGGAGAAGTGAAGTTTAGGACGATGAGGATGATGGAGATGATGGAGATGATGATGATAATGATGATGACACCACACAGAAATGACTGGATGTAATCATTACATTTGACGACAACGAAGACGACGATGAAGATGATGATGATGATGATGTCAGCAATAAACCAACCTTATTGGTTACGTTGGGCTCGGCTCCATGCTTTAACAGGTAGGAAACCATGGCGCTCTTTCCGTGGTAGCAGGCCAGGTGGAGTGGCGTGTTTCCGTTCTTGAAAGGAAAAACATTTTATTTATAATTTATTATTTATATTTCTAAGAAAATTATTTTTTAGATAAATATATTTTCAAATGTAATTCCAGTAATTTATATAAATTGAATTCAAAATGTAATTATTATATTTGAATTTAAAAAAAATATTTTAATTGTTACGTAATAATTAAAATTAATGTGATATAATATCATATTATTAATAAAATGGATCACACACATTGTCACGTGGCGTAACATCCGCTCCATAGGTCTCCAGTAGTTCGGCTGTTTCCGGTTTGCCACTTATGGCCGCGTAGTGCATCGGGGTCAAGGACGATGACGTCAAGGGGTTGACCTTTGCCCCCTTGTCCAATAGGAGCTTGGCGAATTTGTCGTTGCCCTCTTTGCATGCCAAATGAAGGGGCGTAACTTTGGCCTGTCATTGATATTAAGTTTGTGATTAAAAAATACGATTAGCATAATTTATCCCCGATAAATATTCAATCATTTATTTTCGCTGAATAAATTATATTCTGCACCAAGAGTTAAGAGTGAGGACATGAGGTCAAACCTTGGACGAGGGGTTCACGTCAGATCCCTGTGCCAAGAGGAGGTTGGCGATGTTGATCCTGTTCTCTTGGGCAGCTACGTGCAGCGGAGTATAGCCGTTCTGATAATGATGACAATGATGATGATTACGACGGCGATGACTATGACTATGACATTGATCATGGCTAAAAGTCCAAAGCGTCAAGAAGCACTAAAATAATCTCCTCATATTATTGGTATAATACGCTCCAAGACGTATCAAAGTTATCGTCACCACCATCACAATCATCATCGTCATAATCTTGTTGTCATCATAAACTTACGTGTGCCCTGCAATTGGTCAGAGCCCCCGAGTCCAAGAGGAGCTGGAGTGCATCCAGGTGGTTGTAGCGGGTGGCCACGTGGAGCGGTTTAATGCCATTGGACCCTTCCACTTCAGTGGAGACACCCCTATCCTTCAGGAGACGAGCTACCTCGATGCTGTTGTGCTTGATGGCCGTGTGCAGTGGAGTGTAGCCGCTCTGATTGTGATAGATTGGTTGAATGATTGATCAAATAATCATTCAATCCTTACATCAATCAACCAGTAAATAAACCGATCAATGATTATTGTAATTATAAAGTCTCTAATCCATCCCTGACCTTGTTTGCAACGTCGGCATTGGCTCCGTGGTCGAGCAGATGGGCGGCGCATTCCGGGCTATTTTTGGAAGCAGCCAGGTGCAACGGGGTCATCATCTCGGAGGTCTTGCTGTCAGGACTGGAGCCGTGTTTCAGGAGGAGACAGGTGCTCTCGGAGTGACCCAGTTGAGAGGAGATGTGCAGTGGCGTCAGACGATGATCCTGGAAAATGATGATGATAATGATGACGACATCGATGATTAAGGCAATGATAATAATGATGATGAGAATGATAAAGCTGCTGAGGAGTTAACTTGGATGGTTAACACAAGCCAGGTAAAAAAAACTCTATTTAAGAGGGTCACCAAAAGATAAACTATAACGTCACCGTACGTAGCTACATAAATGAATTAATATCATCATCATCATCATAATTGTTATCATCATCATTGAAAATAAGCAATACTCACAGTTCCCTTAACGTCCACCTGTGCGCCTCCGTGCAGCAGGCCACCCACGATGTCCAGGTGGTTGTTACGAGTCGCCAGGTGTAGCGGCGTGTCGCCGCGACTAGTGCGAGAGTTGACATTGACGCTTCCGCTCTGAAGGAGGGAAGATGCTATCGCTTGATTGCCAGTCAGGGCTGCTATGTGCATTGGACTGAGACCAGCCTGGCAATGACAGAATTATGATAAAGCCATAACAACAGAAATTATTATATTTGTTATTGTTGTCATTAATATTCAAAAAAGTGTGAATAATAATATCTAGATAACAATAATAATCATTTTTTTAATAAAAAAAATTCTTTAACTTAATATTATGGATTATTGTTATTATTATTATTATTATTAATATTATTATTATTATTATTATATATTATAATTTATTTATATATTTTTTTAACATTTAAATATTCTGAGAAATTAGTTATTATTATTTATTTTTAATTGTAACAAAAAACGTAAATTTACAGCTGTCTGGGCATCCAAGTTGGCCCCAAATCTTAGTAGAAGTTCAACCATGCGTGGCTTCTTCTTGATTATGGCCACGTGGAGAGGAGTGAACCCCGCCTGTAGGTAATTATAATTACAGAATAATATAATAATAGTGATATTATTTTTAATCTATCAATCAATTGATCAATCAACCAGCCAATCAATCGATTAATGATTGATAAAATTAATTGCATTATAATACTTATTAATTTACAACAATTTATAAATAATGTTATTATATCACAATTATATTGTATGGAATCCTAAAGCATACGATGATATTAAACTTATCAATTCGAAGGATTCTTGATGCATAAATAGTTTAAGACTACTACTACTTATTATTATTTCTATTATGAAATGGATCTATTAGACTCAGAAGGGAATAATAATAACAACAATTAATAACAATTATTATTATTATTAAACTATTTAATAAATGATAATAATAATAGTAATAATATTATTATTATTATTATTATTATTATTATCAGATGCACCGGCCTTGGTACGAGCGTCCACGTCACACCTCTTCTCCAGAAGCAGACGACCTGCTTTGACGCTTCCAAAGTGCGCGGCAACGTGCAGAGGCGTCAAGTCGTCCTGGATTGTGATGGTTATGATGTTGATGACGATGATGATGATGACGATGACGACGACGATGATAATGTCAATGGTTTTGTAATTTAAAATAAATAACTAAATAAATAGCATAAATTTAATAACGATTAAGAAATAAAAGTGGAATGATAAATTAAGAGGTTGGTTAAGTCATTAGCATATTATAATTAGAATATTAAACATCAGATAATAATAATAATAATAATAATAATAATAATAATAATAGTAATAATAATAGTAATAATAATAATAGTAATAATAATAGTAATAATAATAATAATAATAATAATAATAATAGTAATAATAATAATAATATTAGTAATAATAATATTTAATAATATCTCACCACGGTCCCTTCATTAATGGAGGCTTTGTTGTTCAGAAGGACTTTGCAGCTTTCAGCGTTGTCTGCCTGACTGGCATTGTGCAGTGGTGTGAGGCCATGCTTAGTCTTCGGATTGACCTTTGAACCCTTTTCCAACAGGTACCTGATCAGCTGATGATGCCCGCTCTTGGAGGCGCAGTGCAACGGGGTCATGCCGTCCTAGTTATTGGATTTCAAGAGATATGATTGGCTGGACTGCTAGGGCAACTATTATGTGGATATGTAATATTATTAGCTGGTATTACTTAATGGAGTTAATGTTGTTTATTTTTAAATTAATTGGGTAATTTTAAATTGTTTGTGCACTGAATTTATTCATTTATTGATAAAATATCGATGGAATATCGATTGAAAATATATCGAACCATGGTCTTGGAGTCAAGGTCAGCTCCAGATGTGATGAGCAGCTTCACCATTTCCAGGTGTCCACGTTTGCTCGCCACGTGGAGTGGTGTTATGCCATTCTGAATATAAGCATATGATTATGATTATCATTATGATAATAATTATTATTGTTGTTTTTATCGTTATTATTGTTATTATTATTTTTTTATTGTTCTTAATTAATTCTTACCCTGGCAGCTGCATTGACGTCTGCCTTCCTCTGAAGGAGCGCCAAACCGATGTCCACGTGACCGTAGTGGGAGGCAATGTGCAGCGGAGTGAAACCGCTCTGAAATAATTAACCAACAATAATTATTATAATCTCACTATATTATGATACAATATACATAATAATGTATGATGATAATTCTTATTGCGATAATAATAATAATATTGTACCGTTAATGACGCTATATTATATCATTAATCGCCATTAATATATTACAAATCAAAATGACAAATGGCTGTTATAATACAGCGAAAATACACTTGAAATATTAATAATAACTAGCTTTAATAATAATAATAACATTAAATGTTGCAATTATTGGTTAATGGATAATTATTATAATTATGAATTTCATTCAGTATAATATCCGTCTTAGTTACCAACCCTGGTCATCCTATTGCAGTCCACTCCATCGTTTTGGAGAAGCAATTTGACAGCCTTCATATCGTTGGTCTTGGCCGCCACGTGGAGAGCCGAGAGACTGTGCTTCTTGGAAGAGGATCCCTGCTCCATCAGGAACCTCACCACGTCTGCATGGCCCTGCTGTAGGGCCACGGACAGGGGTGTAAAGCCGTCCTGGTTGAGTAGAGAAAAGTGACGTGGGGTTGTAGGACTTTGTGGAAATGAATATCCAAGGTGGATGGGTTTTGAAATGGGTTAATTAAACATACATAGATGAATGGGTGGATAGATAAAGAGACGGATGGAAATTAGAATGGATGGATGGATGAATGAATGAATGAACAGATAGATGGATGGTCTGATGAATAGGTCACCTACATCGGTGGCCAGGTTTGGATCGGCCCTGTTGGCCACCAGCAGCTTGACGACTTCGATGTGTCCTTCCTGAGAGGCCATGTACAACGGAGTGAAGCCGTTCTGTGGTGAAAATAGATTATGAATAAATAATTAGCTCCAATTATAATAATTTAATAATTTCATTTAAGACCCTGACCAATGAAGATCGATTGCGACCTCTATGACCTAATTAATCTCAACCAATCTTAATTAATTAGTTAATCCGTCGATTATAAAAGCTAGACATGATCGTTCTAATTAACCGAGATAATTTATTCATAATCACGTAAAGTAATGTAACATAATATAATATATTCTTAATTTAACTTAACATAATTTAAATTAACATAATTAATTAATGGAAAGGAATCAGAACCATGGATTGGGCGTTGACGTTGGCTCCTCCGTCAACCAGCATCTTAGCGGCTTCCAATTTTCCAGAAAGGCAGGATATGTGGAGGGGCGTGTTCTTTTTCTAATTAATTATTAATTTATGCATTAATTAGTATCTAATTAATTATTCATAATCATTATCGCGATCCAATCAGTGACCGTATTGGTGTTTATGGTTAAATCTATGTTCAATGATTGGTCATCATATTTATTAATTTTTATAACTATGATTTAAATAACATTCAATTTCCAGCTGTCCATTCATCCGCCCGTCCATCAGTCTGTCTATTCATTTATCCATCCATTCTCCTCTCTGTCTATCCACGGATAGGTCAGTCTACGTTATGGCTTATATACTCCCACACTTCAATCAATATTCAATCCGTCGATTCAATCATATATCCATTTATTCACCCATCCATTCATCCCATCGGGCGTCCGTTAATGGACTCGTGTTCCAAATAGGAGATAAACTGCGCCACAAAACGTCTGCAATTTCCCGAGATCATTGTTCCTCCCGCCATAAACACGTTCTTAGACTGGATACGTCGTCGTCGTCATCACCATCACCATCATAACCATCACCATCATCATCATCATCAACTTTATCGCTATCCGAACAATCAGAAAATTTATGGCTAATAAATCCATTGAGTGTTTATTGAATAAATGAACTCAATTCTAAAACATACAAAGACGTTGTTTATCAAATCAGTGCAAATGTTTATTTGTAATTATTAACCAATGTACCACCACCAGTGCAATCTTTCCTGGAGATAATTTCTAGCCAGAACTTCGAACAAAAATTGCATAAATATCAACCAACACACACGCACACATTCATACACACACGTGCACACACGTACACATCACGGACGTTCGTTAAACAACACAACAACACTGATGAACAACTACATCAACCAATCCAGCAAAAAACAACAACCGTGTCTTCCCTCGCCGTCCCAAAAGAATGCTCTCAGACTCCATTTTGCCGGCACGATGATGATTATGATTCCTATTGCGCAACTCTCTCCAGAAAAAAACGTTGTGGATTTTCTCACAACGGGATACGATACTATGTCTTTCCACAAAACGATATCATCCATCAACCGCTCCACCCATTGATCCATCCAGACATCCAGCTAACCAACCAACCAACCATCCATCCATCCATCCATCAATCTATCCACTCCGTCCCTTCCATCCATTCAACTATCTATCCATCATTCCAGGCTCGCTATTACAAATCATATCCCAACAAAGGAATGTGAGAGTCTCGGTGTTTCTCACGGGAATTTATGAAACCTAGCCTAACAAACTATAATGAGGCTTTCATTATCAAATATCATCATCATCCTCCTCCTCCTCATCATCATCATCATCATCCTCTCATCATCAACATCAGCAGCATTATAATAAACTATTTCCATAATATAAATTCAAATTCTTGAATAGAACGACGGGCGGGCAACATCACAAGCAAGAAGACAACCAGAGACATACACAAATATCCAGAGATATCCAAGGATACTATTAAGGATTAATGTGTAGAGACTAGCTCGATAGATTAGACACATCATTCTAGCAATGTCTGGTGACAAATGGGTTAAAACTACTGAGCCCTACAGGTGTAGTTACATGGGTGAAACATGATGATCCACGGGCTCAAAGTACCATCCAACGTATTCTCCAAAATACCCCATCTTTCCCCCTCAAAAGTGCCTCCTCTAAAAAAAAAAGACACAAACCTTGGTGAGAGCATCCACCTTGGCACCCCTCTTCAGCAATTCCTTGACCACAGCCACGTACCCTTCTTTGGCCGACAGGTGCAAGGCAGTCAATCCGGTCTAGTAAGATGTAAACTTTGTTTTAGAATATTTTTGGCGCTGAATTTAAAGATTACATTTATTAAGAGTTGACAGGTTTAAAATGAAATAAATAAAATATATTAAAATGGATTTCTTTTTATTTATTTTCTAAATATGTCGGAGAATGAGTAGGAAAATCGAAAGCTATGTTTAAATAATTTTTATTAAATAATGTTTAATTAGAAGATTTATTTACAAGGTATTGTTTTACATCAAATATGGTAAAATATTATTTAAAAGATTGTAAAGTTTTTCCTAAAGTAAACTCAGATGCCGAAATCAAAATAATTATGGACTACATCGAGTCACATCCTCAATTTATTTCATAATATGCATTCACAAAAAAAACCTGCGTCCTACAGGTGTGGTTACATGGAAAAATTCCACATTTCCATCCATCGCTCCATCCATCCCTCTATCCATCCATCCGTCCATTCATCCGCCCATCCATCAAACCCATCCAATCGTTCGAGCAAATGATCAGAAATTCTTTATAATTAAAAACATCTTAAACTAATTAGTTTTATCTATCTGTTCGTGGCACGTGACTACGTAGGCGAGAATTAAAACCTCATGCAATTGGACCTTCGTAACGGAAGTGGGCCGAGCACGTGATTCGTAAACGACCAATCACGTTGAACGTGAATTATTTTCTCCCGTATTTTTTGTGACCCATTTTGTCAGATTAATCCCGTCCAATCATATTTTTCGTATCTCGTATTTCTTTTTTATTTTGCACAGACCGACGCGAATCGTTTTGAAATTCCCCTTTTAATTCATTTTACATTCTTTGCATTATTCAACGAATTAATTTTAAATGTTTTAAATTTAAAATTCCAAATTCTGAAACTCACAGCATCGCAGGCATTCACGTCGACCTTCTTGTTCAGGAGACGAATCAGTTTCTCAAGGTTGCCCGACCTTGCCGCCCTCAGAAGACTTCCTGTCTTATCCTTGGGCGATAATAGATTACTATATCATATAAATATCTTGTTATTGTCATTTTTTTCCACGTAAACATTTGTTTACTTTTTTTTTTACATTCGTTTTATCGATTTAGTGTCTATTTGAAGTGATAAATTAGTTAAATAAATATTTGTTGACAATTGTCAATTTAAATCGTAAATAAGATTGATTAATGTTTACCGAGTAAATGCTTCCATCTATTGCGAATCAAGTAAATCTTTTGAATATTTTAACTAATTACGTTAATCTTGTTATCATTAAATATCTAATTTCTTTTCATTCCATCGCAATTAAATTGATTTCTTTTTTGTCTAAGACAATAATTCGTTAGTAATCTAAATTCATCATTTTTAAGAAATATGAATATTAATTCTTATCTTATAAATATATTCGATTAAAGTGATTGCCCAAAACCAATCGACCAATTGGCCAATCATTCAACCAACCAACCAACTAATCAATGCAAACTAACGGAGACCCACCTTCTTGAATCTACTCAGCATGCTTTCAGACTCGAATCCTCCCAAGAAACAAGCAAAAATAATCAATCACAGAAACGCGAAATTGATTCGAATCTTTCGAATTTTTCAGAATTTCTTTTGAAAAAGATTCTTTCTTTCTTCCTTCCTTCTTTCCTTTTTTCTTCTCTGAAACCTTAAAAATCCACTTCAATCGGTCAAGAAACTAAAAACCGGTCGGCAAAGAGATCCACGTGGCTTCTATCCAGGTGGAGTGGTGGATGAAACCGGGCAGCACATGGATCAATCTCCAGGGCGTGTTACGCGACAGTTCCGGATCTATCGGAGGATCTTCAGGTCGAAAGTCAACAAAACAAGACCCGGGAAAAATCCAGACGACAGTCGAAGATTAGGAAGAAAAACTTCGACTTTGTTTGGTCAACTCTGTCGGCCGAAGCACAAACTCTTTGGGGTGAAAGGTCAGAAGCCCGGGTCACGAACTCGTTCACCTTTGACTCGCGGCTTCTATGTACGTACGACGAACTGATAAAGTACCGTGTTTATTTCACAATTTGAATTTTCCAATTTCAGAAAAAAAAAAATTTTTTATCCGACTGCCCTCTAGCGGACTGGAACCCTACCCCAACTGCTTAGTTTTCGAAATGGAAGAAGGAAAAAAAGCCACTCTGGAAGTTTCACCGGCGTGTGCCTGGAAAACATGGAGAAGGTGAAGAGGAAGACGACGATTAAGGTGAGATGGTGAGGCTTTAGAAAGAGCGGAGTTAACACCGTTCTTCCGACGTTCACTTTTCCCCCTCACTCATTCACATATTCTCTCGCTTATAGCTCCATCTCCGACGTGGATAACTACGCCACAAGAGTTTCTTTCCACTCTGGAGTTAACAGCCCTGCCGGCTCGACGCGTAGGCTGCTTCTGCAGGAGAGAATGATTGCAGTATTTTGCAACCTTTACCATCCCATTCCAGACTTTTCCAGCTCCTTGGAGAGACCCGGAGAAGCAAAACGCGCACGTTTTTGAGGCCTTCCCCTCCCCCACTCCCCACGTCAGAAGTCGGGAGAAATGTTTTCTTTTTGCCTTCCTTTCTTGTTCATTTTTCATTTTTTTTTGGTGACTTCTTGCGTTGGATCCACGTCGCTTTTCTGTCATCCGTTTTGGCTTTATGTACTTTTTTCCTTCTATTTCTTCTTCCAACTCTTTCGGATCCGTTGTTCCGGATCTTAACTTTTCCATTTTTAGTCTGGAAATTCTTGGAGGCAACTTTGGCTTTCAATCGGTTTTTGTAGACTGTTCGATCGATTCTCTTGATTCTCTGACCGAGTAACAGCCACGACTCTACGGTTCTGGATCCACCACCGATTTTTTCCAATCCATCGTGCCACCTAGTGAACGAGTTGTTCCTTTCTGAAAAATTTTGAAATGAAAATATTTAACAGAAAACATCCCAAACAAGTTATAGGTGAAATAATATGTCTACAAAGATAATTATTTATAATCCCATTAGTAATTTGTCATCGAAAAATAGTTTAAATATTTTTTCAAAACGTTCCATTCTTCCAGGTGATAATTACTCCAGGATTGTTTGACATGCCTCTCTGATCCTTAATCCAGACAGCAAAGATCGCTTTTTCCAAGGTCACAACACCTCAAGGTCGAATATTGAATTCTGACAGAGATTCATATCCTAAGGAATAAGAGACATATTGGAGAGTCTGAATCATGAAAGTATATTCAACGTTGATGATGATGACGACGACGCAGTGGAAAATATATTTTGACCAAGCCCCCCGGAGTTGCCAACGCGGCGATGATTGAGGTGATGATGCAGATGAAGATGATAATCAACCAGGGAGTGATGATGACGACGACGACTATGTTATTTGTGAGGTGACTTCCATACCCTTATCATCATTCATAGCTCGTAATTCAAAATGCATGGTCATCATCATCACTATCGTCGCCGTCGTCATCATCACCATCATCATCATCATCACAGGCGACGCTGCATATCACCGCCGTCATCGCTCCAATGGTGTCAAACAGTTGAGCGTTAATGCCATTCCACGCCAATAGCCATTCCAATTCCCCCATGATTTTATCTTTCCAATCTTATTTCTCACTTCCTCGTCCTATCCTCTCCAGCCCTGTGGCAATTGAAACAACAACAACAACAACAATTCGGCAAACAGACCTAACGCACGTCATCGTCGTCGTAAATCAACCGGAAGTACGGAGTTGTGTTTTGTGCTACCAGGAGCTATTTTTAACGTTCTTGAAGTCCCATCACCATCATCGTCATCATCATCATCGTCGTCGTCGTTATAACCGTTGCTGTCATCACGATTGCAATCATCAAAGCTACTGACAAGGAAGAGATGATGATGATGACGACGACGATGATGGCAAAGATTCTACTCCTCATTTTCGTCATCATCATCAACAGCCGAAAATTGTTTATTGTACCTCAGCGATGAGCTCACATAACGATAGCGTAATCTGATTATTTTCCGTGCAACATGGTCCCCTTTTTTTGGTTATAATAAATTGGGGAATAATGGATTTGAATACGACAGCCGACGGGCGCCTAATTATGTTAATTATGAATTAATTATAACATTCTCAGAGACAAGACGCTAACTGGAATGAGCGATCATAGAGTTTATTAGGGACAATTACAGACTGAACATTAATTCAGGTATTCACAAATTCTTTTGCTTCTTCGAAATTACTATTAGTAATGATACATTCTCCGATATAATTATGCGACTACATTTATTACTATTTAGAATTTAATAATATTTATTCACCTCAATCCCAAACGTTCCCCACCCCCAATTTATATCATTCAATGGTGCCTCCACACGACAAATTTTAAAACGAAATAATTCCGTCAGACTTCAACTATTCCACATCCTTTTGCTCGGAAGTGTAGCAAGTGTTTTTCCAATACGGCGCTTAATCGACAGCCCGGCGCTTCCGGGAATGTGGCGCTAGATAAATGGTGCAAGAATGTTCAACTTCAGAGGTCAGCCATTCCGAGCGCGTGACGTATTGGCCGGGATTCCTGCAATTCCTTTGAAAAGCTCCAATACATCACCGATCTGGCGTGAGCAACGGCATTAAATCTCGCCGCACAGGTAAAAAAAAACAAGAAAAGAAAAGCAAGTTTGATATCCCACCTGATTGCCTGGCCTTCATCCACTTACTCTCCCCTGTTCACTCGCAAACCCACCCAACCATCCACGAGTGACCCAGGGTGGCACCAGGCCGATCCAACACTCCATCAACTGAAGCCGACCATCCCCTACCCCGCTTCCATTTCTTCCTAAACCGATGCAACGACCACTCAGCCATAATCCCCTATATCTGCCATGGCCATTGCCATCATCATCGTCATCACCCTCAACATCCTCATCATCATTACCACCATCACCATTTTTGATGATGTGACTTCGGCCCGGATACGCCGAAAATGCAAAGTCGTGCATTTAGTTCAATTAACCGACTGAAAATTGGACCGCAGTTGAATTTTAAATTGGACCTCTGACTGATCATCATCATCATCGCTATCGTCATCAAGACTTGAAGAAAATCAAAAACAGTAAATGAAACAAACTCGACAAAACCATCATAACGACGACGACGACAACAACAATAATAATAACAGCAACAACAACAATGAAATCCAACATTGACTAATCTCCATCGACAACTGATACAACTAAACCTACAACTAACAGCTCGTAGATGATTCAAAACTGACAACATCGATAGGAGGATGGGGTACTGGAAGTTGCCAACGAGGGGAAAGAAGGTGGTTCACTCAAAATTCTAACAACAAAATTGTTTTTTCCAATTTAGATGGAAAATGAAAATAATTTAGCAACCATTGAAGTAAAAAAAAATTCTAGAAATTACTCTCGAGAAGAGGAAATCAGATCAAACGAATCGTTAGTAATTGCCACAAAACACGATTTCAAGGAATGGAAAAGTTTAAATCTGCAAGATTCAAAGCCCCGTCGAAAGCCAAAATGGCGACGGTCGGGCAGAGGGGAAAAACCCGACAATTTCTCGAGATGTTTTCAATTTTTAACTCGAATTTTGCTAAATCATCGACCATAAAACATTTACTTTTCGATCAAAATGGTGCTTCACAAGCTTCCAATCAACAACAGTCAACAACAACAACAACCTCCATTGTATCCAAAACAAACAAAACGTGATCAATCATAAACAACCATGACGCAAGCCAACATTATCCGGTTGAAAAACCAACAGAGGCCCAAATGATGGAAGGATCAAATAATAATCGTCATAATATAAATAATTATTTTTTATTGCTAGGTTCCCTCTGCAAGAAAAGCATTTTCAATGATATTATTTACAAGCAAGAAATCACATTTATTATAATAATAATAATCGAAAAGCAAGGAAAAAAAATTAAATAAAATCGCTGAAAAAGCAATCAATCGTCATCAAGTTATTAAGTGCTGCTGAGAAACTTACATCAAAAGTGTCGAACGATCCTCAACGACAATTAACATTTGGAACTGCTGCCAGGTCCATCCACTGTTTCGGGGGGGTGAAGGGGCCGAGAGGGGGGAGGTGAGGTAAGGGCCGCTGCCCGCGGGTCACCGAGGGACTTCGGGGAGGAGGAGGTCGATTGGTCGGGCCGATCGAACTCATCGACTCCCGAAATGCAAAAAGTTTGATCACAATTTAAGAGAATTCGTTGCCTTTGCCGAAGGACGCGACGACCCCGGAGCGGAAGCAACGCAGAAAAATCAACGACAAACAAAAACGAACGACAACAACAAAAATTACAACAACAGCAACAACAACAACGAGTGCAGAGTCGTGGCAACACTTCAGTTCGATGATGACACTCGAACTCAGAGTGAACTTAGAATGGTAAACAAGACCATAGGAACATGCAGGTCGACAGGGTACCAGGAGGTTTGATGGTGTGACCATGATGATGATGATCATTATCATCATTGCAATGGTAGCGATGATGATGGTGGTGGTGATGATGACGATGGTGGAAAAGTTCTGCGCCCGGAATGGTGCTGAAATGCGTGACCTTTGACCTCTATCAGGAAAATCTAAAGTCGTCTGCTGCTAAAATGGAGGCTAACATCTCAGGATCAGATATCATCTAATATTCATATGGCCATTGCCATCATCATCATCATCATCATTGCCGCCATCACCTTCATCGTCATCATCATCATCACCATCCACAGGATGCAGAATACTTGATCATCATCATCATCATCTACTCATTCACATTAGATTTCGAATGAGAGGGGAACAACACACATCCATCCACCCACTGTGAAGTACATAATAATTTATAACTGCATAATTTATGCACTAACTAATTACTTAATTAATTATTTGGATAGTATTATAAAATGCGCATATAGTTATATCTCCCAATGGTTAAGATTATTATCATCATCATTATTATTATTATCATCATTAATAATAATAACATTATTATTATTTTTATAACTATTAATAACTTGACAATAAATTTAAACTAGTGAACCATTTATGCTATTATTACAATAATAATTATAATTATAATAAATAATAATAATTAATATATATAATTATTATATTATTATAATAATTTATTAATTATAATAATAGTAATAATTATTATTATATTATTACATTATAATTATTATTATTATCATAATTATCATTGCACAAATGAGAAATCATGACAGACTACAAATATTGCATATTTGTGGAATAAGAACATTGAAAGAGCATCTTTTCAGAGGTTGGGGGGAATCAGCCAAAGAACCACTTTGAGGACGGTGGGCCAGGCCAGGTCATGGCAGGCCTTCCTATCTCCAGGTGCTGTTCCTCAAGGCCACGGTGACGATGCTGTTCAAGTACTTGAGACGACCTCTGACAGAAGTTGAGGCAAGTAGAGCCACCTTGACGTTCTCCCTGATGGGAAGGATGGCGGTCATGTACCACATCCAGCCCGGACCGTCCTCCGGGAAGTACTTAGGGGGTACGGGTTCGGCCTTGGCCCGCTCCTCTGCTTCCAATTGCTCTGCTCTGGCCACGATCATGGCCTCTGTCATGGCCTCCACCAGTCTGTCTTTGTCTGGCTCGTAGAAAGGACAACCGGTCTCGGGCTCCTGGACCGGTTCTGCCCAGACAGGGGGATCGGGAGTGTCGAGGGTCGGAAAGGGTCCGTAGTGGAGCAGGATTCGTCTCATCCGTTCTTCGTGCAGGGATCTGAACCAGTTTTGGCACTTGGTGTAGACCAGCTTCATCAATTCCATTGTTCCTGTGGATTCATCAGGAAAACAAATTACCAATGATCGAAAGTTAATCATTAAAAAATAAAAACATTTAAACAAAAATGTCTCAAAAATTTCACAAATATCTCCCCAGTGCCATCTCTAGTTCAGGGGGTCGACAAATTCCGACCTTTAGGCATTTCAACCCGGCCTAAAACCTTCTCATAATGCTGAAATGGCAAAAACGTTTTGCTGTCTGCTGCTGCTCTGGACCACTCGCTCGCAATGACACGAGCACGAGAACCAAAGAAATCGCAAAAGACGGACGGCGATCACCTTCCAGCTCCCTGTCAGGGATTGGTGCGTCCAAGATGTACTCCACCCTGGACTCGTAGTAGCCATCCCTGACCGTCCTGTCCCTCACCCTGAATCTCTTCCGACCCACGGTTTGCAGGACGGACCGACCGTCGTGGCTGTACTTGATCGACAGAATTTCCAGCATGGTCCCAAAGTCGACATACTCGTGCTCGCTGCGATTCAACAAATTCATTATTTATTTTTTTAATAATTAATTAAATAATCACTAATTATTTATTTTAATTATGTCAGAATCATTAAATATTAAATGACATTGCTACCGTTATCACTGTTGTTAAGAAGACAAACAACCAATCGAGATAAAAAAAGATAACTCCTCCTACGGAAAGATTCCTCACCTGGCATTGGTCGGCACCGCACACATGCCGAACTGCTTGGTGTCAGAGTCGAGGCACCTTCTGACCATGAGCTTGTAGCGGGGTTCAAAGACGTGCAGGGGGCAACTGATCGTGGGGAATGCCACGGTGCAGATGAAGATGGGGACCTTTTCGCCCCTTGAGAGGCTGAAAGAAACGTAGGACGACTTTTAATCATGGACTCCTAGAGCCACGTTAAATAATTAATATGATATCTGGTCTGAAAATAAATAAACAAAGAAACGAACGAACAACAATTCATTCAGTTTCCAACAGAACTGTTGAGAAATTTTCAAGACCTGTGGTAGCTTTCTTCAAAACTATAGTAAAGCTTTCAATAAAGTCTGAAACTCTGGCATCATCATCATCCTCATTGCCATCACCATCATCATCTTCACCATTGTCAATATGATAACAATCATAAAAAAAAACAACAACAATGGCAACAAACCAATCCAATGTGGTCATCTCTGCCAGTTCAGACACCCTCCTGCCCTCCATCTCCTCCTTGAATAAATTATCCAACAACCAAACCAGTGGCTCGGTGCTCATCCTAGACCTTGAGGCCAGGTACTGGGCAGGGACATTAGAAGTTTTCATGAAGAATTATGATTATGATGACGACGACAACGACAATGATGATGACTTACAGGGTGCAGGTTCTCTTTACACAGGGGACACGTGGACTTGTGGTCAAAGCTCCTGAGCATGCAGTCGACGCAGAAGGTGTGACCGCAGGGGGTGGTGACAGGGTCCAGGAAGGTCCTTGAAATTTTTGGGCATTGTAAATTTCGAAGGTCATTATCATCATCATCGTCGTCGTCGTCATCATCATTATTACTTGAAGCACAAGGGACATTCCAGGTCATCTTCCGTGATGAGACCAGAAATCCTTGAGATGAAATCTGTTCAATAGATTGTTAAACGGTCAACGAAGCTCGCCAATTGAGAACCCAGAACCTCTAAATTCACTTCCGCTATCATCATCATCATCGTCGATGCAGAACTCACTGACCCTGTGGATCACAGTGGGATATCGGTGGCCGGGGTGGCTTGTCGAGGAGGACGTTCCCGTTGCCCGGTGACCGGACTGCGACGGAAGATGCCGACGTGCATGACGTGGGGTAAGGGGTCGCAGCGTGCGGCCTCTGCTTTGGCCTGCACTCCTTGCCCCCTGCCTTGCACAGTGCTCTCAGAAGCAGGCAGTTTCCTCGACTAGAAGATTTCTGGGGCTCAGGAAGGGTCAGATTTTCTGACCCACTGGGGAGCTGCCCGTCATCCCCTACTACTGGTTCGACTGGCCCTTCTTTGGAAAGGGGGGAATCCTTAGAAGGATATAAGAAGAAAAAGTTTGGCTATGAATCAATGCTTGGCCTCTTTTCTTTTCATTCAGAGTGATCAATGATGGTGATGATGATTAGGCCAACTTGAAAGGAATTTAAAAATAGCCCATTCAGGTTATTGTAAAGAGCCACAACAATGGACTTTTGGCATGAAAGATTTTCCTGAATTTTCCAAAGCAATCATCGTCGTCGTCGTCATCAATTTACTCACGTGATCAGTATCATTATCGGCATTAACATCAATAGGTAGGCCAAATTAGTAAGTCAAGGTTGAATAATAAAGCATGACTCTTCTGTAGAAGTTCATCAAAAGATGCCAGGTGGAAAGATGCATGAACTGTAGAGTCATTCATTCACTCACTCATTCATTTGTTCATTCATTCAAGCAAAGGTGTGAATTCTCATTCCAGTTGCCATTCATTGCAGCATGCAAAAAAAACCTAAACCATCAGAAGGATGGCATGACTTGCTACTATTTGTTGAGACTGTCGCTGACTTCTATGACATCACTGTTGCCATGGCTACCATCATCATCACCATCTCCAAATAAATTTTTTTAAATCTTTGTGAACAAACATATGATATAATAGAATTATTTCCACAAAAGAACACATAACAACAACAACAATAATAATAATAATAAATATTATTATTACTATTACTCAAATATATATATATATATATATTTATATGAGTATATATGAGTATTTATATGATATATATATAAAGAAAATAAATTAATTAAACACAATGTTGCTGTTATTTTGAACTATTATTACATAATAACAAGGACTCAGATAATGAATGCATAGAACAGGCCCTTAAAACATCACAATTCAGGCGTAAAATGTTTTGCAGTTTTAACATCTTTAGAGATTAACAGATATTATTAATATAAAATAATTGATATTGTATATAATATATATTATATATCTTAATTAATATTAATATATAAAGATTAATAAAAATATTAATAATATCTGTTATATTAATTTTTTTAAATTAGCATTTAACGAGAGTAAAGTGAAGAAAAGTTGAACACAAATACATTTCACACACACGCATTCTACGATTCACGCCCGGACAGCTCATGCACGTGTTTTGGTGGCAAATGTATTTTTGTATAATTAACCAATTTATTTTTGTCAATTTAATGATTAATTAAATACATTGGCCTTAATGTCACCACCATCGTGACACTGAACTTGACTAAGATGATAAAAGCAAAATCATATCAAACAACATTGAGACTCATTTGCAAATCACGCATGCAGGGCGGTCCAGATAGTCCAAGCATTCGCTTGCTCATCCAGATTGGCTGCCCAAAATAGGCCTCCCTTTCTTTCGCTCGGTCCATCCCACGGTGCAGCTCGGATGCCTATGTCGATGCCGGAGATACTGCGGCACCGATTCTCGGTCCTTGCCTCAGAGTCTTACCGCTTGCGAGAAGTCACCACGTGGGGAAACAAACCCGGGATTCGAATATCGAAGTGGAGCATTAAAAAGAAGCAATGGCAGCAAAAACAAGGTAAAGGTTAGCAAATGAGAACTGTTGCTATTTTTGTTATTGTTGTCGATATTTCATTTGAGGTGCTGCCTAAGTAGAAAGGCATTGAAATTGTCAGAAAGGTGACAATAAATTATTGTTCAAAAATGATGAATTCGAGTTATTATTCTCGTAACTTCTCTTGGTAAGCAAATGTAGTGTCAAGTAATGCCATATGAATATCATCATTATCATTCATGCAATGTAATTAGAATTATTATTGGTCTCAAGTTAAAGATTTTTAGATAGATATAAAAAGCTAAGTTGTCATTAAAATGGTGTCCAAAAAGGTTTGTCTTGAAGAGTGAAAACAGATGGATAAGATTATTCATAAATTATTGTAGTAATTCAAGTTAAAAACCGAACCTATTATGATTTATCATATCAGTCTCGTTATGATGTAGATGCAAATAAACTTATTGCAAATAAGAGAACTTTTTTCAAAAGTCTCCTAAAGAGAATTATGATTTGTTCGGAGATAAATATTTAAAAAAAAAGTTGGTGACACGGAGTCATTATTTGATTTCCAGAATAAAGAATAAATACCTTGCTCGTCACCTCGTCCGGATGAAAAGGGACCGATGATGATGACGACGATGATGTTTCAGGAATGGACAAAGACGACGATGACTCGATAGTGGATGAAGATGACGGCTCGTGAGTAGATGATGAAGATGAGGTCTCGAGAGTAGAGGAAGATGATGATGATGACGATGACGACTTCGAACCTCTGCCGAAATTCTTGGGTCGGATCAAGTCGTGCACGACCTGTCGAGGTAAAAAAGCCGAGAAGGTCAGATTCGTTATCCAACAGGTTCGCATCGATAATTAATTAATATTCAATTAATATTGCACATTACATTTTATAATCACTTTTGGTATCAATATTGATGTGTTATGCTCCCACCAAAAACTTGAATTACTATCAAAATTCTTCTATCATCTCCCCCCCCTGGCCAGACAAGGGTCGGGGCCGAAATAATTTCTCTCCCAGTTCAGTCCTCACCTCTTCGAAGCTCTTCTTGACTTCCGACTGCCTTGCTGCCTGCATGCAGCGCTTGAAGTACTTGATGTAAGAAGAGAACGAGTCTTCTGCTCGGTCCAGCGACTTTGTCACCTGCGCCTTCAACAGGTAAGCCTGGAAGATGATGATGATGATTCGTCAAATCAGTAGGGAGGAGCAAACCAATATGCTAATTAGGCAATATTTAATTGTCACATTGCTAATGAGAAAATGATTGACATTTGTCAATCAAGATGTGCAGTGGCATTATGACTTTGGACATAAACCAGAAAGTAGGTTGTGCAAGTGAAAAAAATTCCCCAAACCTGGACACTGTTGTTGGTGTACTTGAGCACGGCATCGACGTCTCCCATGGCGTCCTCGGGGCGATCCATAGACAGGTAGCACTTACACCTGAGTAACATCAGGTAGGTGTCAGGGGTTAAGCCTAAATGAAAATTTTCTTTTCTTTTATTATTTAATATTACAATTAAGTTTATCTAAAAAACATATAAAAAAATCAATAATTTTAATAATTCCAATAATAATAATAATAATAATAATAATAATGTGCTGTTGACACTATAGTAATAAGACCATTTATCACATCATATACATTTATGAGATTGAGTCCAGGATGATTGTGATGGAAAGCACTTGAGGTAAACAACTTTCATCATGATGATGATGATGATGATGAGAAAGATGATGATAACAGAGATAATATCCATGATAATAGCCAGAAATAATCCATTCATCATCATCAACAACAACTTGAACTCATGAGAGAAATGAAATTCTACACTCTGCCCACGCAAGAGAATGCAGAAGCAAGCTCGGCCCTCTGAGAGCAGCCGGAATGCATCTCAAGTTGGTTTGAAACGGTTTCAAAACCCAGAATGTAGGACTGAACTAAGAAGCCAGTTCAGCTCAGTGCAGGGTCATGTTTATCAATTGGATGTGCCTTTTTGTAAACACCGATTGTTGTGGGCTGCAGCATCAGAAGTGCATTGATGGACTTAATTAATGGGGCTGCACGTTTGGGCCAGCCAATTCACCTGCTCGGAATTTGAGGAAATGCAGGCTGATGATGATGATGATGACATTTGGAAAAATTTTTCTGGAAATTAAATTTAAATAGACAGTTTATCTGCCTAAGTCAACGATAATAGCAAGAACATTAAAAATAATAGTAGTGATGATGATGATGGAACAACCATAATTTCAATGGATACTTTAGATTCAATTCCACACCTTCAACTTTTCAACATAATATGGGGGAATATTATTTCCACCGAATACAAATCATTGTTTCTATATCGTTTAAATTGGTGCCTTTAATTTTCAGATCCTCAAAATATTTTTTATGAAACAATTGCAATTTAGATTTGAGAACAATAATTTAAGAAATCAAAAACAAACACCGACCACCAGTTAGAGCCTCGTTGATGGAAATCACGGATTTCTCGTAATTCCCCGTCCTGTACAGCCTGTAAGCTTCCTTCTTCAATCTCAACAGACTGTCGACTTCGGCAAATGCGTCCAGGATTTTGTTCAGGACAATGTTGACTCTCAGTTGCTCGACCCGACCGAAGGTGGCGAGGAACTTGCCTTCGTGGCTGCATAAGATGCAGAACTCGCTACCCTCGATGCACAGCCTGCAGTAGGTGTGGCCACAAAAATCCGTCACAGGTTCCACGAAGGCGCCCTTGCACGAGGGGCAGAACAGAGGGCACGACTCGAACCTTTCGAGACGCGGGTCTCCGCAGGCCGAGGTCCCCGGGGAGGACGTTTGGGCATTCGGGCATACGTCCGGGGCAGAGAGATAAAACTCCATCAGTGCTGAAGAGAGATTTCGAAGCCTGGATGATGAGATGTCTTTACCAGAGAGACTTATGGCTCTAGTGTAACAAGATGCAGCTTCCGAGGGTTGTCCTTTAGCCAAGAACAAGTCGCCTTCTAAAAAAATCTTTTCTCCAGGATCAATCTCTGATATGTCAGAAGGCTTGCTAGCATGCAATTCTTCAGTTCTCTGAAGAGCAGAGGATTCAATTCAATTACTTCAAAGAATCAAAATTCCAAAAAGTCCCCTTTCCCCTATTTAAATATTTCCTAAGTTAAATGCAAACACAAAAAACTGATGATATTGAAATAATTTCAAGAGATAGAAAAAATATTCTTACTCCATAAAAATTTAATAAACTAGTATGAAAAGCCGAATGAAAAAAATCGCGTATCTAATTAATTCTACCAAACTAGAAATTTGTCATTGAAATGATACTTTCATCTTGAGCAAATATGACTTCTAATCAATTGCTATAATGCTTCCATTTGTTTTTTACAGAACCTTAAAATTTTCAAAGTCACAGCCAAGGAAATGAACCTTGCAGTCAGGAATCGACTTGGGATCTGCTGCAAATCCAGCCGCCGTTAGAATAACTGACGATAACGTTGACATGCCTAATATATCCGTCAATTTCCTACCAACTTTTGATTTTATTCAAAACTAATTAGCGTTTTAATGTTTAGCAATAAATTGAAGACAATAAAAATTTTTGTTTCATGATAAAAATTACTTTTTGTAGATTTGTTTGAAGTCGAATTTTCAAAACAATCATCCGCGACGGAGAAATTGCGCACCGCTCGTCACAATACATTGCTCGTTCGATTATCAACTTGAACGTTTAGTAAAGCAAATATATATAAAATAATTAACTGATAAATCTTTTGAAGAATCGTGTTTCAACCAAACGCAATGTCTCGCCATTTTAAATAACTGACTGAACTAGTTGACATTCTCGTAGTAAGTCTCCTGAAACGATTATATAACCCAAACCTTACATAATGAGACAAGTCAAAAGTGAATGATAAAATAAGCCGTTACATAAGGCCTCCTGTTGAGAATAGAACTGATTCTTTCTGGCAAACGTCAAACATTTGTCCCAATAACGACGGCGAATTAAATCTAAAAAACAATTCCTGGAAAGTTTCTCAAAAATCGGTCTTTCGCTCCTTATTTTGATTCAACCATACTGGAAAACGAAAAAGGACTTGTGCAAATCTGTGATCACCCAATGTTTTCACCCAATTCCACGACTAAGGAAAGTTCTTTGTGGAAGTTGTCAATAATTCTTGCATAAATCTTGTTATTTTAATATTTTATTTTAATTCTCACTTCGACTGAATGGATCGATCAAAATTGTTGATTACTTGTTTGAAAAGAGATTTTTTGGGCTATGTTGGCAAAGTGGAGCCTGGAACCACAAATTAATTCTGCTTCGTAGTTAATGGCATCCAAAGTGATACAAGATTTAGTTAGAAATGAAATGAATCAGAAATAGTCCGCAGTTTGAAAGGTCTGTCACAACTGGTTATGTAACCGAGTGTATCCAATTAAGAATTGGCTACTTTCCCCAAATAGAGTAGTGCGCAACATTTCATAGAGATTTAGTTCGACAAGCCGTTCTGAAAGAAAGCAGAATCGTTATTTTATTTATTACTTTTTTAAATAGAAAAACATGCTAAAAATGCGTACGTTCTTTGCGTCACGTTATTGATAGTCTCAGAGAAGCGCTGACAATATCAGTTCTCAAACAGTTGGAAATAATTCTGAATATAGAAAATAGAATTACCAGGGCCTGCTTAATATGTTTAATATTGTGTTCTACCTCAATACTCCATGCGAATAACATGTTCAATTCCAGCAGTCAAGTCTAGCAAGGTCAAGTTCAGAATGTATTTTTGCCTTCCATCTTTGAAAAACCTGCCACGAACTTACGTAACGACAAGGCAAGGATTTCGTTAAATTAATTACATAAGAGACATAAGCACGTGTCCCTTAGAAACCAAACTTCAAAAAACATCATCCGTGGCTTTCAAAAGACGTACTTGTTTATTAACAGTTTAATTTAAATCTGACAGGAAACTATTGGCGATACTGGGACTGCAGATTGTTTTCTGAACTAATGCAGTAGTTGGTCTTCTGGTTTTGCTTGAAAATATCTCCAATACACACCCAAAATCAGGTTATGACCTGGACTTTTGAAACTCGAACTTTCCTTTTTAGAACTTAACGTGTTGATACATTTAAAATGTGATACGAAAATTGATTAATTTACTAACTTTTCACCTCATTCTTCCTATTCGCATCGGCAAACTATCACCCTGTGGCATGGTCGTAAAAGTCCATGATTCCAATTTATCACGACCTTTGTACCCCTGGCACTAAATTCCGAAGGTCATTAGGGCGTCCACCAATTGAGCCCTTAGGTTAGGGCGGGTTATGCTGTCTCCTAAAAAACCTTAGATCATTCGGTCATAGGTCGAAAAGATTTGTTTCCAAACTACTTCTTCAATTACAGGAAAAGGCTCCAACAAGGTAATACTAAGGATGTCGTGAGATTGGCCCTTTACAGAGGCTTAAGGTCACGGGGCCGTCCAATGATTTACAGAGATCGTTTTCGAAAGGGTACACTTTTTTTTTGGAGGGGGGCATATAAGGTGTGTTGGATGGCATGCGGAGTCACGTGTTATGAATTTTAAGTCGGTTTTTAAATTGATTTTTATTACATTTTCATCCGAAAAACAGTCGAAATTTAAAACAGAAAAATTGAAACACCGGTCAAGAAATTGAAAACGTTTCAAATGTGAATTTTTGGAACTTTCCGCGACATCTGTTGCTTTTAAAGTGAATCGGAAATCATGGAGCCATATTTAAACAGATGACGTTTATTTCTGGATGACCTGATAATAATAATAATAATTGAACGATTAATTACAACATAACAATTAATAACAACAATAACCATTAATAATAACATCCCTAACATTAATACCACTTAAGGTGGCATGGCTTATGGTCAGAGAACAGAGATTACGCAATAAAGATTGGATCCATGATTCATAAGCGATTTCCTTATACCTCCTGTCTCAACCTTCATCCTTATCTATGGAGGAAATAATAATAATAATTATTATTATTAGATTACATCAATATTAAATGTTATAATAATAATAACTATTATTAATATAATAAAAATTATTATTATTAAATTACATTATTATTATCGTCCACACAGTATGATTAGCTCCCTGATGATGTGATTAATATTCATGAGTGAAAAAAATAATATCCTCCAATGCGATGAAAGATTATTAAATATCAGTGGATGTAAATATTAATGAGGCATGCATAATTAATCAGCATAATTACGCTACCGTCAGATTATTAGGGCATTGCGTAATATATGCTTAATAATAAACTTAATTAGCATAAACAAGATGACGTCACGAATCAACAATTTGTTATTTAACATAAATATCATCAGAAATGCACATTAATTGAATTATATCATAAAATAAATATAAAAAAAACATTTTATGAAAACGAAAAGCAAAGCAATATAAGCCGTCAGTAAGCCGGAAAAATGGCGTCACATTCCATCACCATGGAAACGACAGGAAATGGTTCAAAAAATCACGTGACGAAAACAGAAGATCTCGGATTCATCTGAGTTACGTCTGACGTCATCGAAGTCTTAAACTGTCATGGCGTCATTTTTTCACCGAGAAAAATAACAAATGCGATGCTATTATATACTTTATCATCTTTCCCATCAAAGGCCGACATTGTTATCAAAATTGGTAGAGTCATAAATAATTAAAGACGTTCAATGTTACAAAGGAAGTTGTCAAGGAATAATAATAATAATAGTAATATTGGATTTGAATATAATAATAATAATAATAATAATAATAATAATAATAATAATAGTAATAGTAATATTAATAATAATAATAATAATAATAATAAAAATAATGATGATTATGGTGACTATGAAGACCATAACGATACAAACTGCCGGCGAAGATTTGTTTAATCAATGTGGATGATGAGTCATTGATGATTATTATTATTAAATAATATTAAAAAAAAACTGCAAAATTAAAAAAATCTGGAAGTGGTACAAGAATTTGAAGATGTTCATTCATTTTATATGTTTTTCATAGGTTTGCCGACGAACGAAAACGTTAAAAATAAATGTTTTTATTTTAATTAATTTATCTTAATTCAAAATTTAATGAAATTAAAATTCTTTTCGAGAAATCATTCGCTAGATGTCTGGTCACAAGATCTCAGTACTTCCTCTTCGAAGAGACGCTCTGCCACCTGTCGATTGGAAAAGAAAAAATAATTTAAAAATCTATTTGGTTTAATTTATAAATTAGGCTTTATTAAAAATCAAAATATAGAGAATTTAAATTTTTAATCATTCTTCAAATTTAATATAAATGATTTTTGTGTGATATTAGACGATATAAACAGCAATTATGAATATTATTTGTTGATGCACTAAAAGGGAATTATATAATTGTAATTGATGCTTATTTTACAATTTCTCTAGGACGTAAAAATGTTATGACTAGGAGTGGCAGACAGGAACACGAATGGTAATATTAATAATTTGAAATAATAATAATGATAATAGTTTTCAACAAATAATAATAGCAATTTCAAAGATGACGACGACGACGACGACTGGACATACGTCAGCTCCTTCCTCTAGCGCCAAAGGCAAAAAGCCAAAGAAAATTACTCCAAGGATTGCCGGACGAAATCAAAATTGTCTTATTAAATCCAAAAGAAAAGAATAAGGGAATCTAAAAGGCAATTGAAGAGCTCTCTGGAAATATCGTCATTGTCATCATTGCATCGTCGTCGTCTTCATCATATCATCATCACCATCGTCGTCATCATCGTCTTGTGGGTTTTCACGAGGCCTATCCTCCTATAATTGGAGTGCCTTTCCTTTTGAACCGAATCCTCAGAACGTACAGAGAGTGGATTCAAATGATTGTCTTCTGCACTTGAAATTTGATTTAATTCTATCCATGGCTTAACCAACCCTCTCCCGCCTATCTTCCCGCTGCAACGAACACAGCCGCGGGCAGCATCGGCAGACGCTCCTACCACAAGCGGTGACGTCCAGCCATCAGTCAAAGCTGAGGGCCAAACCCCTTGAAAAGCCGAATCGAAATCGAACTAATTGGAAATTCCAAATGACTTGGAAAGACCTCGGCCTTCCTAATGACGTCATTACCTTATCGACACACGATTGGTCCCTTGATTGATAGATTGACTGAACAGAAATGACAGACTTTTATAGATAATCGTAAACGTCTTAAAGCCAATTTATAATCGGAAAAGCCAAGCCAATAATTTGATTTATCAAAATAAATTCTACAAAATAATATTCTTACAAAATAAATTGGAAAAGTTTTACTTAGAGTGCAACCCGTGCAAAAGCATTCCAGATCCGCCAACGGATACGTTGATATATATCCGGATATTATCTTAAAATTATAATTATAAATTATTATAAATTATATGAATATAATTACAGTTATTGAGATACAAAAACTCGAGCAAATCAATCATTGGCAGATGTTTGTGAATATTGAAGTTGGTCATTTATATTCATACATCAGACGCTGAAGAATGTCGCATATTAGCTGAACTGGGGTGGAAAATTTCAACGGTCGGCTTTGTTCACTCCTCGTGGAAATTTTTAGTTGAAAGCTGTTCAGGGAATACCTGAATGGATGGATTACAGACCGAGTGTGTTGCTGGGTGGGTAAGTGGGTGGGTAAGTGGGTGGGTGAGTGGGTAGATGAGTGAGTGAATGAATGAGTGAGAGAAACTGGCTGAGTGTCTAAGTGGTCATGTAAAGAGTGAATGAGCGAATTGGTAAATAGATAGGTGAATGGAAATTTGATGGAATACTGGTGCTATTCAAAAGAATATCGACCTAATGGATCAATTTGGAAAAGAGGTATAAATATAGAATGGACAAAGCACATCATCATCATCATCAACACCACAATCTTCATCATCATCATCATCGTCGTCAACGTTATCATTACCATTTGCGGCGTTGGAGTGACCGCCAAGTGATTAATGTTTCTTTTCCGCATTCCAAATGATAACGGAGACGACGATGATGGTGACGATGATTATTCCACATGGAAAACATTTATTCCATGGTGACGTTCCAGTGGATCCGTCGGTGCCGATTCAGATTTCCGTTGACCGTTTACCATCCGTTCCATTGTACGTCCATTCCTTCTCGCTTCCTCCTTTCTTCTGGAACTTCCGTTATTGTCGCACGGCTAGTCGTAAAATCTCTGGACTACGGTCGTTCACACCTGGAATGAGGGAGTGCAGACCACTCAATGCGACAAGTGGATTATCCGCTCGAGTCGTTACGCGGATATGGAAACGGCATCATCGTCGTCGTCATCATCGTCGTCGTCATCGCATTACCGTTACAACCTTCACTGTCTGTGTCGTTGTCGTGGCCGGTTTTCTTTCTCCCTACTGGGAGTCGGGTATTCAATATGGAGGTCAGCCAAGGGTCACCCAGGGGTGGCAAAAAATTAGCGAAAAAAGTCGCCCTGGCTGTGGTTGATCGAAGTCATCATGCAAATGTGATGACTGTTAAGTCTGCCATTTACGCCTCGAAAGATCCACTTTCCTTTCACAGGGAGAGAATTGACAGTTGGGTGGATGAACTGAAGAAAGGACGGACTGATTGAATGAATGAATGATTGATTGATTGATTGATTGATTGATAGATTTATCGATAGATTGATTCACTGACTGGCTGACTGACCGAATGATTGATTGATGGATGGATGGATGGAAGGAAGATAGGGCATAAATTTTAGACTGATGGATGGATTAATGCACGGATGTCGGTCGATTGCTGGATGAAAAAGAAAGGTCCCGGCTTTCAATGTCATTGGAATTAATCTGAGCAGCAAATTCAGAGGAATTATCTTTCATTTCCTGCCTGACAAAATCTTCCACAACTGGGATGCAATGGGATTAAGTCATGTCACGGATGTGGGAAACATCCAGGCTCACCCATTGAACGCTGGATGGAATGTTGAATTAATGACGACGACGTTGACGACGATGACGGTGATAATGACGACGACCACGGCCTACCAAAGGGGGAAGATGGAACGAGCCTCTTAACGTCATTGGATAAAAGTATCCAATGAAGTTCACCGAGGGTCAAAATGTGGGTCGTGTTTGCATGCAAATGAGTCTGTGGGCACACTCCGTGATTGGAAAACACTTGGAGATTTGGACGTTCTTCACCACTCGCTCGTCCATTCACTCATCCATCCGTCTGACCGTCCATCCATCCATCCATCTATCCATCCAACCATCCCAATGCTCTTTCATTCATCCGCCATACTGTTTTTAGAGGCGATGCTTTGCCAAGAGTGCCATTGAGAAAAGGAACTATAGATTTTTCTCCCCTGCAAATAGATTTTTACGATTATGACCTTAGAATGGCGGATATAACCGGATATAATCGGATATTCGTAGCGGCAAAATATTGGCCAGCATTCGGAGCAGATATTCGCTAAATCAGAGTCTGTCTACGGCTTTTAATGAACCCTCGATTGATGAAAGCTGATGGTCGTGGAAAGTGAAAGAATGAGGTTTTGGGGAGCAGGGTAGGTTGTGCCCCACCTCGGGGATTTGTAATACATAAGCAGGAAGGGGACAGAAAATTGTCTTCTCTCTAGATCGCTTGGTAAGGTGCTCCACAAAAAGATCAGGGTAGGGCTTGAATCCGATCACTCCAGTTCGACAAAAGCCCCATTGCTGGACAACCAATGCTCCGACATAAATTCTCGCTTGACGAGTTACATTTTTTCCACTTTTCCAATAATTAAAACGAAGGAATGTACAAGGAACGAGATCAAGGATTGTTTACTCGAAGCGGTGATCATTCCAGTGACGTGTTTATGACGTCATGAGGAAAATTCACGGTTGGATGGTTTCGAACTGATTAGGCACTTTTTCGTTTCCCGCCGCTCTTTTTTCGTCTGCTGTTTTATTTCCCGCCGGCTTCTCTGGTCGTTTGGATGTTTGCTTGGATACACCGTTCAATTCCATGAAACCTCTTTCGTCCATCCATTCATCCATCCATCCATTTGTTATCTATCTGTGCGTCCGTCGACCGTCAGTTCATACATTCTTCCAGATGTCAATCTATCCTTTCGAGAGCTCTCATTTCTGGTATATTTATTTTTGAAATTACCGATTCTGAAATAAAGTGCATCGTTTCTCGTTGAATTTTAATGTAAGATAAGACAAAAGCATAAAAACTATCGTAAATATTAATAAATGATAACAATAGTAATTGTTATTATTGTAATTGTTAGTCCAAATTTTAATTCTGAAAGGTTAAGAAGCTCATTCGAATCTCCTACTTTCCAGCTTCTCCAAAAGTTGAAGGACCAGTCCCATTGCCAGCGAAAAGCATTTTAAAGGAAGACATGCGATTGGCCAAAGTCCATTCTTTTTCCTAAAAGGCTGGCAAAAAGTCACGGAATGAGTTCTACCAGGCTTTATTATCTCAGCATAATAATGCGTATCGTTCGAGTTATATTGTCCTTTTAGCAGTTTCCGCTTTCAAGCGTTTAAAAGTGAACTTCTTTTTTTTTTCTTGTAAAGGAGACGATTATTCGTAATTCTACGCCGGAATGGAATTTCGAGTCCATCGATAATGGTTTATGGCTCTTTTTGAAAGTTCTAAAATTGTTTTCGGAGTTACTAGATGAAGAGACAAATAAAACAAATAAATTATATTGAAGACAAAATATAATCATATTTACCTTTTGAGCTAGTAGTTAGATTACGTTATTTGAGCTAAACAATTGCATCGAGTTTGTTTGAAGTGAAAATTACATTATTTTAGCTAAAACCAATTTTTAAGGGAAACTTTTCCAACAATTAAAACGAAGGAATGGACATGAAATAAACATTTCTTGACTTGAAGGTTGATTAAAAACCATCTAAAATCAATCTATAAACAAGAGTAAAATGCCATAAAAAAAAGAATGATTCCTGGGAAGCCATTAATGCTGGAATTGCAAAATAAAAGTACCAATTCGATGCAGTCTCATCAATAATCCACGCGCAAAAAAAAGATATAATTTTAAGATTTAATAACATTAAACTTTTTCGAAAGAAAAAACTCTAAAACTCAGAAAGACTTTAACCACTCTGGCCGATCGTGCCTTCTGATTTCTCTTCTGGCTTTGTTGGATCTTCTTCAGGATATTTCTATCGTTCTAGTGTCTTGCCTGTCTTGCTTTTATGGTTTTTTTCACAGTTCCTGGAACCGACTTTAGTGCCGCAATTCTGTGATCTCTCGTTTTTACGAGCGGCTAGAAAAATCTCTTCCCTCTTTATCAGCTGGAAAGCAAAAAAGCTGTTCGAATCTATTCGAGTTTCCCAAATAAGTCTCTGGGATTGCACCAAATTGCTATTTTTTGTGCCACTTCTCTATGAATTTGCGCAGGTTAGGTGGCGTGCGAATTCATAATTAAAGTCAGAAACAATTTTCTAATTTTATACTTTCCGTCTCAATTTTCGTCGCGATCTGAGGTTAATAAGGTAAACGAGGTCTGTATAAAAATTTAGAAGCATTTCTAAGGATTTCTAACGAATTTTTACGCTCCAGAAATTACAATTTACAAACTCACCTCTGTAAAATAGACACCGGAAAGTACTGCGAAAACTCCATTTTCGCAAGATCTTTGTAAACAAAACATGAAGAAATATGTTGAGGGGAAGGGAAGGCTGAGGCCGATGAAATTTTTACTCGGTTTTGAACTTGTTTCTCTGGCTACATTCAGTGTTATGTGGTGGCAGTTATGTCGCAGAGAGGGTTAAGTTTTACGTATTTTGTTATTTTGTTTACTTTCGGTAAATTTTTTAATTTCAATGTTAACGGACAGTAATGTTTGACTGACATGGATCACGTTACATCAATTGCAATGGATAGATTTGAATTTTAGTTGCTTAATAATTCTAATTTGCTATTTGCCAATTATAGTTTATTTATTTCACGTAGGAGGGCATTTATTTCATGTAGGATTGCATTTATCTCAACACGTGTATTTTATTGTTTCTTTCCACAGGAGTGAGGCACCAAGTTCAACGGGTTTCTCCCACTGTTTTGAATTGTAAGTTGTCACAATAAACTAAACTCTAAAAGTGATTTGAGAGATTGCATTGGCATTGCGTCTACTTCTGGATTTCTGTCGGGATCGGACACTTTTGTAAATTAAGACTAATTTAATTAGGAAGGAAAGAATTCGTCACCGGCATTAACAAGAAAGCCGTCGAGCGGCAAATCCGAAGGAACTAATGGGACTTTAATTAAATTTGCGAGGCAACGTATCGGATATGATTCCTACTGCTGTAAACAACTTCTGGAGAGTGCTTTTGGAGCTAATGAGACATCCACTCCTTCATCATTCGTTCCTTTGAAAGCCTCTCGGATTCTAAGATGATGACTTTTTTTGAGCAAACTGCAGACTTTTATTGCAAGTCGGAGATGTTTATTGACTTTTGTCCTTCAACGAGCATTTCAAAGCCTGTATTTACTTGTTTATAATGCTTCAATTTGTAAGAATTTCTTCAAGGAAGTCTGTGTTAAAGTTTATAAATCTTTTGCAGTTCAATCAACAACTGAACTTTAATTAAGTCCTTGTTGAGATTGAATTCCTAGATGCTCTTGATTTTGAAAACTCCTACATTTTAAAGACTTATTGCTTTGGTGATTGATTGAATATTTATTTCTTTTCATTCTTATCATCCTTTGGTCTTCTTGTGAATGTTGATTCCATTTCATTGAAGGATTTCTAGAATTTGTCCAAAAATCTAATAATACCGACCGGGATTGTTTATTTTTATTTAAATTATTCGATTATCGAAATTGATTTTTTCGAGAACATATTTTTTTTTCTAATGCCTTTTCGATTTTCCTTCCCCAATCTATACTTTCCTAAATGATTCATAATAATTCATCTTCTCAGATTTTTACTCTCTTCACGACATGGTCGCTCAAGAGCCGGGACTTCTGAAGAAAGAGGATTACGAAAAGTGGGGCGTCAAGGGGTGAACTCCTGTCGCCGAAAGCCTTACGACCCCCCTCCCCCGAAAATGTTGATCTTTTCCCACCTTTAAATAAAACCTAGGAACTTAAACCGTCGTTGTAAAAATAACTTTTTGACAAACTTGATGTGAAAAACGTCTTTCTAGACCCGCGTCCGCCAGGGTGTACCTCGGAGTACCCCCGAGTACTTTAAGACTGATACTTCGAGCGACGAGTCGCTCCTGCTCGTCGAAACTTTTATTTTGCTCCATCTGAAAGTAGTCTGCCATCTGGAAAGTCGGAGCGAAATATTCGCTGGAATTCTACGAGGAAATTGCGTTGCGAATTGCTTTCGCGCGCACGAACGTTAGGACGGATGGACCGACGGACGAGCTTTTTTTTTCTGAAAAGGCAGAATATTTGGGTAATTATTTTTCTTTTATGAATAATGAGGTTTATGGTCGCAACTTCTCGGCATGCGAAACCTTCCCCGGGGACGTACGTCGAAGAGTCAGATTTGGCCGACGTAGGTCGCTTTTGACGCGACACGAATTTATGGACGGGGTGTCAGAGATGCTGGAAAGGACCTCTGTTCTGGATGTTATTTCGGTTGTTTTGGGGCGATGGCCTGACATCATCGACGCGCGGATCAAAGGATGAGGAAAACGTCGAACGATGACTCGCTGGCGTGACGTCGTACCGCGGACGATGACTTTTAGCCAATCGAAACGTCCTGGTTTTGTGAAGGCACAAATCCCTGTTGGATTTGAGGTTTTAAGAGTCCGCGGGTTCGTCTCGACGAGTGATTGAGCCAGTCTGGCGGGCGTCTGAAGTGATGTTTTTTTATGTATGCTCCCAAGAAAAACATTTATTAAGCGTTTCAATCAAAGTGATTGACGTCGATTGTTCCACCAACCGTTTCTCTAGTTGCTCTTTGCAGTCCTCTTTGACGGACAGGACATTTTTGCTCTCTCAAAATGTTATTTTTTTTTTATCTTTCACTTTATCAATTTTCCCCTCAACTTTCCTGCCAATCACGTTTTAACCTCTCCCAGGGTCATAAATCGAGCACGTCAAAAAAGATTTTGACGATGATAAAGGTTCCCGTTCCCCTGTTGTTCAAAGACATTTTGGACGGAAGAGGGGCAAGCGACGTCTGAATTTATCACCGGCAGAAAATTTCCGAAGCGTGATTCCTGCTCAAAAGAAAAGGCAAGATCAGAGTTATGGATTTCAGTCCGTTTTTTTAACATCTTTTTTCTCTTTCGAATTTAACAAATGGACTTTTCTCACGGGTAATCATGCCGCTGGAGAACCTTTATGGTGCAAGATTAACGGTCCGACATCCTTCCCGTCGTGCGGAATTTATACCGAAGAGGGTAGATTTGCCTTCTCCATGCTTTTGTCGTGATACCTCGAATTTCTCATTTTCATACATGAGTCTGGGAAGTCGATCAAAAACAAAAAAAAAAACCATCGAAACAGTCAAAGGCACAGATTTGGATTTTTTGTATGAAAAAAAAGAAGGAAGATATGGAGTAATTCTTGTGAAATTTTATACGATTTCATGCTCTATTTGCTGTTTCAAGATTCAATACCTTGGCTAATGTTTCCGCCAGAAACAGATGGACAATTATAGTGGGTCTCTGGCCGATGGACGGCACTCCATGGCTAATGATGGAAAAGTGGAATGATGTTAAATAGAGGATTGAATCTCTCGCTCATTGATGGAGATGGCTTTTCCATTAATACTTTTAGGCTTCGAGAATAATAATAATAATGTAACATGGAGAATATAAATATCACTAATAAGCTTAATAGCGCCGAACACATGAAAATCTTTGCGCATGATGCCGGATCATCAGTCTCAATATCCTGGCACCATGGGAGGTCCAATTATCCGTAAATTATTAATATTCATTATAATCGAGGCTAAATTATTTAGGCCGACGTCGGCGGAGCTGCACGCTTTCCAGGGCCTTTACGAGCGGAGTTATGGACCGGCGCTAATAAACCGTGCGTCCGTCCGAACTGCTCTTGTAATCGTTAATCCCTGCCTCTCTTCCACCACACTCTCCGGAGTGATCGATCGTATCTTTTCCGATGACGTTTTATCAGGGACGGTCATTATCTGCCGACTCGAATGCGCTCAGAGACGATGAATGATTTAGACGACTGCGTCTCTTTCCGGCGCTCCAACTCCTCCTCGAATCCGCTATTTACGACCGGGTTTCCAGATGCAGAGCCGTGACGGTGCAGATGCGAAGGTCAAGATATTCGGATGACCTCTACTGGACTTTGGGGAAGCGCTCTCTCGGAAGTTGGACTTATTCAGAAGCCGATTCCTGACAAGATTTAATAGCATTGCACTCCTGCAGTGAAAGGTCGCAGTACAGGGTTAAAAATAACGCCCTTAGTGGATACGGAACGGCTGGGCAATTGGCGAAGTGGAGAAAAAAAAAACATTTTAGCAGCATTTGAAACGAAAATTTCATCTTTAAAATTCTTTAAGGAACAAATTCCCTTCCTTATGGAATCTTGACCTTTAGCCTGGCTGGAGTTAATAATTCGTTTTCTATATTTTCTATTTTTTCGCTTACCCCGTCACGGATCCTGATTCGACCCGGGCGGCTCTAAAACTTGCCCGGCTTTTCCCTCTTCCAGAAATTTGATTTCCACTCGACGTGACATGAACATCGGCCGTACGTCTCCCGTCGGAAGACACTTTGAAGTGGCTCAGATCGGCGAGCGATAAAAAGCAAATTCATTGTCGACGGTCATGCAATGCCAGGCTAATGGCGTCTGCTTACTGCTGTTTACTCTGGCCTTAAGAAGTTCCCATCTTTCGTCTCTCCCTTCATCCGCCTTTGTCTGTCTGCCTCTCTGTCAGGGCGAACATTTCAAAAGCTTATCCTCCAGGGGGAAACGTATTCCAAAATTTTTCAAAACCTTGCATACAAGCACAGATAGAAACTAATTGAAAAGTCCATTTGGACGAGTTTCGAGGTAGCCTTTGGTATCCTTCATTGGTATCGTTCTTTGGTATTCATCGTATCCACAGCAGCCCTAAAATCCACGTTCCCCCAGGACTCTTTAAAAACTATTCGCAAATCTTAGGAATTTATATTGGAAGTAATTATGAATTGGGATGGAGATGAATATTAGGAAATAATTTTTATTTATCCTTTAATATCTCTTTTAATGACGTTTATCGGTCGTTGTGGAAATGATTTGATTGGATGTTTGTTCGGTTAATGTGCCTTTAATGCTTCTGATGCTGATGCGAACATTTCTGGGGCTAAATCGATGGATGGACGGACGGACGGACGGACGGGAGGGAAGGAGAGATGGATGGATGGATGGAAAAACGCTCGGAAAACAAAGAAATTGTTGCCAGTTACCGTACCACGATTGTGACTACGAAAACATGAATTTTTAAATAACTACGGTGAATTGTGATCATTATTTATTATTATTATTATTGATGAATTTGTTTTTATGGCAGAGTAATGTCGGAGTGCGAGGAATCGCTATGGACCGGGCGTGAGCAGAATAGGAACGCGAGGGTAGCTCTTAAAACGCTTACTACGGGCTCAAATTGTCACTTAAACATTGCTTTTATGGAATATTTACACTTTTAAAAGGACAAAACTGTTCGAATAAACAGTGGAATTCACTTGTATTCAGTGATTTTTATTTTTGCAACGGCGCGGGGGGATTGGCCTATTTCCACATGGATCTGCCCAGATGGCGAAAACTTTGCCACGCTAAGCTGACGATCTTTCTTTACTTTTCTGATTTGGTTACGCTACAGAATCAGCCAAATACAAACAAGCGCACGATTATACACGTACGCGCACACATCCCTCTCCAACTATCTCCATCGGTATCCGAGGGATCCGCCAATCTTCTACCGACATCGAGAATTCTTCCAATTCTGACACACGATGCTTTACGGTACATTGGTGGGCATTAGAGAGACGCCAGTGAATTGATTTTCTCAGCCTAACGATGACCGATGGAGCGAAGAAACCCAACGGCCGAAAAAGAAATATCGACTGACCCAGGCGAGCGATAAATAAGGCTTGTAAACAATGGCATAACTACTCGCCAGCGACGCATAGATCAAAGATGAAGGCGTTCCACAAATGAGGGATAAAAATATGTGCATGAAAAAATGTATTCCCTCAGGACGTCCAACTCCCGAAGTTAACGATACGGATAAGGATGATGATGATGGTGGTAGTGGCGATGATGATGATAAAGATATTTAATAATTCTGATGATGGTAGTGACACAGATGACGATGAATGAGAGTACGGTTGATATGATAATGACGATGGTGATGACGACGACGAATGATTGGCGATAATGATGATGATCTTCTGGCAGATATAATGTACCTCCTACGTCCCAAATTCAGCTACTCAAGCGGTCCATGAACGATAAGATTGATATTCTTGTGGATCAAATCTCATTATCTAGCTCGAAATGTCGAGTGAGAAATAACACCACCGCAACGTCAACAGCAATCACGGTCGACATTTAAGGGCTGGAGTGGGGAACTGGCTGGCTGGCAGGGGTATTCGATGCGTAGGAGTGCACGGGATTTGTGGGAGGTACGTGATGGTAGACAATTTATTTTAATCAATGCTGAATTGCTTAATTATCGATGGATATAAATTTAATTTATATTTAATTCTTTCGTATTGGCTATTTCCAAAGATGGTTTGACTAGCCCTAAAAGCATATTACCATAAGGGTATATATGGAGCTGTTTGGAAGGCTTAATTTCATCTTTTTCCTTGATAGGGGGTAGCCATCCTCTCAATATTCTCACCTGACGTTTTTTGCTTCTCATCAAAAGTCAAGGAGGGCAACAATCATTTAGGAATTTTTTTTTGGGGGGGGGGGGGGGAGAATAACCCAAATGATGTCCCTGGGGCATCCCAGGGAAGAAGCTGCACGTGGGCAAAGGCCTGCGGTTCAGTCAATAGCAATAATGATAATGAGATTTCATAAAATAACACAAGTGGCAACTAGTCTGAGAGTTCCCACTGCGTAAATGCTCGACCAAAAAGCTCCCCGGACGGACTCGTATAAAAGCATTTAGGACTGAATTTAAATTTTAAATGGAATAATAACAAGTCATCGTAAAACTCCAGATAGAATATAATATCAATTTATTCGCATAGCGTGCATTCTCCAAACAATGCATCAATGGGCAAAGATACGAAGAAATGGGAACTTGGAGTCATACAGAAATTTGTCATACGAGGGTGGATTTTAGCCAAAGAGTGGGGGTTGCCCATCGCCCCAACCCAACCTCCCGGGACCTGGTTTTGACTGAGGAGTCACATCTGTTGACTTTGTTTTTCTTTGTTTTCCACGACCATATTGAACTAAGGTAGCTTAGAGGTGTACACCAGTAGGAGGGACGAGGGGTGAGGAAAGGTGCAACAAACCCCGTGGATATCCTCGGGATAAACACAAAAAAGAAAGAGAGTGTAGGAAGCACAATGAAGGAGAATTTTCACACCTCAGAATAAAACAATTTCATGAAAACGTCTGGATAAAAACTAAGGGGGAAGAAAAGTTATCGCCACAGGAATCTCAATGGACTTGATTTAGGAAAGGTAGGACTGCAAATGGCCTACTTGCCAAGCATCAGCCAGGGATGGTGGGGGGTGGGTCTGCTTCGGGAGTCCATAATCGGTCAGGATGGAGACCCAATGGCCGCTACCACCACCTACTTGGTATCTACTCTACTTATTGCAATCAGTACGTAAAACTTATGCAGGGAAAAGGCCAGTTCGATATTATCCACATCAACGCTATACTGCTAGTACAATACAATATTGATAATAATAATGAAAACATTAATAATAATAATAATAATAACTTATATTATACTGGTAGTAATACATAAAACCAAAATACAAAAACTTATAATACATTAATAATACACTTTTGTTTGGATTATCACCATGTAACATATTACTAATATTTTCAAAGCATTGGATAATATTAAAAAAAATTCTCGCATAATTATTGGACCCATTAAAGATATTGAATATACCTGAAGCGTGAAGAGAGCGCACACCTTTCTCCATAGACACGTAATCCGCAACAAAAAAAACCCCATAGAATCTCAAATTGCAAATGGCCGAACTCCGACCCGAGGGTTAAGAGTTCAAAATGGAAAGGTCAAACCATCCATCGTTCAAAGAGAAACAATCAGGAAATTATTTCAATAACAAATCACCGCGGGGTTGTCGACCTATATTAGGGGAGAAGGAAAAGGGGGGGGGGGAAGGGGTGGACACCCGGGGTCGTGTCCCGGCTTGAGCCAAGGCCGACCTATGACCCACGACGTTAATGCAACTCTGCTGACTTAGCAATTATTCCATAATCATCTGATGATTTAGTTTATTGGCATAGTCTCGAGAAGTCGAATTCATTACATGTATATATCGTAATTGTTAATTATTTTATTATGATAATTATAATTATTATTATTAAGTTAAATTATTATTAAGTTGAAGGTCATGATGATGATACTTCCGGTCCAGGCGGTAATTCTCCAGGCGAAAATGGCATCAGAAAAGAGGCGAGGAAACAAAATTACAGAAATAATTAGCTGTAGACGTTACGAAGACGACGATGACGATGAAGGCGAAAAGTGATGGCGATGGCGACGACGATAAGGATGATGATGATGACGATGACGATGATGATGGTGGAGACGACGACGATGATGATGATGATGATGATGATGACGATGACGATGATGGAGACGATGATGATGATGATGACGACGATGATAACGACGATGACGATGATGTAGAAGAGTGATGATGACGATGACGATGATGATGGTGGAGACGATGATGATGATGATGATGACGACGATGATGTAGAAGAGTGATGATGACGATGATGATGATGGAGACGATGAAAGGAGGATGGGCCGATGACTAACGATAATGGTCTCTCTTGTAGACCCAGCCAAGACGCCGGGAGACACAATATGCATTTAGATGTTTTCAATCTTACATTCACAAGCTAGCCTAAGAATATAATGATGTATACAATGATGGCGACGATGACGACGATGATGATAAAAGTGACTATGACGATAATGATGATGATGATGATGATTTCGTGATCACGTAGCGCGGAAGCAGCAGACCAGACAGGCAAATTGTGAAAAATCAATCTACGAACGCCATTCTAAGGCCAATATCGAGTGGAAGACACTCCTAGAATTTCAAAAAGAAACAAAAAAAATAAAAATAAAAATAAAAACAACGTTCCCCTTGAAATACGACGACGAGGACGACGACGACGGTCAAAGGTCATTTGCCATGGTGACGATGAGAAAGGAGTCGTGACCCTTTCCTGACCTTTTGAGGAAGGGAAGCCCGCATAAACAATGAATTGGGGACAGATTTTTGCTACCATTTTTTTTTCTGGAATGAGTAGATCATAAGAAAGATATAGAAAAAAGAGCTTGAAATGCATTTTTAATAAAATAGGATTAAATTTCTAAAAAAAAAGCTCGACCAGCGATTGTGGACATCGTGAATATTTATTTTTCAGAAATCGGTTCAGGGACCTTTTTTATTTGGAGGGCAGACGTGAGCACTGGACAGTGGACCGCCGAGATAACTCTGTTCAATTTTCAATTCAAGGATTAAACTCTCCCTACCTATCACCAGTTTCAAACTGTTTTCTAAATCGTAGAGGGAGGGCTTGGTGGAAGATTCTCGTCTCCCTTAAATCAACCAATGGGCGTCTGTACCAGGATGTATTGCGTTCAGGGTAGTTTGTCGGGGATTTTTGAATTTTTTGTTCGTATTTCCACGTCGATTACAGATTAGATTTCGGTTCACAAAACGTTTCCAGGCAGTTATGAATAGGAAAATAGAGGCATCATGATCGAGAATGTCGATCGGCCATGAATATCCAAGTAACGAAAGCTGGCTTATCATTTCATAATCACCTCGATGGCAATCGACTAGTATCATCTTCATCGTCATCAGTTTGGCCATGTACACCATTATCATCATCGACATCGTCGTCGTCCTCTTCACCATCACAACAACTCGGCATACATCAGCAAGTGCTTTCGCGCTAAGACTTGTGTTTTGAATCCCTCCATCGTCTGTTCCCTCTATCATCAACTTGGTTGCAGTTTCTAAGAAACTGGGAACCCGCAGTCATGTTTCTTTTGGATAATCTCTTCGAGTTTTTAACTGTTCAAGATGTTAAGACTGGATGGATGGATGGGTGGGTGGATGGATACGTGGCTGGGTAGACGGTTGGATGGATAGGTGGGCGGATGGCTGGATGGGTGGGTTATGAATTAATGAATGATTGCTTCGATGGAGCCCCTTGGCATTCCATGCGGGATATCGTACACCGCACATCGTAACGACTGCCTAATCGAACAACCTGTATCTGGGGACTCCAATATTCGCCCTACCCTTTAAAGAAGTTTTTAATAGATGGATGAATGGATGGACGTATGGATGGATGAGAGAATTGATTGATATTCCAGAGTCCAATTCCTTTTTGTTGTTTTTTGTTATTAATTTTTAGACGATAACTCAAGACTTCCAAACTTAACAGGAAATCTTGTTGAAACATGAGAGTGTCATTAAAATGACAGATGCACAACGACACGTGACATTATTTGACGCTTTTTAATGATAGCAGTTTGTGACGCACGTCACGGGGGCAGAAATTGTTCTGCTTATTTCCATCACTTTTATGGAGAGATTGGCTGGAAAGATGGGCATAGGGGTGTGTAAAATAATAATAATAATAATAATAATAATAATAATAATAATAATAATAATAATAATAATAATATTACAACCATTGGTAAGTCGGCAAAGGTTTGAAACTCTCCTCTAAGGCCGCTTTTATTCAGTTTGATGACGTTCAACCACGGAACCTGGGAAAATCCGGAATCCCTGAGGAGAACGGCAAATCAGTGCAAAGTGGGCTACGCGGAACTGGAGAATGATTAAGACATTTGATTGGTGGCTGTTGAGTGATTGAAAGCCAAGTACTGACGAATGGAGTCTTCCGAGGATGATTGCGTAAGCAAGAAGTCCATGGGATGATAAGATGGTAAGGGATGGTGAAGGATAACAACTGAATTGTTGATGACGTGGCATGGAATATTAATTATGATTATAAATATTATAACAGTAGATATCTGTTTTGAATGCGAGCATCATCAGCGTCGTCATCATCAATTCCGACACTATCATTGATGATAATTCATCCTCATCATCATCATTATCATCATCTTCGTAGACAGAGAACCACGACGCTTGGAAGTACAAAGGCACGTGGTTTCTGACGTCTTAGAAGCGTTTCCTTTCTTAATGCAAGTTAAAAACTTTGGACCCTGGAAAATGAAACGAATTGCAAATGGATGCACAAATGACAGGAAAGAAAGTAATAATGAACGAATGAATGGATGGATAGATGAATGAATGAATGAATGAATGGATGGATGCATCACATTAGTAGACTCACTCTTTACATCTCAATGTCACAAGGACTGTACATTCTGCCGACTCGGTGCCCTGGCAGAAACAAGGGCAAAGACAAATTGAGTCCGTGTGAGATTCAAGTCCTCCACCTAAAAATCGCTCCATCTTCTCCGGAAAGGTCGAAAGGAAGCCCTTTGGACGGTTGCTTGGAGATTTTGTTGACCATTTTAGAGCCAATATTTCAGCGTCCCCCTCTGGCAGAAGCGATGGCTCACCCAGCGGGGTTCAAAAAGAAGTTCAATCACATGAATTAATTCAGCGGGAAAACTTTCTGTCAATTATTCATTCGCATTGACTGAATGAATTCAGTGCATTAGCGCAGGACGAGATTACAAAGAAACCCCACGCTTGGCGTGTGCTGAGGTGTCAAAAATTTATGATCGATGGCTTCAAAATACTCTCGTCTCTTTGCTAAATTGACACCCGCTGATTATTCGAGATGGAACGATTCATTCTCACTCGCTCCCTCACTCATTCACTCACTCACTCACTCACTCACTCACTCACTCACTCACTCACTCACTCACTCACTCACTCACTCACTCACTCACTCACTCACTCACTCACTCACTCACTCACTCACTCACTCACTCACTCACTCACTCACTCACTCACTCACTCACTCACTCACTCACTCACTCACTCACTCACTCACTCACTCACTCACTCACTCACTCACTCACTCACTCACTCACTCACTCACTCACTCACTCACTCACTCACTCACTCACTCACTCACTCACTCACTCACTCACTCACTCACTCACTCACTCACTCACTCACTCACTCACTCACTCACTCACTCACTCACTTTTTGATAAATTATTAGAAATTTCTGTTTTCCATTTTAACCTCAAATTACTTTCTTATGGTTATTCATTTTACCTCGAATTTCATCTCAGTTTTTGTTTTCCAGAATTCTGAATGAGAACTAATCAAAACAGAACAAAAGAATATTTTCAGATCTTTTTAAAGATAATAATAAAATTATTAATGAAAATAATAATAGGTTTAAATACTTCATAATTTTCACAATTTAATTTATATTGTTTCGTTTTAAATGCAAATACACCTGTTTCAACGCGAGCACGAAGCACATGCTGATGGGAAAGCAATTATGAAAACAAAAAACAAAAACGTCTTTAATTTTAAATTTAAAAAAAATCATTTTTAATTCGAAATAAATTTTTTTTGTTGAGATTTTATGTCAAATCGAAAATATTTAAAATGAATCCTTCTTTCTATGAAGTATTTTCTTACTTTTTCTGTCTAAATCAAGAGGTATGACAGGTGCTTGCATCTGGTGATGATGATGATGATGATGGTTATGACGATGATGATCATGACGACGCTGGTGACTGTTACAGAGCCTATGTTTGTGCTGAGGATACTGGCGATGATGGCGATGATGAAGACGAAGACGACGATGACTGATGACACCCAAATTGATGACTCCATAAGTCGCCGCCCATTTGACGTGTTATAAAGGACATTTATCACGAGTGTATTTATGACGAAGGCGAAGACGACGATGAGGATGACGGCGGCAATGATGATGATGATGATGACGACGACGATGATGAAGATGATGATGACGACGTCGACGACGATGATGAAGATGATGATGGTGACTGGCACGAAGAGAGGGCAATGTGATAGAAAGTGGCCATTTGCAGGTTTTAAATTGTACCAATTTTTGGGAGGAAATCGTTTCATTTATATAGCGCCACTCGGCGCACGTCTCTGTGACACTCACGTGGAGTTGTTGATTTTTTCGACAAGTTCTGTAACACGGGCGAACGATATTTTGAAAGAGCGTTTGATGGAGCGAATCCATATAGGTCAACAACGGTTATTTTTATTGTTATTATTATTATTTTTATTTTATTTTACCGATGAATAAAAACCGGAAAAATAGAATGTTTAAATAGAATGGAAAGAGCAGAATGGATTGATCGCTTTCATCACCACGGAGAATTCGAATAGAGGCCCAGCTGGGAATATCCAGCTCTGAATGATAAAAGTGTTGGTGAAAGAGGGTACCACCCAGACCGTTGGGCAGCGGCCCGATGGAGTGGAGATGTACGAACCCATGTGAATTCAAGACCAGACCCCATTGAGAACAAGGAAGAGCCAGTAAAAAACCGCCCTCCAAATGCAGAAAAAAAAACACGTCTAGAAGCTGACCGATAGAGGGCCTTCAAATGGTCGCATTCCTACGCGTAGCACCTCTTTGATAAATCGCACCCCGGTGGCAGTCCGGGGCCCCCTTATCGCAAGGGGAAAGTAATTTTTCAAAGTGAATATTATTTTCCACCGGGCTCTTCCGTGTCCCGAGTTGGAACAAATGCCTCCAAGTGACGCATTGGAAGCACTGTAAATTACGGTTATAAAATTAGGAAAACGCGGTACGCTTAATTGCTTAATTGATGTAATAATTGATAACCATTAATGTAATAATGTAATAATAACTAAATATTATTATAAATGAAAAGAAATATTAAGTCACTAAAGAAAGATAGGACGAAAGGAAACTTATGCAAGAACTATGAAGAAATGGCCCGAAATATGCACAAGTCGAAATCTTGGAAAAGTTGGAAAAATAATTTTGACAAATTAAAAATCGGATTACGCTTCTCTTTGACCTGGTATCAAGCCATCATCATTATCATCATCATCAGCGTCACAATCATCGTCATCATCATCATCGTCGTCATCATCATCACCATCAGAACCATCATCATCGTCGTCGTCGAAACGACCTTTTTAGATGGTCGTCGATGAATGGGTGGATGGACTGAAAGAAGGAAAGAATGAAAAAAAAAATAATTCATCGAAAAAAAAATTTGTCTTCGCATCTGGAAAGGTCTTCAGGCTGAGTGGAGGTGCCATGCGAAAAGATTTATAATCCCCGTCATCGTCGTAGTCGTCGTCATCATTAGCTGTACACAGTTACTAATGTTATTATTATAATAATAATAATTACGCAATGTAAATAATATGATTCGCATTACAACATATTTTTTCCTTTTTTGTCTTAAATAATAATAATAATTAATTTTTTAAGTAAATAATAATTGTTATTATTTTTATCTTATAATGACTTTTGAAAGATGGCATCGTGACGAACGAGTATCGTAAGTCGTAATAAAATTAAATATTAATTACGATTTAAAATCTTTTAAAAAAAAATTCCATTACGATCTGACCGAGAGATAATGAACAATTTATACGAATAGATATAAATATTTGCATCTCCAGAACGTCTGGATTGGCTGGTTGGGGTTTGAATGACCTTTTGGAGTCTTAAATGCAATGCAATAAATATATTTTATTTTATTTATTTTTTTTTTAAATTTAAACGAGAAATAATATCTTTGAAATTGTGGGATTAAAAACCTTTTCATTTTGAATTTCCAATATTTTTGTTTTTACTTTAAATTTTCAGGCTTTTTGTACTTTCTTCCGAAAAAAACGTTGAATTATTGAAGAAATTCAGGCGATAATATTTATCGAAATTCATTTTATGGCTTGTCTGTGTTAATAATTAATACGATGAGACCGATGAAGATGACGATAATGCGAGAAAGATATTATTTTTATTATTATTATTATTATTATTATTATTATTTTATCACAATTATTATTAATGTTATTATTAAGATCATAAAATGGATCAATATAGATAATAAACATATCAATTACACATCATACTTACTTACCGCCGGATTCCCGCCAATTGCGTTGCGATTGATGACGTCACAATCCCTTCCGGTAGAAACTTCCGGCGCACGCGAGGGTTCGGCCATCTTGTTTCCTGTCGTCAATCTTTCTGTCGCTTCGGCGGTCGGCAAAGCGGAAGTCGCAGAAGTTGAGGTCGCGCGATTCTGTTTTGTATGAAAAGTGGAATTTTTGTTTTACGATTTTTGAGTTGATTTTTTATTAATTGCTTCATCGAGAAATGTTTTATTTGAATGAAATAATTACTTATTGATAATATTTATAATGCTTTTTATGTTTTTATGGATACTTTAATATAATTTGATATTAATAGAATATGAATTGATAATCTAATATAGATGTTATTATTATTATTATTAATATTATTATTATTATTGTAATTATTATCATTATAATTTTATTGCGTGGGAAAAGAAAATTAACTTTATTTTATGTAAAATTTAATTTAAAATGAAGAACTCTTCTGTTAAAAATATTTTAAAATGTGGTTCTTGAACTTTCTTTGAATTTGATTTTAAGATTGAATTTCCATTGATGAATGCCACAAGACGACAAAATGAAATTTTCATTCAATGTCTTAAAAGGAGTGAAAATAATAATCGACAATTTTATTATATTAAATAAAAAAAGAAATTAAATTAAATATGATTAAATATTTAATTGTATTTATGGCAATTAGACATTTATTAATTTATTAGTATATATTATGATTGCTCTTGATCATGGGTCAAATTTATTTACCAATTTAAATTTATAGTTGTGTTGACACTAGAAGCAGACAGCGCACCAAATGTCTTTCAGAAGAATATTACAATTTCCATGACGCCAACATCCTCGTCATTATCATTATCATAATCCCCAACGATGTCGTCGTCGTCGTCGTCATCATCTCCTTCAGCATCGCCATCAACAAAGACGTCGTTGTCGTCATCAGCAATGTCGGGAGGAATTAATTATATTTTATTCGTGGCTCGTGAAGATAAACATTTGCATAAAAAAAAAGCAAAAAATAAAAATTTAAAAGGAAATTGTTTATCTACTTCCAGCATCTTAGTTCTTTAGATTTTAAACACTTTTATCATCCTCCTCATCATCCTCATCCTCATCATCATCATCTCCATTATTACTATCATCGTCGTCGTCGTCGTCATCGTCAACAACTTCATCCTTTCGACAAACAAACAAAAACTTGCTGCAGAGCACTCGACATGAAAAAATGGCCGTCAAGAATGTTGACGTCAAAAACGCACCGTCGGCACTTGTTGACACAGTTGTTGACGCTGTTGCTGATGTTGCTGCTGACGACGTGTCGTCAGGTCGACTCGACCGACTTCGTGCGTCGTTTTCCTCCTCTTCTTGGACTCGTTCGTGACGCCGTCACGTTCGGTGAACGTCGTCACCTGGTCGCTCATCGTGTAGTAGGCGACGTCGGAGAAGCGGCAGACGTCACTTCCGTTTGTCGCTGTTGTCGTCGTTGTCGCCGTGTTGGTAGTAGTTGCGCTGATGTTGTTCTTAGCGACGTTTTGTATGAAATATTCGTCGGCCTCATGTGACTCGCCCGGTAATTTCGATCGCGCTATGCACGACGATGACGTAATTGCTGACGACGACGATGACGACGTCGATGACGATGACGACGATGATGATATGTCACCGAGTTTCAGATTTGCGAGAACCGTGTCGCCCACAGCAGCGGACGATAATGATGATGGTTGCGGTGGTGGCGATGATGATGATGATGTCCACAGCGGTGATGATGAAAATAAGGGTACCAGCGATGATGACGACGCTGATGCCGCTGACTTCTGATTGGTTGACGAGAATGACGTCACCGCGGGTGTCGAATAACGAGCCAGAACAGTCAATGGAGGCCGGCAAGACGATGACGTTGAAGACGATGCTGATGAAGATACCGGAAGTGAGAGTGATGAATTGGGGAGGGTTGCTGACGAGGGAGATTTGTTCAGGTCCTCGTGTCTCGTGATGGCATCGTTACAGAAGATGATTTCCGGTTCGGTCATTTTTCCCCCGGTATAACTTTCATTTATCGCTCGCCTCTTCCGGTAGTACCAAGTGAACCCGAAACAGCCGGTGGCAATGACCGGCGAGCGGCTAGCCGGTGTCGCCGATCTGACGACGTTCGACAGGCTGTCGCCGATTGCGCTGGCTTTTCGAAGCTGCTTGAAGCTGCCGGAAAGTGCAGAATTTCTGACGACGCTGCTCTGTTCCATCTCAGAGTTGCATCTGATGGTCCTCGTCCTCGTCTGGGACTTTTTTCCAGTTCTTTCCAAGCTGCCCGCGTTGACCTTTCTTTCATGGCGATCCGATCCTAGAACGTCGTCGAAATCTCTCAGGACAAAATGGCGATCGTACTTCAGGTAGCCTTTAGCACCTGCAGAGTCATTCGCTTTTATCCCGCCTCTAGGAGAAGAGTGATGATGATGATGATCCGTCTGCTTCTTCTTTCTCTTCATTTTCCGACCGCTCCTTCTTCCGGACTTTTCCAGATAGGCAGCGAGGAGGATGACGAAGACGACGATGACGACGGAGAGGGAAACGATGACCAGCCAGAAACGCACGCTCTGCAACCAGGCTCCGTCCTCCAGATCCGGGTGATCGTCCGGAAAGACGAACATCTGATCTAGGGTTGCGTTGCCGGAAAATATAGAGTCCGGGAAGCGTGGAAAAGCGGACGAAGAGTCTGGAAGTCGCGATCTGACCGGATCGGACGCGCTCGAATGATTGAAGAGGAGACGGAAGCGACGAGCCGTGGCCGAGAGAGCCGGCGAGCCTCCATCGGTCGCTCGCAGTTTGATGTCGAGGAGCGACAGACTGGAAAATGAAGTTCGCACTTCGTTCAGAATCGACTTCCGGATTTCAGCGCTTTCCAGTCCATCGATTCCTTCCTCCCCCGCCGCCGCCATCTTGTCGTCTCTCGGGCCTCCGCGCATGACCGACGATAGAGATTTAAAATCCTTCACTGTCAGTCTGCCTTTTCTGGAGTCAAAGTTCAGAAAACTGAGAATCATTCCTTGGGTCGAGAGAGATTGCAATGCGCCGGAACTGTTAAAGGCAGCCATTTGTTTTTGGCTGGACTCGACTGTTTTATCTATGGCGGGCGATGATGCGGAGGGACTTGCAGTCGTAGACAATTGGCGGTTGTCAAGGACGCCCGTGGGGTCATCGAGTTCAAGTGAATAGATGACCTCAGCGTTGAGACCTTCGTCTCGGTCCGAGGCTTTGAACTCCGCCACGACGCTGCCGAAGTTCAAGGACGAGGTGAAGACGGTGAGAGACTGATTGTCTGAGGAGGGGTAGATCCAGACTGGCGTGTTGTCGTTCACGTCCATGACCTGATGGGATGGTGAAGATGACAACGACGGCGACGAAGATGATGATGATGGTGGTGGATGGTGATGATGGTGAGGACGACGACGATGATGATGATAGTGGCTGTAGTGACAGTGACGATTGCGGAAGAGATGTTGATTGCGAATCGACGATTGCAGGAGATTTCTTCCTCTACCATCCATCTTGCTTAACGATTAACCGGTCGGCATTTCGAACGAAGGACGAGAAACAAATACAGCATCGAACTTGACAATGGCGTCCGTTACATGGTCTTGTTAGGGGGGCTTCGGGGTTTGGGGAGAAGAGGGGGAATGGTGCGACCATAGGTGGATGAATATCGAATTCGATTGGACTGTCGTGGCTTAGATTTGAAACCACGCGACGTGCGGTTACTTCGACGGAGAAATGAGAATTTGCTGCATTGCTCCAAACTAAAGCAGACGTCCTGACGTCAGTTTGAAGCATGAGCGGGAAATTTATCTCGACAAAGTCAGAAGAGAAATTTTAATGTTTTAATTTAGCATTTTCTTTCTTTGATTTATTTATTTTTTATTAAAAAATAGTAATTTTGTTCAAAAGTGGTTTTCTTTTATCAATTTGTCCTTGTCACGTTTTGAAATCATAATTTGACTTATCGTGAAAGTTAAAATTTTTCTTACTTCAACGACGACTGTGGCAGACGACTCTAGACGTCGGTATTCGCTGTGGCCGCTGGCGTCTCTGGCAACCACGAGGAACTTGTGGAAGTCCTGCTGCTCCCTGTCCAACGCCTCGGTTACCATGACGACGCCGTTGCTGGGGCCGACCGCGAACAGCTCCGGAATGCCTCTTCCAGACGGCGGATTGACGGACGAAACGTGCTTCTTTCCCGGAAGTGGATTTTTTTTGGTCAGGATCAGCGATCCGTTTGACCGCAGAGGACCAGGAGGATGAGGAAGACTTCTGACGGAATATTCGACCCTGTCGAACGGAGGCCCGTCCGGGTCTAGGGCCAGCACTTTCCCTATTTCGATCCAGTTTTCTTTTTTCCACCTCCTTTCGCTTCTCCCTGCCGCTGCGATGGTTTCGGTTTTTCCAGGTCTCGACGTTGCCTTCTGGCGCTTGGAATCGTAGTCTTGGAACGCATAGTCGATGTACTGATCTATGAAATCGGGGTCAGGGGTCCGATCCGTGACCCCGGAACTCTGCTCGTCTGGGGCGTGACCTTTTGCCCTCTTTTGACTGGGCTTCAGGTTTTCAAAGACGTGGAAAGTATAGACTGGTTTTGTAAAAGAAGGAGGTTCGTCGTTTATGTTTCTCACCAGGACGTGGACCGTTGCCGTTCCGGTTCGCTGAGGCGTGCCCTGATCGATTGCAAGCACCTAGTTGGTGGTTGAGTGATTGATCATTCGATTTGATTGAACGATTGCCTGGTTAATAAATTGATGAAGAGTCAAACGTTCGCAATGACGAATTGCCGGAAATCAATGCTCGAGGAAGCGTGAAAAGCTCGAAAAAGAATTTCGAATCTTATTGTAATATTAATATTATAAATAATTCGAAAATCCTGCAATTATTTTTTTTTATTGTCAGTGCATTTGATCTTGTCAAATAAAAAGCGTTTTATATTTCAAAATTATTTTCTTTATTACCTTGAAGACGTATTCTGGTCGACCGAGTTGGAAGACCTTGGAGGTCATCTTTTGAACTTTGACCTTTTCACCTTTGTATTCATTGAACCGACTGCTTCTTGCTTCCCTGTTGAACGGAAACTTCGAAAATACCCATCCTGTGCTCGACTCGATTCCAAAATAGGTTGCCATGGAAGTTTTGACGTGTGGTTTCGCTTTAAGTTTCACTTTCGATTTCACCTGGAAACTTTCTCGCTGACGTTTTTCCGCTCGTGAGTTAGACGATTGATCGGAAGAAACAGTTTCGACTTCGGTTTCACTTTCAGTTTCGGTCCCATTTTTCCCATCAACGTCCGACGGCACTAGATACTGGTCTTCGCCGCCATCGTCGTCGTCTTCGCCGGAAATGACGTATGCGATGAGCCCGTTTTCGCCGGAATCTTCGTCGACAGCTTCTACCTGGATTAGTTGGACTGGATACCTGTCGTTGTCCTCTGTGACTTCGGTCTTGTAAGTGTCCAGCTTGAAACGAGGCGTAACGTCATTCTCGTCGATGACGTCGACGCTCAAGTCGTAGCGACTCATTAGCGTCGGCGAACCGCCGTCACTACAGGTCACGGTTAGCTGGTACTTGTCCCTCGACTCTCTGTCCAGTTGTCCGCCTGTTACTATCTGGTAATCCACTCTACCGCTTTTCGGCTCAGATGCGGTCGTCCAACGGTACTGGGATTCGTCGTTCCTAGCCAGTGCTTCGTTCAGTCGCTGCTGCCTGGCCCCTTCTCTGATTGGCTGAGGCCTAGAACCAATCGTGGACGGAGACAGGGGTTTTGAAGAGGGCAGGACCTTTAGTACAAAATCTTCGCTGTTCAGGGAGCAACGAAACTGACCATTAACTCCGCTGTCTGCGTCTTGGACAACCACGTGGGCCACGAAACTGCCGGGTGTCACATTTTCAGAGACCTGGGCTGCGCTCGGTACCCAGAGGTTCAGTCGAGATGATGACGACGACGATGATTGGATAGTTGTCATGCGAGAATTGAAAGGCAAAAACGTTGACGACGATGACAAGGACATGGAATTCTCCGAATCAGACATGTGAAGCTTTGTCGGGTCCGCCATATCTGTCCTGTTGGTGTCAGGGTTCCTGGAGATGTCGTGACCCGTCGGTCCGCTACCCGATTGGTCAGCTTTCGACCAATTGTGTCCGTCAGGAAGTCGGTCTGGATGCATGGCAGACTGGAGGGTGTTAACGACGATCTTTGGCGCATTGTCGTTGACGTCACGGACCGCCACGACCACAACGGCGTCTGCGCTCAACGACTCTCGACCGCCGTCGGAGGCGCGGACGAGGAAGCGGTGGACGCTCATCGCGTCGTGATCGACGAGCCCTGAAATCGTAAAGTTGGTGATGATGGTGATGATGATGACGACGAGGACGTGATGATGATGATGATGATGATGAAATTTGATGATGACGATGATGGGCCAAGAGTCTCTCCACATCACGTCCAATTTGTCCTACGTGACATGATGAGGAGGATGACGACGACGACGACGAGGCGGCAGTTTAAGAACAATACAAACTTAGCAATCGGGGAATTTCTCTCGATTATTAGTAGGTCTTATTAATCACGATGAAATATGAGGCCACACAAGAAGACGTTGGGGATCACCATGGTGATAACGACGCCAATTATTGAGGCTAATGATGGCATAAAGATAATTCCCATTTATTACCGGGTAGTCTTACGTGATAATGATTATGGCTTTGATGATGATGATGATGATGATGATGATGACGATGACGATGATGATGATGCTGTGATGATAAAACGGCGACCAAAAATAAACGATCCTAGAATCTCATAATGGTTACTAGTTTCCAATTTATAATGTCACATTTGAATAAAAGACGATTGAAATTTTAAATCAATTTAAGACGACTTAATTTCTTTTTAAGATGATAAAATTATATTTAAATTCTTTTAAAAAAAATATGCTTTTAATTGTAAACATTGTTAATATTTTTATTTTTGTTGTTACGAAACATTTTGCAACAATTTATTTGTTTGTTTTAAAAACATTTACGTGCCTGTCAACGACGGGTCAAAGGTCAAATGGTGGCTTCCACTTAATTCAGTTTAGAAGTCGTTTGTTGTCAAAATATATATATTTTTTTTTTGTATCTGAACAAATTATAATTTGATGATGCATACGTGATGATGATAACGATATGATAATGATAACGACTACGACGGTGATGAGATATGATGATGACGATGACGATGATGATGATGATGATGATGATGATGATGATGATGATGATGATGATGATGACGATGAAGATGATGATATGCAAACGAATGACGATTTTTTTCAATCTTCTTCAAATTCAAGAGCTTTCGTCATCAGTGACGTCACCCTCGACGTGTATATTTCAAATAGAGGCAGGATATTATTACTCGGTATATGAGGACGATGACGACGGCGTTGATGATGACGATGACGACGAAGATGACGACACATCGCATTATAGCAGTTCCACTCTTGTTAGAAGGCAATAAAGACGGCACTCAACCAGGCGTTCCTATGGAAACGACAGTAATGATAATGATCTCAATCATTTCTTGCGCGAGAGGAAGAGAAATGTTTCGGTACTAATCAGGGATAGATTGATGAATGGATGGAAGGATGGAAGGATGGATGGATGGATGGATTAGTGGACCGATGAATGGATGGACTGATGAATGAATGAATTCGCTCCTAGGTCGGTATGTGTTTATCTAACACCAAATTTGAAATTTGTCAGCAGTTCTGAAAAACTTAAAAGAAAAAGAATTTATTTATCATGACGATGATGATGACTATGACGACGATGACGACGATGATGATGATGATGGTGATGGCAACAATGAAAAAGACGCAACTGCCTCAACGCGAACCTAATTTCTACGAGTAATAAAACAAAATTTACATGAAAAACGATAAAATAAATAATAATAATAATAAATACATTTCTGGCGTGTAGTCTTGTATTATTGCGCCCGTCTTCATTTTACGACTTCTGCTTCGAATTCTTGTCTACATTTTGGACGGTACTAACTTTAATAACTTCCCCTTTTTACTCTGTCGTCAATCTATCTGTCCATCCATCCTTCTAAGTTATATTCCTTTCATTCATAATTTGTTTTTCCATGTATTTTTCCATCCATCCATCCATCCATCCATCCATCCGTTCATCCATCAGCTCGATACGTCAACAAAAACAATATCATCAACAAGATCTAAGAAAGGCCTCATCCGATGGGAACTATTTTTTTTTCGAGACTCATAAAACATCGGCGGAAGAATAAAAAAAAGAAACAAACAAAACCCCAAACCACCCTTGCATCGTCCCAAGATCACACCATCGCCATGTTTTTGATTATTGAGTGAGGAGCAAATATTTTTTCTTTTTCGAAAAGGAAGAATTCCTTTCTTAATTCACAATCCTTTGTTCCTACGCGTTTGCAACTTTGTTTTCCGTGCTAAAACATGGTTGTTGGGTTGTCAGATTTTTATGCCAGCATACCTGCTTTTACAAAGCATCCATCTATTTATACATCTGTCGTCCAATATGTTTTTCTATCCGTCCTCCCATCCTTCCATCCATCCATCTGTCCATCCGTCCATCCGCCCACCCGTCCATCCGTCCGTCCGTCCGTTCATTCCTCCATTCATCGTCGATGCGTTGTACTTTTAGCACGAATGAAGGAAATTGTTTTAAAAGAACAAAACGTTGAAATCAATGAAAGGGTTTTAACGGAACAACCGAGTTATTAATGGACAAATGTATGAACAGAGGTGTGGATTGAAAAACCCTGGACGGACGGAAGGATGGATGGATGGATGGATGGATAGATGGGCGAAATGATCATGGTGGTAACTTTTTTTGATATCCAGCCTTTGGCAGAACCATGGGCTAGCCTAGCGTGTCCCTGATCACTTACGCAGAGATCCCTTGGGAAAATGCGCTATATAAATTATAAAGATGTCCTGACGGCGCCAATACACAAATGGGATGTAACTCAGCTCCAGGAAATTTTGTGAGTGTTTTTGGATATATTTCCTTCTCTGATAGTATATCATTTTTATGGCCTAGTTAAATTTGAAGACAAGATGGCGTGGTTCCATGTTATCGTTTGAAATAATGTTGAACCATTTACCTATTGATCCACTCATTTACCTATCCATCAGTCCATCCGTGTATCCGTCTAATCCATCCTATCACCCGCACGTCCTTCAATACATCAGTCATCCATCGGACCGTCTCTCAATCCGTCCATCCGTTTTATCGTTCGTTTCTTTTAAACATTTCCGAGAAGAACCGAAGACGAGTTTTACGACTTTGGACATCAAAATTTCCTTTCAAACACTGACGCAATCAAAGCACGCATTTTGGATCGAAAGTTCAGTTGTTGTTGTTGTTGTTACTGTTGTTGTTGTCATCGTCGTCAATATTCATCATCATCGTCCCAGTCGTCAGTGTTGACTCTATCGCCGTCGTCACAATTATCACCAACAACGACGTCATCGTCGTCGTCGTCGTCTTCATCTCTGACTCCACCCCGGCAGAGCCAAAAGAGTAGCAAGAATGGAAAACCCCAAATTCTTTGGGGTAGAGCAGAGAAATTATTGCCTGCAGATTACTGAGGTCAAACCGGAAAACATTTATCGCTTCCATCCTTTCTTCCCACGCCCTCCGGTGGCTGGAGTGGTGGAGAATAGATTCAATGAAGGGTGGCTGGATGGATGGATGGATGGACGGACGGACGGATGGACGGATGGATGGACGGACGGAAGGATGGACGGATGGACGGATGGATGGATGGATGGATGGATGGATGGATGGATGGATGGACGGGTGGACGGATGGACGGGTGTACGGATGGATAGACGGGCGGTCGGATGGGCGCATGGACGAATGGACGGAACCATCCGGAAAAGTTTCTAAAATTGGCGTGAGTCTGGAATGCGGAAACGAACGAAAAAGAATCAAATAAAGTAAAGCGACGAAAACTAATGACATCACGTCGTCGTCGTCATCGTCATCGTCATCATCATCGTCGTCGTCATCATCGTCATCGTCATCATCATCGTCGTCGTCATCATCGTCATCATCGTCGTCGTCATCATCGCCGTCATCGTCGTCGTCATCATCTTCACGTTAATATTTTACGAGAATATTTCAAATTAATTTGAAAACATCACCTTTTCCTACGGACATTTTGTGGAATTTTAAACCATTTTGCTCTAAAAAGAACATTATTTTGTAAGACTGTGCCTATTACATTGGATTATTCTTTTATTTCTTTATTTCTCTTTTTTCAAAAAGAAGGTCGCACGTGACGGGAGACTTTTTTTGTTTTCATTTTATTTTATGTTATGGTGGAAATTAAATTTTCAAAAAACGTTTCTGAAGATTTCGTTTCTGTCATTCATTCACTCGTCCTCTAGAATTCTTGATCTTGAGTAATTGAATAATAAAAATGATGACGACGATGACGATGATGACGTCTTTATTTATTTCTTTCTTGTTTCTTTCTTCCTTTCGACGACGACGATGATGATGATGATGGACGTCTTGATCAACTCAACTACAAACAACGACAGTAGGATATCAACGGTGACCATTTGACATTTATGTAGCGCTTTAACGACCTCTGGGGTGGTGGGGGCAGGTAGCCTCTCAAAACTCACCTGGAAGACGACTTCTGACGGCCGTCTCACGTGATTAAGATCACCTTTGTGACGGAATCGGATGAGAGATTATTCCGTGCGTTTGGATGAATTGAGATTTTCAGGAAGATTATTGACGGTAGGTTGCCACATCGCATGCTCGAATTAGTATCAAGTAATTTGTGACGGCCGTTAAAATAAAATAATTTAATAATTATTATTATTTTTAATATAATAATATAATGATAATGATTTAATATAATAATTTTAATATAATAATAACAATTATTTTTATTATAATAATATAATAATTATTATTA
>CM067529.1:3980000-4035000 GCA_034509925.1 Hirudinaria manillensis | reverse complement strand
TATTAGTCGCTCATTTGGTATTCAACAACCACAGCAACGGCATCATCATCATCATCAACAACAACAACAACCACCACCAAAAGTAGCTGAGAGCACTTCATTGTTGTGCTTAAAAATGATTGTGAAAGAAGATTGAATTTTCAATTTTGAAAAAAATGAAACAATGAAGAAAAAAACACAATTCCTGAAATGTCCAGAGGCTAGAATCTTGAAGAAATTCAAACATTTCTTTGTTTCGAACACGCACGTCGTACTCTTGGTTATTGCTCGTCCGGCCATCTTGAATGTCCAACGTCCCAGTATAACCACGTGACCGCAATATGGCGATTCTCTATCCGACCATCTGTCAATCAATTTCTCCATCCACCCCATCTAAACCACTCACTCACCCATCCACCAACCCCTCACCCACTATTTATCTCAAACTCAAGATATGGTGGCCCTACTCTGTAACCCGAGCATCCTTACAACCCAAGTATCCGGATAGATGGACGGATATGCCAAGGAGGATGGATGGATGGATGGATGGATGGATGGATGGATGGATGGATGGATGGAGATATGTTTTGGCGATCGGACGCATGAATGAATGAATGAAAGACAAATGAACGGTTAAAAATGACAGCTGTCAACACGCGAAGCGTCCATCTGATGATGGATGGATGATTGAAAAATGACTCATAATTCAACGTCGAAAGTTACGTAACTGGGAGAGTTATTTTTTCCTTTGTACCACGGCGGTGACGACGATGATGATGATGATGATGATGATGACGATGCCGACGACAACAGCGTCTCTCGACGGCTAGTTTGACAAGTCGTCCTAAGTCGCAGGTTTAAAACCAACGAAGAGTAGTTATAAATCTGGCAAAGCATCGACCCACGAGAACTGAGGCAGTGCCCAAGTCACCCTCATGGATCACAATTCACGTTGAAATGTCCAAGTCTGGGTCTTGAACTTGGGCTACCTCGGGTCATCGGAGATTCATTCTTTCGAGCGTGATTCATGCATTCACTCACTCACTCACTCATTCATTCACTCACTCACTCACTCACTCACTCACTCACTCACTCACTCACTCACTCACTCACTCACTCACTCACTCACTCACTCACTCACTCACTCACTCACTCACTCACTCACTCACTCACTCACTCACTCACTCACTCACTCACTCACTCACTCACTCACTCACTCACTCACTCACTCACTCAATGGCCCATTCATGAAGGCATTTATCCGCTGCGACAGATTAATTGCTGGAAAATCGGGCGAGAAAGTTTTAAATTTCCTGATTAATTACAGTGAAATTAATGGAAATTATTGTCTTTAATAAATCAAAATCGAAATCAGAGGCGGAAACTCAATCGAAAGACGCGGAAATAAATTTAACTCAAAAAATATTTAAAAACATTTAAAAATAAATTCAAGTTTAATTTGATTTTTATCCATTTGATAAGATTTACAACCGGAGTAATTTTTCCTTCATTAAGACGACGATGGCGACCATGATGATAATGGTGGTGATGATGATGATGCACAGTCATACGACGATCATGATGCTGATGATGACGACGACGATTGAATATTAAATTAGTTTCCAATTTTTATTACTTCGTTTTGACAACTCAATCATTTTAAAAACAAAAAATGACGATACAACTTCATTATAATCATAACGTTGAATAATAAATTATGATAAATACTGCCTCGTTAAATATTCAAGCCCCTCCCATCTCAGGGCGTTGTGGCTGACCTCGGTCACGTGGTCTCCGAAAAAGCTCCTAAATTTCTGAACTTTGAATTTCAAATGAGATTGGACATAAATATGATTTTCTAAAAAATCAAATTCATCAAATTTTTTATATAAATATTTTTAATAAAAGAATTTAATGGAATTGAAAATCTAATATATATTAAATGATATTTCCCGCATAAATGGTTGAAAGGCATAAGAAATGGACTTTTAATTACGTCTGCTCTTCCATCTTTCAAGGAGCAAACACCGGGAACCGAAATGATTTCCTGCTTTTGTGAATAAATCGTATTTTTAAGAACCATTTTTCTACGATTTGATATAAAATTCGAGAAAATAAAATAAATTAACGCAATGAAATTGTACCCCCCAAAAAGTGAATAAAATATCACATTAATTTAATTAACGACATAATTTTAAATGCCAAGAAAATGACGAAAACTCATTTCCGTTCCATCGCATCCGACATTTTCCCGTCATTTTCAAAATGGTTTTTTTCTGGATTTAAAAATTTGTCCGGAAATCCCGAAGATTATAAAAATAAAAGAATATTCAATTTAAAAATGTTATTTATTAAAGTTTAAAAAAAATTATGCGTTGTGTTTATGGCGGTTTATGAGCTATTCAAATAAATATAATTATCATATGGAGGAGAGAATAATTTCTCGTTAATGCATTACGTGCAATAATATTACGGTGGAGACTATTGTTGTATAGGGTGAGGTGTTGGACTAGGATTACGGAGGGGGTCGTCCATGGTTGGGTATTCACCTCGACGAGAGCAGATACATTCATCCATGCGTCAATGCACCATTCAGGCCAATCCAACAGTCGTCCGTGCTTCAAATGAGACGATATTTCAACTTGATCGGCCATGCAATGCCTTAGTTTGATTGCCATGTCTGTATGGAATTCAAGGAGAGGAAATCCAGGCGATCGTCCTTTTGGTAATCCATCCACACTTCCATCCGTTCATCAACATACTCATTCATTTATTCTTCAGTTCATTCACCAATTCATTCATCACCCATTCACTCATCAATCCATCAAACCATCCATCCATCAGTTTCTCTTCACGTAATGAAAAGTGTAGATTTATGAACAGTCAAATCCTGGTCATCCATCAATAAAGGCGATAATTTAATTTTAGCAAAACACAGGTCACCCGGCTAATGTTGTTGTTGTTCTTGCTGCTGTTTTTGTTGTTCTTATTATGGGTTTTTGTTGCCGTATTTCAGGTATATGCCATTTCTGTTGCAACTGATAATTATCCATCCATACGTCCGTCCATCCATCCATACGTCCATCCGTCCATCCATCCGTCTTTTCAGCTTCCGATAAATACGATAGTTTGCTTCCCTGTAAACTCGTCCGTCCATGCGTGAATCAAACTCCACAGATATCCCAGGCATCAACGTCATCAACGTCATCATCATCATCATCATCATCATCATCGTCGTCGTCGTCGTAGCCATTGACCTCATCATATCATCTCCATCTGAGTTGTGCAACGATTGTCGATGTTCCATTCATCCATTTTGAAACAAATAAAAAACATCTAAATATGTATATATATTTTTTTAATATTTTATATTTATTTATATTTAAAAAAAAACACTTTTTTTATTCAAATTTTCGACTTGGAAAAGTTTTCGAGTGAAATAAATTTGCGGATTAATTTCTTGGTTTTGTAGAGGGTCACGGAAGAGAAGTGGCTCTTTTGGGTGGGTAGTCGAAAGGACGGATGGACGGATGGATGGACGGACGGACGGATGGATGGATGGATGGATGGATGGATGGATGGATGGATGGATGGATGGATGGATGGATGGATGGATGGATGGATGGATGGATGGATGGATGGATGGATGGATGGATGGATGGATGGATGGATGGATGGATGGATGGATGGATGGATGGATGGATGGATGGATGGATGGATGGATGGATGGATGGATGGATGGATGGATGGATGGATGGATGGATGGATGGATGGATGGATGGATGGATGGATGGATGGATGGATGGATGGATGGATGGATGGATGGATGGATGGATGGATGGATGGATGGATGGATGGATGGATGGATGGATGGATGGATGGATGGATGGATGGATGGATGGATGGATGGATGGATGGATGGATGGATGGATGGATGGATGGATGGAAGGATGGATGGATGGATGGATGGATGGACGGACGGACGGACGGATGGATGGATGGATGGATGGATGGATGGATGGATGGAAGGATGGATGGATGGATGGATGGATGGATGGATGGATGGATGGATGGATGGATGGATGGATGGATGGATGGATGGATGGATGGATGGATGGATGGATGGATGGATGGATGGATGGATGGATGGATGGATGGATGGATGGATGGAAGGATGGATGGATGGATGGATGGATGGATGGATGGATGGATGGATGGATGGATGGATGGATGGATGGATGGATGGATGGATGGATGGATGGATGGATGGATGGATGGATGGATGGAAGGATGGATGGATGGATGGATGGATGGATGGATGGATGGATGGATGGACGGACGGATGGATGGATGGATGGATGGATGGATGGATGGATGGATGGATGGAAGGATGGATGGATGGATGGATGGATGGATGGATGGATGGATGGATGGATGGATGGATGGATGGATGGATGGATGGATGGATGGATGGATGGATGGATGGATGGATGGATGGATGGATGGATGGATGGATGGATGGATGGATGGATGGATGGATGGATGGATGGATGGACGGACGGAAGGACGGATGGATGGATGGCCATTGGCTGGCAAGATGAAGGTCGTGCTAAAGGTCGCAATCCCTGGGCCCAATTAGCGTCTCTGCATGGATGGAATTTACTTTTTGCATTTATTTTATTAAATTCCTGGAAATTGTGGGTCGAATGTGTTGTTATTTAAGGAGAAATCATAGTGAAATCTGGTGAAATTTGTAATTATTTTGAAGAATATCTGAAATTATTTGTTAATTTTAAATTTTATTTCTCTTTACTCCACAAATATATATTTATATATTTATATTTATAAACTCCATTTAAAATCAAATCAATATTTTTTGCTTTCACATCGATAGAAGGGAAACGTAAGGCGGGCCACGAGCGCTATATAAATTAATTAAATTTTATAGGCGTTATATTATTTTAGAAATAATAAGATATTTAATCAAAAATAGTGCTTTAATAAATATTTATAATAAATTAATAATTACTTTTAATAATTATTTTACAATCCACTCACCTGAAGAGTAATCTAGTTGTCAACGAATTATTATTATAAAGAGTTATTTTGAAGAGAATATTTAAAATGATTTGTTGTTAAATTTTTATTTTTTATTATTTTTTTTGGTTAAACAAATTTAAAAATCTATTTTCATTGGCCACGATTCGCGCCCTTAAATTTGTCGAATTTTTGTAGCGCCGAGTAATTTGTTTTCGTTTAATTTCAATTGCAATTTAAAAAAGAACATTTAAATTTAAAAATTTGTTCTTTCATTCCCCGAATATCACTCAGAATAATCATAGTTAATTTAACAATTTCCGAAAAATATTACAAAAATAAACAGAAATAAATCCTATAACTGCGATCCTCATAATATCATTAAGAGCTCTTAATGCCATAATTTATTGAATATGAATTAATCTCTCACAACAACATTCATTCATAACTTCCGAGCGTCCTTGGCAGCAGTCGGTTACTAAGTAGTTCCGGGTCGTCTGCGTGTGCATCTTTATAACGCGCGCATCCCTCGCTTCTTCCTCTTCATCATCATCATCTTCTTCTTCATCTTCCTCTTCATCATCCACTCACTCTTCCGTCATTTTCCTCTCAGCAGTTACCAATCGGGTTTCGAGATTCGACCCATCGCCAGGAGGGTGTTCTAAAAATAGAAAATAAAATACCTCTCCCCTCATTGGTTCGCTTCGAATATTAATTTAGTGGTACCGACCATGACAATGAAGCCCCCTATGACGACGATGAAGATGATGACGATGATGATGAAGATGCGCAACCCTCCAATGTCATTAACTCATATCACTTAGGGGGCCAATAAACCAGTGTCCACTGATTTATTCACCAGTCTGGGGAACGTACCGGCAAAGGCTCGCCACCTGGCCTCATTCTTTCCACCCCGCATGGAAAATGCGGAATTCCCCTTCTCTAGCGTGTTCTAATTTTAGACCTGGACAACTCCCAAGAATTTTGCACGACGCGGAAACTTTGACGGATTTAGGAGACAAAAATTGTTATCATTAAATTTCATCCTCCACGGTCCTAATTGACAAGACAGCATTGCGCTTAGAGTAAGCGCCGCATTTTCTTGGCGTCTGGACAGCAGTCGTCGTCGTCGTCGTCATCATCATTGTCCACATTTTCGTCAAAATATCATGTCATATCATCGCCAATAAATACCGATCATCGTCGTCGTCGTCATCATCATCATCATCATCGTCGTCGTTGTCGTCATCACGTTCCGCACGGCGCCATAAATCAAGAGAAACGGTTTTTTTAAATTTACGGCTCAGAAAATTGTTCGCGGAGAGCCAAATTTCCACTTTCGTTTTTCAACTTTCAATTGTTTTAGACTCGCGCGGGATTCCCAGGTGACCACGTGATTTCTCGACTTATTCCAGTGGAGGAAGGGAGGAGCAGGGTTATCGTAAGTAAGGTGGGGGTGGAGAGGTTCATCGCATCATCATCATCATCATCATCATCACCACGTTGATGGTCGTCATCGTCATTTACGTCATCATCATCATCATGATCATCAACAGTCAAACTACTTTCAATTGAAGAATCAAACTACCATGAATTTCCACTGACCCAAGAATCCGACTAAATGAACTCCAACCTTCGTTCCTTCCATCTTTTCTCCTGTCATTTCCAGCTCGTACGCACCTGCAGTTAAAATTGACGAAGCATTTCTTCTGCGGAAACAATTCTTCAGGCGATCCTGGAATCATTCTGGAACTCTTTCCAGCTCCGTCGGTCTATCAGAATTTCGGATCCTTACTTACGTCCACCTCTTAGAATGGCTTTGTATATCGTCTTACTCATCGTCATCATCGCCGTCAACGTCGTCGTCTTCGTCGCCTTCATTTTCCTGATTTTCGGGAGGTGCATCAATCCTCGTTTGCGCAGAATTCATGGGATTCGCATGCCTGGCATGCATTAATGAATTCATCTAGACCGCCTTTCCTAAGCCCATCCTCTCCGTTGAGAGGGTTGGGAGGGGGTTTTGAAAGGGTTTGAGAAGCAGAACAGGGGTCATTCATCAAGCAGGTTTTCTTGAATTTCTGTTCGCAACAACCACGAGGCTCACAAAACCACGGTTTTTTACAGAAATCTCAGCACTTTCATGATTGATGAACGGACGGACGGACAGATGGATGAATGAATGGACAGATGAATGAAAAGATGAATCAACGGATCTACGGATAAAGTGATAGATATGGGTAATGTCGTGCACCACCACCAACATCATCAACACCACCATTATCATCATCACCACCACCATCAGCGTCGTCGTCATCGTCCTTCTCATCGATATCGTACTATCAATCATTCCAGGACTCTTAATCGGCCATTCTTAACATTCCTGTTTTTCAACTTTCCAAGAGAAAATGGCGCCTCGCGTGACCAGGAATTAATGAGCTGCTTTCGGTTTCGCTTTCCATCTCTCAACCGCTGTGGACGTACGGCGTGTTTATTCGTTTCCATGGGGACACGCTGGAATTAAGAACCTATTTGAACAGGATTATGACACTGTTGTTGTTTGTTGTTCTTATTATTAACATTTTATCAATAGAAGATGATGATGATGATGATGATGCTGATGATTATTATTATTATTATTAATTATTATTATTATTATTATCATCATCATCAGTGCTTATGGCGATGAGAATCTCTGATTCATCCATCCATCCATCCATCCACCCTTGAACCTCAGTCCCTTGCAACTGGAAAGATGACGACAACGAAGAGAGCGGTTAAAACAAGTGGACAGCGAACGCCTGGCACCAGTAATAACTTTTACGACTGCAATTCAAGACCCTCCGCTGTTCTTCTGAAGTCCGGCCGGGGGTGGCTTTTATTCCCCCGGGGGCGACCTACTTAATGACCTCATTACGGCCTTGATGGCCAAGGAGTGGCGACCCGGAGTGCGACGAATTGAAATCCTATCGATGATGATGATGATTAAGGTAGTGATGACGATGGTGACGAAGACTATGAGGATGATGACGATGACGATGATGATGTCGACGAAGACGATGAAAGAGAAGAAGGATGAAAACGATGACGTCATCATTTTGCAATTTAATGACAACTTAATTCTCGAGTCCCGCGTCTGTCAAAGGGATTTGAAATTCTTTGAATAATTACCTTTCATGACAAAATCAAAACGAACATTGAAATTTAATATTTATAAAAAAAAGTACAAATAAATATTTATAAAAAATACAAATAAATATTTCATGTTTATAATTTGAAAAGTATTCGGAGTAATGAAAATCCATAAAATACGTTAATTGAACGGTCCATCCATCCATCTATCCGTCCATCCATCTATCCGTCCATCTATCCGTCCTTCCATCCATCCACCGGTCTATCCGTCCATCCATCCATCAACCCATGCAATCGATACATCGAGCAATAGGTTGATTTTACGGTGTGACCCTCCGTTCCTAAAGAGCATGCGCAGCAGAAGAATTCGAACCTGAATACAAATTCCTTTCCTTGGGTGCTCAGATGGGCTTCCATGCGAGGTTGGGGTGAGGGCCTGCCTGAGATGGAGGTTGGATGGGTGCCGTTAAACCCGCGATCGATGTTTTTCAATTTACACGATTAATTTCAATTTTGCTCAATAGACATGAAATTTACTTTGTATTTTTATGCAAAATATGCTGAATTTTGTTTTGTTATGGAACCTAAAGAAAGACAAAAAACTGTAAAAGTCCAAAGGACCTCACATGTGTGCCCTGTTCCATCCGTTCCTATCAATCACCACCATCCCCCGTAAAATAGCCCCCTGGTTAATGATGGACGGATGAAACAAATGAATGACAACGATCAGATTTCATAGCACAATAACTCACCTGTCCAACTAATAGCCGTTGTCGGTAAGGGGTTCCCTGATAAATGATACGCTTAATATCGTCACGGTATTTGGAGAAATTGTTTCGGAGTGGGGTGTTTACCCTCTCACTCTCCATCCAAACATCCATCCACCTGTCCGTCCATCCATCCGTCTTGGGATGATTCTTTTGGTGGAGTATAGACCGGACAGGTTGTTTGGGGGAGAGAGACTGGAGAGAAAGAGAGAAAGTGTTAATGAATTACATTTATTACTTCTACGAATGTGAATGAGGGATGGATGAATGATGGCTGGACAAACGGATGGATGGGTGGAACGATGGAAAATACGGATGAATGAATTGGTGGATGAAAAGATATCTGCTTTGAATAACCGCTTTGGCATTTGCTACTATTAATCGAAAGACGAAAAATACAATTTAAATACAGAATATGCATCAAATTGAAATTCACAATTCACGAGCCATTCCGGGGATGTAAACTGCTACCATGCTGGAATCGAACCCAGGACACGAGGGTCAACAGACGTTGCGTTATTGAGCGAGTGAATCTTGGCTTATTGTTGATTTGTTCAGACGCAGTCAGGAACACCTGACGCCCAAAACATAAGTATCATCATCATCGTCATACCGGAAAAGGATGCTCGACTTTTTGTTTCTTAGTTCGAGAGACTGTCGGTTCAAATCCTGAAGTGTCTCCGATGAAAGTTTGGAAATTTCTTTAGGTGATGATATGTTTTGCTGGATCTATTTCTTCATCAATCCACTCCATCCATCCATCCATCCATCCATCCGACCGTCCATCCATCCATCCATCCATCGTTCACGGTTTTTTACCATCTGACACAAAGACTTTCAAGCGATTGTCCAAGTCGATGTTAACCAGTGGATCCTCTAATGTACTTTTGCTGTGTCTACATTCATATGAAAATTCCGAAGTAACGCGCATTCGATTATAAAGCGCATTTGTGTATAAGGCGCTTGTGGGGGCATGTTGGGAATACTTGATTGATCGATTGAAAAATCTGATTGAATCTAGAAATCAATCACTGATGAAATAATGCATGGTGGAAATAATTTGTTAAATATTATTATTAATAAATAAATATATATAATTGTTTTGAAATTAATATTAAATGAACCATTAGATTAAAATATCACATAAAATCATTTCGAAATTATTATTATTATTATTATTATAAATTTTATGAATAGAATATAGAAAGATTTTTTTTTTCATTTACAAAATAAAATAAAGAAAAATTCTGTAGAAATGTGTTTTCTGCGCAAACAAACCAACGTGACTTGCAACATGGCTCTAAACTTATCCAGAACCCATGAATTCTCGTAAAAATAAATAATTTATTTTCGTGTAATTATCAATCAATTCATAATTATTTTAAGAAAACCCGACTTTAATTCGAAGTCACGATAGACTTGGATTTGTGATTCAGTAGAGTGAACTCACTGCGTCCATCCGTCCATCCCTCCATTAATCCGACCATCTGTCCATCCGTCTATCTGTCCATCCACCCAGCCGTACACCCATCCACCCACCGAACTATCCGTCCATCTATCCATCCACCCATTCACCTACACTTTCCCTCCGTCCCCACCACGGCACACTTTCTCTCGCCTCTTATCTCACCCTTTCCATCTTAGCCTCTTCTGACATCAGCACTCCAGCCAATGATCCAGTCAGCACCATAAAGAGTCCAATAGTTAATTGAATTTTGGAGATAGCAAATACCATGGACCGACATAACTTATTGGACGCCGGTTCCTTTCTTCATAAAAACTCCTCCGGACAATTTTCCACTAGGGTGGGTAGGGTGCAGACGAGGGGGTGAGGAAGCATCCAATGAGTGGGTAGGGATGGAGAGGTAGATTGGTATAGGGTGACCGCGACTGCACACAAAACAATGCGGGTGGAATAAAAATTAGGAAGATTCCTCCAACTTTTGTAAGCAACATAAATTTTTATAGCGCAGGTCTTAAAAAATATTATTGCAAGTTCAAATATTCTACTCCTAGGAACTAGGTCGAGCAGAAATCGTGACATAAATATCCCTCGTCCTGTTGGTCGAGAGGGAGCCATTTAAAAGGGTCACGTGGAACCACGCGTCATTATTCCATTGGTCGTCGACGATGTTTATTCATACGCCAGAGATTCGAACTTATATTGTAACAATGAATACCTCGAAAGGTGAGATTCAAATTTTGCTGTAAAAATAGGTTTACGTTGTAGATGTATGCAGCGAAGAAGACTTCTCAGATGGACATATGAATATAGGAATATGTCTGATTGAATGTTTTTACATGATTTTTTTATTAATTATTGATAATAACTGAACAAAAATAAATGAATTTATAATTCAATTTGCAATTAATTAACAATCTAAATTTAATTTAATTTAATTTTAGAAAAAAAAAACGATTCCTAAAATGCCTTTCCAAAATGGGTTGGTAAGCCATCATCATCATCATCATTATCGTCATCATCATCGTCGTCGTCATCATCAACGTCAAAGTCACCGTCGGCATTCCAACCCAGAAATATCATCACGGACGACTAGTGACCGTAAAATGCAAGCCATGTTGTTGTTATGACCCTGTTAATGCAAGCCATAGGAACTTTTCGAGGAGGCATTTTGATTGGTCCATGAAAATCTTTACAGCCGACATCTCTATTTTTCCACTCCAAGTTCAAGAGGGTAGGGTAGGCGATGGGGGTTGTGGGGTCAAAGGTGGTCTATGTCCTCGGGGAAGAGGTCAGGGTCTCTGAACATTGTTATGATGCATTGTATTCTCTATGAGTAAAAGTCGTTCGATATTCCATTGATGTCCATTTAACGCACATCATCGTTGTAATCAATAATTAATTCCAATTCCTATTTTATATTTTTTAATTTTAAATTCAATTAAAAATGTTTTTTTAAATAATTATTTTAAAGAAAAAAATCCGTCGAGGAATGCTTTTAGAGTTGAAAATTTTGGAAAGTAAAAAAAAAAGAATTATTTTCGAAATTTAAAATAAATAAAACTTTTCCATTTGCTCAATTTCTAATCACCTGGAATTTTCAACAATTTCATTTATTAAAAAAAAAATTATTTAAAGAAACAGAAAATACATTTTCATTCACTTCCGGTCGTTCCTTAGGAGAGGTCTCGCCTCGGTCAGCGATGCATAAATTAGTGGCGTAAAAACTCCACGCTCCAGTGAACTGGTGAGGTTCCTATGCAAATGATGGTCTGAGCGATGATGCATTGAAAATTCGAGTTCACTTTTGTGGCCACTTTTCGTTTTCTCTGAATCCCTCCATCCATCCATCCATCCATCCATCCATCCGCTCGTCCGTCTATCCCTCCATCCATCCATCAATCCGCTTGTCCTTCTATTCATCCAGCCACCTGTCTGTCTATTATTTTGTCCTTACTTCCATCCGTCTGTTCATCCAACTTCAAATGATGATTTTGAATATAGGATTATTCCTAATGATGACTAATGGCTGAGTCTTCACATGTTGTCGTTCATTAAATATTTAAATTTAAAATATTTTAAAATGCTTTCTTTATTCATTAAATTGAATTTTATTCAACCAAATATCAATAAATAACTTTGTGACATTTTAAAAATGAAAATAATTATAATCGCCACCACTATCATTATCGTCATCATCACTATCATCATCATCATTAGAGCAACAAATGGAAGTCATAAAAAGCGTCATGGAGTCGGAGCGAGCTCGGTTGAATTGTTGATTGATTGACGAGGCGTGATTGAAAGTCCTCCCATGTTCTTGATTCATTCCGTCCGAGCCCGTGTCACGTGACTCGGAGACCCCCTCTGAAATCGATCACGCGAGGGCCGCAGATTGTTGGCCGGACTCCTGGAAAAGAATGGGATCCGAAAGTTGGAAAAATGAAGACGAATCATTACAATCACTCAGTCATTATGCACCGAATTGAACCGATTAGAAGTTTTGAAAAAAAAAGAATTTTTAGGAGAAAATATAATCTTTGAAAAAATTTGATTAAAGAATCTAATATTATTTTTTTTTGTGAAAACAAGTTACTTTATCCATCTGAAATAATTAATTGAATTGTTAAGAATATTGATGCAAAACAAATAAATAAATCTAATTCTTGCATTAATAAAATAATTTGCCACATCTTCAAAACGCTTGTCGGTACGAAGGATGTTCAGCAATCGGAAGCTGAGATTCGAACTCAACACCTTTGAAACGAACCTCTAAATTAAGTTTGTAATTTTAACATTTAGTCGCTAGGTGACAGAAACAGTGACGAATGAATTTAAAAATATCATTTCTGAAGAATTAATTTCTCGATTTAAATTCTAATTTATTTTGCTGGAATTTTGTTCCGTTGGGAGAAACGCAAAAGCCTAAATGAAATATATTCGTCTCTACGGCAACAACTACTACCAACAACGACTTCCAACTGTCAGCAGCTGAGATTTGAACTCGGACACCTTTGATTGATTTCAAGCAAATTCATTAAAAAATTCTCTCAAGGCATAGGATCTTAATGAACTCCTTTTGTCGTCTTCAGTCTTTTTGGGAGCGGATGAGTAAATTTCGAAATAATTCTATTCTTAAATAAATTTCAAAAATGATTCTTTAAGAAAAGGTTCCGTCATGGAGTCGATCGAACAGATGCGGTTGGAAACATTCACGTTGTTATAAAAATTATTATTTTATTCAAACTATCGCTGGTCAATTCAATCAATTTTGCATTGATCTTCTGTCTTTAACCTCGTCTTTATTTTTTAATCGCTAGGGGTGCAGTCCCTGGCGAGTGAAATTAAAAAAACATGATGGGAAAAGGTTCTTATCCTTCGGGTTTTTACTCGATCGCGGGTGAAATTAGTAATTTCTACGAAATGAAGCTGCATTGAAATTTGGAATATAATTTTTTTTCATTTGTTTGTTTGTAAGTTTATCAAAACCTCAAAACAAATCGTTCTGAAATTGAAGTACCACGGTTGATGAAAAAAATTTAATGACGACCTATCGCTGTCACTATAATCGTTTCAGTCATATTCATCAACATTATTATTGTTAGCATCATCATCATCAACAGCCCCATCACCATCGTCATCATCGTCTCGATCATTATCATCATCATCTCTGAGGAATTTCAGATGTTCGTCCAGCAATGAAACAACTAATTGCTCTAATCACACTCGTTAGTTCTGATTGGCCCCGAATCATTGACCTGAATCTTGACCCGATTCTCTGAAGGTCGACACGTCATTGGTCGCATTGCATCAGTGACGTCAATCGATGACGATGCTGAGGATGATGATGATGATGATGACTCGGCAAGTTCAATGATCTTGACTTTGTTGTTCGGGGGTAATGAGCAAGAATGCGATTGTGATGGTGATGACGACGATGACTATGATGACTGTGATGATTATGACGACGATGACGAAGACGACGACTCAGTGAGGAGAAATTTCCCGGAAAATAATGCCGGGGTCAAGAGATTCCGGCTCTAAGGAGAAAAAAGTGGGCCTCCCGTACATCGCTCGCGTTCACCAGCTCAGTCGGATAAGCGGATACGTGATCATGGAAAGGATTGTGGAATGCCGGTCAACAGGTAATTGAAACCATTTTGAAAAGTTTAAGTGGAAGTAACTGATTTATGAACTCCAGTCATTTTCCAAGTCATCATCCCCTGTAAATCTTCCGTGTACTTTTATTCCAGTTTTCCAGCTCTGGATAACCGGCATAGCCTTGCATCGTGTTTCGTTCCCATCTTTCCGTCGATCAATTAGCCTCGGGATTGGAAATCTGGGGGGGGAGGAGGGGTGGGTAGATCTTAGGGTGAGTAAAGAGATTGGGTCGTGTGATCTTCATCACCTGTGGACACTTCGTTAACCTATATTCGTTAATCTTTTAGGAATTTTATATTATTTCGTCGAGGTATTCATCAGATTCAGCAGTGGTTGATTGAGAATAATTTATGTAGAACCGTTTCACCCCCAACGTAATCTCGATAGAGATGAATCGGAGACCTGGAAAGATCAGCGGAATTATACAACGATGTCGTCGACGACAATAGTATCAGCTTCAACAACAACAACAACGCGAGACTTTCAATGAATGAAGCATGAACAACTCTCCTTTTGTCGATTGTCCCAAGATGATGGCAGAAATGATGGATGCAAGTAAAAATGACGAAAATGACGACATCTCTCAAGATGATGATGATGATGACGACATTGCGAGAACTACGGAAATGATAATATAGAGAAAATGAAAAGAATGTAGTACTTGACCTATCTAATTGAACTGCGAATACCTCCGCCTTTATCAATTTCAACCTTCACCTTTGTCAACCCCCCTTAACCAAAGACGAAAATGTGGTTGGTTGGTTGGTTGGTTGGTTGGTTGGTTGGTTGGTTGGTTGGTTGGTTGGTTGGTTGGTTGGTTGGTTGGTTGGTTGGTTGGTTGGTTGGTTGGTTGGTTGGTTGGTTGGTTGGTTGGTTGGTTGGTTGGTTGGTTGGTTGGTTGGTTGGTTGGTTGGTTGGTTGGTTGGTTGGTTGGTTGGTTGGTTGGTTGGTTGGTTGGTTGGTTGGTTGGTTGGTTGGGTGGTTGGTTGGTTGGTTGGTTGGTTGGTTGGTTGGTTGGTTGGTTGGTTGGTTGGTTGGTTGGTTGGTTGGTTGGTTGGTTGGTTGGTTGGTTGGTTGGTTGGTTGGTTGGTTGGTTGGTTGGTTGGTTGGTTGGTTGGTTGGTTGGTTGGTTGGTTGGTTGGTTTGTTGGTTGGTTGGTTGGTTGGTTGGTTGGTTGGTTGGTTGGTTGGTTGGTTGGTTGGTTGGTTGGTTGGTTGGTTGGTTGGTTGGTTGGTTGGTTGGTTGGTTGGTTGGTTGGTTGGTTGGTTGGTTGGTTGGTTGGTTGGTTGGTTGGTTGGTTGGTTGGTTGGTTGGTTGGTTGGTTGGTTGGTTGGTTGGTTGGTTGGTTGGTTGGTTGGTTGGTTGGTTGGTTGGTTGGTTGGTTGGTTGGTTGGTTGGTTGGTTGGTTGGTGTCAGAATTTCATATTCGAGGAATGCTACTGTTGCATTCCAAGGATGCCCCTCTTTGGCTTCGGGTAAGCAGCTTGGAAGAGCACAATGGTAATCATGTTATCAGAATGATTATGATAACGACGACCTTTCATTATCATTTACCTTGATTATCACCTTCATTATTTCATGTAAATAAATACATGATTAAATGAAGGTATGGTTCTAAACACGATCGTCTTAAAGTGCGCAACAACAAAAAGACAAACAACAACAGCAACAACAATACAATCAGTTCCCATGGAGACTCACGCCAAGGTCATGATAACAGTTGCATCACGTTGAACCACACAATCACTGGCACATAGCGCAGCGCAAGCAACACAGTCACGAACTTTGACCCACTAGGACAGAAAGTAGGGCCGAGGACCTAATTATAATATTATAATTCATCCAGGGTACAGCAGCGTGACCAAGGACGGCTCTGATTGGCCGGACAAAGTGGGTCATGGTGCTACTAATTTTGGAAACGTAAACAAAGCACTGATAACCAAGGTCGTCACCATATCTCGCCACACACGCAATAATAATAATATTTACATTTTATTTTAATTTTGTTAGTAAATTCTTTTTACTATTTTAAATTTATTTATTTCATCGGTAATTTAATTTTAAATTTTACAATTAATAACAATTAATAATGCAATTGGAAAAATATTTTTTAATTTGAATTTTATTTGAACTATATTTGTTTTGGAATTATTGTTCGATATTTGATACTGAAATGAGTCAGAGAAATAAATCTCTTTGTGTCCATTCGTTCCATCCATCCATCCATTCAGCTTTATTCCTTTGTCCATTTTTCTGTCACTCGTTCATTTTTCCCCAGATGGCTCTCAGCTCCATTGTCAGCCTGCAACGATGGAAAGAGTTCATTGAGTACAATCCTCTGGAAAAGCAGACGACATTTCTGCTCTTGTGACGAGCGGATAGCGGTGCTAATAGCTGGCCATCCTGATGGTTATCGAAGATGATGACGACGAAGAGGATCATGATTTGCTTTTTAAATTAATTTAATGTTAAATGTGGTTTTTTATTCGTATTGCAAATATCCTTTGAACACTCATTTCCTTCCATTCATCCATCCACCTGTCCATCAACCCATCCATTTTTCCATCCATCCATCCATCCATCCATCCATCCATCCATCCATCCATCCATCCATCCATCCATCCATCCATCCATCCATCCATTCATTCATTCATTGAATCACAACTGACTCATTCGATCCGCTGAACGGACGCCATACCTTGTCGCTGTGTCGTCTCCATGGCAACAGGAAAATGTGACGTCAGATGTTCAGATCGCCCTCGTCGTGGTCTTCATCATCCTCTTTCCTCAACAGCGCATCCTCACCATCTGCCAGTGGCCAAATCTAATTTAATGCAACATAATTAATAATAATAATAATAATAATAATAATAATAATAATAATAATAATAATAATAATAATAATAATAATAATAATAATAATAATAATAATAATAATAATAATAATAATAATAATAATAATAATAATAATAATAATAATAATAATAACAATAATAATAATAATAATATTCATCATCATCAGTGCATTTTCTAGAAATCAAAATCCGGAAAACTGGCTTAACCATGGCTAATTAATATTCAAATCCAACTGCTTCCAGCCAATCATATTCGTGACCATGAATATTCAATTAATCGCTTGACCTTGCAAAGGTCATTGGAACATTAAAAAAGAAACTTTCCTCAGAAACCCCAACCATCAATTACAGGGGAAGGAATTTACTCGATAGTTCATCAGGTGCAAAGGTAAAGGTTAAAGGTCAAGGTCAGGTGGATCCATTAAGGAGGTCTTTTAAATAGGAGTAGATTAAACACAATTATTATTTTTGCTACTGCTATTATTATAATTATAATTATAATAAAATTGATTATATATATTTTTTTACTTAAATTCAATTTATAAAAAAAAAAATTGATTAACCCCGTTTCTGACGCTGTCCTCGTATTTCTGTGCAAACATTTGCCTAATGCTTAACGCTGCCGGAATATTTCGAGTCTGTTTCATGATCAACAGTGACGAATGATGATGGTGTCGACTACGACGACGAGGATGATGATGACGACGATAATGATGATGATGATGACCCACACAGTACTACCACTTGATATCAATAGGGAATGTCGAACATAAATCTGCAAAGGTCGTTATACAACCGATCGGCATGGAGAAATGGAAAAATATAATTCGAATATTCAACGAGAATATTTATAAAAAAAATTTTATCTAGAGAATTTATGAAATGTAATCAAATTTGCTACATTATTATAATTTATTATATTATTATTTATGATAAAATGAGCATAATAAAATTCAATGTAAAATACAAAGTGCGGTAGTTATATTTAATAATGTTATTATTATTATTATTATTTTTGCAGACTAGGAAATATTAAACCATTTATGTAGCGCGTATTTCCTATGATGGGCGCAGGTGAATATGCAGAACATAAGTAAAAATTGCAATGGATTTCACTTTCACTTGTTCAACAACCAATCCAGGTTAATTATAGGAAAGTAATTTTAATTTTAACAAATTTAATTAAATTAATTTTCATTTAGAAAATTTATATTGTTTTATTTCGACAAATATATGATAATTTTATATATAATTTAATAAATATTATCATTATTTTTTAATTCATTAAAAAATTATGCTGGTATGACGGACGCGTATGACTTGCGTGACAAGAAATTTTTCCTCGTCAAATTTTTATGGATCATAAAAGTATTTTAACGATCGGTTAAGTACTTAGTTTGTGACGTGGTGGATAGATGGAAGGAAGAATAGACTGATTGACGGACGGATGAATGAATGGAAGAAAGGACTGATTGACGGATGGAAGAATGGAAACATAGACTGATCGATACAGGGATGTCAAGATGGACGGTTTGAAACTGGATCGGATCAAAGAGCAACCAAACAATCACAGCAGCACAACGTCGCCATGTTATGGGCCGAACTCGAATACGTAGGGTCTTCAAATCCGGGTACTCTCTTCTTTTACCCCGAACCACATGCACTAAGGAGGCCGACGAGGTTTCTGGGAAGAATTTCTGGTTCACGGCCTGAGCATTGTTGTCAAGAGACACATTCTGTTAGAGACACTATTATCAAATCTTTTGATCTTTATCTTAATAATAATAATAATAATTTTATCCAATTAAAAATATAATTATTCGGTGCGAATGGATTGTCATAATTTAGTGGATTTTATTAAAATAATAATTTCTTTGATGAATGCTGGACATGTTTTAAGTTTACGTTCGTACAAATAAAAAGACTTTTAATCGCATATGTCTTTAAATATTGAATATTTAAATAAATATTTCATTATTGGTTAATAACGGACTATTTTAGAATTCCCTTTTCATTAGTTTTTTTCATTTAATAAGTAGTAATTATAAATAATACAATTTATATAGCCATTTAATATTCAAATCGGAGAAATCCAGTCAGAAGTGTTACAATAGAACACCTTCAAGCTTACAAGCTCATTATAATATTCGGCCACAACAAAACTAGCCTAGGCCTTGAACTGATTAGCATATTTATACCATTGCTGTGCCAGCGGTACAAATGGACTGGCAAGTAGCCAAGAAGTAAACAGGAGAGAAGTGGTGTTGATCTTTGACTAGTTAATTATTCATGAACTTTAATTTATTTATCGTCAACTGATTTAGAAAGAGAGCTTTGCCCAGAGGATAACTTGGTCGAGGTAAGATGGAATGTTTTTCTTGTGTTTTTAAACGACATTTTTCACGATTTTGCAATAATTCTTCGGAAATTATTTGCTGTATAATAAGTGCATTATATAAATTAACGTTTATAAATTAGTATTTTTCATGCTAAATTAGGTAAATTAATTATAAATCTTTGATATCCAAACGATGATCCTATGATATTCCTTCGATGCAGAGCAATAAATCTTGTGTAACATTCTAAAAGTATATAAACCCTTATATTTTCATTTACCACCATTTTTGTCGATGCCACATCTCGAAATTCTGTTGATGATGTTTTTGTATATAGATTTTTCGAATTTTCACCAATTTTTCTAAATTACAAAATCAGTTATTTTATCATAAGCCTTTTTTGTCGCTATATCAGATAAATGTTCAAATTATTTAATATAAAAATACCGAAAGGCAACCCAATTGATCTAATCATTTATCATTATCATCGTCACTCAGATGTTTGTTGCCGAATTTTCCCTGTGAAAACCTCTGTCAAATTGATGGCCTTATTTTCTTGTATTTCCTTTGAATATCTTTTTATTTTTATGGAACCAATAATTCCACTAATGTTTCCAAAACATTGTATTAAAATTCCAATTCTCTCCTCATATCTCTCTCTCTCACACTCTGCATAAATCATTGAAACGAATGCTCAATGTCTCAACGCCATGCCAGCTACATAAGGACTGAATCTTAAACTCCAACTGTACTGCAACTCCTATTCAGATTTTCATTCCCAAGGCTGGTTTTGAACCTCCGACCATTGGAATAGAATCATTAAATTCTTCAACGCCATAATGGAGTTTTTAATGGCCCTCCCGATGAAGCTATTACGATGACGTGTCCTGTAATAAGAGCTCTTCAACGTCCTTGAAAAGGGTCTCGAATCACTTGTGACCACGTGATATTTGGTCCACATCTGTGGCTTGCCCCAGTATCTGCAACTTGTCGGCTGAGGTGTTTAAGCTAAACAGAACTCGTGATGATGATGATGATGATGATGATGATTATGGTTTATGCAGTAGTACATAGTTCTTACATTTATAGTCATCACAAAAGCGTATATAATTATCTTAAAATTAATTAATTGATAATTCAGAAATTATTTTTTAAATGGTTTAAAGTCCAGCTTTAATGCTAATTTCTATTAGCATAATTTATTCAAACACGTGGACAAATAACAAAAGAATGGCCGTGTTAATAGCGTTGTCTAATTGGGCCTTCTCCACAGCACCCAATAAATAATAATAATAATAATAATAATAACAACAACAATAATAGAATACTAACAACAACCTTCAACTGATACCAAAGTGCAGCAGCTGAACTTTATGGACCATCGCCTGACTCTGGCCCCTCCATAGCAACTCGGGCGATTAGGGGAGGTGACAAAAGCTTATGAATAATTAATGAGGTCACATGCCGTGTTTACAAACAAGCAGGAATTTGGTCCGCATATTCAGTGCGCTCTCCTCGACCTTGGTGGATACATTATGCTAATGATTAGCCTATCAAATATTCATGATGTTTGTGTTGCGCAACACTCGCATTCAATCAATTGTCATTCATCGGGCACTAGTTTTTGACACCACTGTGTCATTTGACATTGTATCATCGTCATAACCCTCTACATAATCGTCGCTTAGGAATGCCCGTAAAGTTGATGTCGATGCGCATTAATAACATTTTTATGTAAATTAGGCCAGCAATGACGTTCCAACTTGTTAAGTGTTGCAATTGTTGCCGGAACAATCAACCAACCCGTCATCAACCAGTCTTCGATTAGTGATTTCAATCAGTCGCGTCGGGTGAAGGCTCAATTTTCAATCAGATCCGATGATTTTGTACTCAATACTCACTCTGATAGTGTACTTGACGAGCAAGTACTTGCAATTCTGAGATTTATATAACACAAGCAATTGTTTTCAAATAGCAATCATTATCATCAGGAATCGTTATCATCATCATTCTTTTTGGTGCAATAATCAAACTTTTGCCTGACCTACAAACCGATCGGCCGAGCATCATTGGTCCCTTTACAAATAAAATAAAAAAAATAATAAAGAAATAAAACCGAAAGTGGGTCAAATTTGTTTACAATTTTCTCGAAAAGCGATACTCACTCGACCTTGGCCGTGTCCTTGAGAAGATATCCTGTTGTTTTGAACTCTGAAATCGAAAGCGGGCCACGAGCTTTCAGTCCATTTTCCAATTCATCACGCGGTGGGAAAAATGCCGGTTCTGCAACATTTCTGATGCCTCATTGTGACGCATTGTTGATGGTGAAAATGAATTAATTGTTATTTATTTTAAAATCAAATCAATTGATAAACTCAGGAAGAGCTTATTGATATAACTTATTGATAGTCAAATTGTAATAGTATTCATAATATTGTATTATTTTAACGTGATAATTAAATCTGGCATTTAGACGAAGAATATAATTTCGGTTTCGCACCTGAGTGCTCATTACTGACTACAAAGTAGAATGATATGTTGCAGAACTTGGAATAATAATATTCTTCTACACATGATACATCAGATGATGTTGTGTGACTCCGCTACAATATTAAGAGGCCAATTAGATTGTCGTAAAACGTGTGGCCAGATCATGGCTTACTGACCAATAAGAAGCCAGGGTGCTGGACCTACCTGGATATCCAGGAATGCTTCCTGTCACTCCACTTCTACGGCACTCCTTCATTCTCGGGAGGAGTGTACGGAATGATGACGATTGCATTTGAGATGATAACCTTTATTCATCGTCGCCATCGTCAAAGTCATCGTCGACGTCGTAAAAATCGTCACTGCTACAGCCACGGCGACACCGACCACCGCTACCACTCCGACTCCTAGGCGATAGAAAAGTTAAAATAACGGCTCCTGTTATTATTCAACGTCTAATTACAGGCCTGTTAGTAGTGGAAATAATTTGTCTCTCATTTGCATGGCCTTTCCAGCCCTTGGGCATGTAACTAAGCAGTTTCAAAGTGTCGCTCTGGTCAGGGCTCCTTCCACAGAATGTAGGTCAACGACGTCAGATGACGCACCTGGAAGAGAGAAACCTGGATGCTGGAGATGACGCTTCCGCTTTTCTAGGCCGTATTGACCTACATTTAGACCTGACCTAGATGTTTGATCTATTTGCTAAAGCGCTTAGTGTTGCTTGTTGTTTACGCTGCTCACTGGAATCATTTGATCGTAAAGATTGTATTTAGAATCCTGACGATGGAAAATTAGGTAAATATTGTTATAATAGTTGGTTGTAATTCCAAAAATTAATTATTTAATATAACATTTTCTCTACTATTAGGCGATAAATTTATTTTTTGACCAATCTTTGAAAGCTTCAATTCGTTTATTTATTACATAAATGACCAAAATATGGATGTAGACTCGCAACAGATCCCACTGACACACAAGATGCCGACAATCAGAGTTGCATGATCTCTGACCTTTGACCTGTTGTCCGACATCGGTTGTGACCAATTTTATACGCAATCACCTGACCGACCTTTCAACCCGGAGGGTATAGAATTTCCCTAAATACAAATGCAGTTAAGTTGAGAGTAATATAATAAAAAAATAAAAAAATAATAATAACAAAACTGGTGGCGACAGGTTCTATTTTTAGTCGGCCAATCTCTGGGAATTCCCAACTACGTCATCCTACGACGCACAGCTATTTTCAGCAATTTTCTCGTGACAAAAATAGACAGTAGCTCGAACGATGATCGAATATTCTGAATAAATTAATGATCGAGTAATTAAAAATCACGGAAATATGAGCCATTAATCATGACTGGTTGTGTCGGATATTGCACCGGTAATTATCAGGAATCCCATGTTGTCATCAACTTGTTCCATGGTTGGATTGGGGTGAAGAATCAACCCTCAGACAGTTTGATGATCTTGTGCCCCCAGCCAAATCTTCCCTAAAATTCCCCTCAACAAAATGAATTCTGTTGTCCTCTTCCACATTCAAATGAATCTCATCAAATGAATCTTAATTATAATTTGGAACGTAATTATGGACTGCCTAATTAATAACAACAATCAGATGATGATGATGATGATTATTATAATTATTTTGTAATTATAATTTTACTTTAATAATTTTAATAATAATATTCTAATAATTCTATTGTTCTAATAATAATAATGAGAAGAAAATATTATTTAAACAACATTATTATTATTATTATTATTATTATTATTATTATTATTATTATTATTATTATTATTATTATTATTATTATTATCATCATCATCATCATCATCATCTCGACGGATGTTACTACTCGTCTCCACTTCCTCTTCATTGCATGTCATCCGTGACTTAATTCATGACGTTGACATTTTAAAGTCATCACGATGCACTGCGCAGCGTGACGTCGCTCTAACGGCGGTTACATTTGTTATTGAATATCAATTAGCGGTAATTATGCTAATTTATTCAAAGTGATGACATCGTCAACATTCCTCGAAGTCGTTGCCATTAAAGGATGGTGGTCGTCGTCATCTCCATCGTAATCATCATCATCATCATCATCTCCATCGTAATCATCATCGTCGTCGTTGTCGTTGTCATTTCTCTATCGTGGTGTTGTGAGTCAGGGAAAGATGTTGAATGGGAAAGTGAAGGGGATGCCAATTATGATGACGACGATGACAATGATGTTGCCGCTCATGATGATGGTGATGCTGATGCCCGTGATAACGTTGGCGACGATGACGACGACGACGATGATGATGATGAGGCCGACGACGACAATCCATTTTAACCTCGACAAAATCGAGAATGACATTAATTATACTAATTATTGTCACGGCATTTTCACTACTTCTGTGTTTATTTTGAATTCTCTAATTTAAAAAAAAGAACGATTTTATTCCTTTATTAATTAGGACGAACAATGTCTGACTTCACGCCACTACACTTACTACACTTACCACACGTAACCACACTTGCTTAAACGTTACCGGTCGTAGCGACAGCGTCGTCAGTAAAGTCAGGACTATCTGATGAGTAATCAGAATGACCCAGTGAATGTCTGCTGACTCACAATGACTGGACGTGTTTTCGTCTGTGTGCGTGATTGGAGCGCCCTTACGTACGTGTGCAACGATGGTTGTTGATCGGCTTCTAGCAATAACAACAATAACAACATACCATATCAACAACAACAACAACAACATTATTAAATGTATCATAAGTTTCATTCGAATTTACAAGACTCTCAATTCGTTGCTTGACTGCTATACAAAAATTGTATTTATTGTATTATTATTATTATTATTATATTGACTTTATTAAATTAGATATTTTTAATTTATAAAATATTTAAAATTCTGACAACTGCAAGTATTGAGGCAGCTGCCATTAAAAACTATTATCGACTTGTATGTGTCAGTACTGAAATAGAATGCTGAAAAGAACCTCCCTTGTCTGAATGGACATACTTCCCGGAGGACCTTTGCAAGAGATTTAAACAGAAATTTTGATCGTCGTCGTGGCCATCATCGTCGTCATCATCATCGACATCAACATCATCATCATCGACACTGTATGTCACGGTGAGTCACTCATCCTCCTACATTCTGGAGCATCTCATCGATTCCATCCGTTGATCCTGAGCACACTCATTCCTTTGCGTGTTCACGGTAACGCGCATCAACAGCATCGCTGTCGTCGTCGCCATCATCATTATCATCATCGTCACATCACCTAGTAGTGACGATGATTGTAAATAATCACGAATTTTATATATATATAAATAAATAATTTTTATAATATTATATTTAATTAAACTACTACAATTAGTATTTATTATTATCTTTTTGATTGATAGCGATTATCAACGTTCAATGTTATTGTATGTATTTGTTAACAAAACATCTTCCTACTTCATAATCATAACCGTGAAATGCGTTCTCACCCGGTAGTAAAAAACCCCGATGGCGTTTTCCCCTTCCCAGCAACCCCATATCGGGTCTGATTCCTGGAATCCCCTTGCTGCGAATTTCCTCGAATCGTGGCCAGTTTTGAAATTGTGTGCTTATTATTGCAGCAATACGATTAATCGGGCTAATTATTTTAGTCAAGTCGTCTAATTGAAATACTAATTTGTGTAGCGCTTAATCGAGGGTGCGTCGAGTGCATTTTGAATCCGGGAATTTTGAGAGACGACTTTTTCAGGGCGACAATTATGAGACATTTACACACTTTTTTTTTTACGAGGCTGTGCCTAATCCTGAGTCACGTTTAAGAAAGAAGTGCAAACAGCCAATTTTGTTTACAACAGTTTATTATTACTAAGAAGCACCTATCCATCCATCCATCCATCCATCCATCCATCCATCCATCCATTGTCATTAAAAATTAATTAAACGTCATTATCAATTAACTATTTATTTACTAATGCTCAATCAATTAACTATTAATTATTAATAACAAGTTTTGTTTTTGCCGACTACTTGACCATTGATCCATACAATTTCTTCGAGCTCCATTGGATTTTAAAGCTCTCGAAATGAAAACATTAGTTTCCACCCACCCACTCATTTGGAGGGGGAGGGGGGAACGGAAGGGAGAGGGTCGACCATTGACCACACCGCAGTAGTTTTTTTCTCTGACCTTTCTAATTGTTCTTTCGTTCGACCTTGTTGCCGTTGCCTTAGTTTTTAAAACGTATCTGATTGGACTTGGTCCAAGTTAAGTTCAAGATCGTTAAATAACGAAAATGAAAGTAATAATAATAATAAAAATAATAATTCTGAGCACAATATTAATAATATTATAAAAAATAACAATAATTAATAATAATTATAATTAATTAATTAATATTAACTAATTGTACTCGGCCACGCGGTGCCGTGGCTCCAACTTGTTAAATTGAAATAGCAATGTTGTCAAAATTTCAAGACAAGAACATTCAGAGACAAATTATTACGAACAAACACATAATTACGTTTTTATTTATATAGATAATATTGAATGAAACATTATGTAGCATTATGGAAATATATTCATGAAAAACTCTTTTTTATGGCAACGACCCTTTTGTCGTTTGTCGCAGCTGTTGTCGTTGCATCTGTTTTCTCCTCGGAATCACGCACGCACGCAACGCAACAACAACAACAATAGCAAGCACACAAGCACACGCAGAGTTCACACGCACGTTATAAAACAAAACTGTTGTCCATTCCTCATCCAATCCTTAGCTCGGTCCATGGTACAGCTGCACACAATGGTGCTGCCGCAAGAGAGGTACCCACTCCCCCCTCTTCCTCATTTTCTTCCTCCTCCTCCTCCTTCTCACTCTGTACCCTTTCCTAACTTTTCATCTCTCCACTTGCCGGATTCCAGTTTGGACAAGAAATGCATAAGTAACATTAACAACGCTATTAACCAACACAAACCTAGGAATTGTCATATTAGACACAAACATCCTTATCATCTCTGATGCAAACAATTCGTTACTAAATGACTTTGTGAGCGTAATCCGTGTAATTGTGAAGTAATAAGCACATGAAATTCCCAGGATTTCCTGCCCCGACAATATTGTCATCGAATCACCCTGTTACGTCACAGCCAAAGATGTTAAATCATTTGTTTGGTTCTAATTACTTCTGATGGTTAAAACGATTGAGATGGGCTTTTTGATATTGCCTGATAATCTGCTGAGATGCCATAAGATTGCCCTGGGCTAACAAACCCTAGCTACCAAAGATATTGTAAAACTTAAAAATATTATCTCAGATTAATATTTTATAAATTAACTAATTTAAAGCATTTTTAAAAGTTGATTTTTGTTCAACTTATTTAATTCAATCATATATTCAGGAGCATCGTTTTTTTTTTGTAAAACGTTGTAATATTTTATTTAAAATACCAATTTTTTATAATTAACCACGTTTTTACAATAAAATATTCCTACTGAGTTATAATTAAAATTACCTGTAATGCCTGGGTTTTTACAATTACATCGCAATCATTTACAACGTGAAGCGTAAGAAATTTAAAAATAAATAAGTTTACAAAATTCATCATCGTCGTCGTCATCATGATCATCATCATCATCGATAATACCATAGACAACTAAGTCTCTATCCCTCACCTCAGCATTATCATAGAGCGCTCAATTTTCTCATCATCTCTCTCTCACGGTGAGTATATAAAAGGCTCTTTAAAAACCGTTTGCGGTAGGTGCCGGGATCGGGTTCTTTCTTGATGTTAACGAGTTGTTTTTGAGGTAAATTTTGGGTGAAATTCCAACAAAACCGGCAAATAAAAGTTGTTCTCTTTTATAGCGATAAATCGATTAAGACGAAGTCCTGTTTCAAATAAGTTCGATGAGATTTTGATATTCTGTATTGCTAAGGTTTACGAATCTTTCTGACGATCGGGATTAGATATTTTTTACTACAACGTTGCCAGCCATGCCTACGAAAAGGTAACTACATTTGGAGAGTTTAGATTTCAACAAAACCCTCAAGATTCACTGTTTAACTGACTTTCGTGCGTGGAACGTGTCTTGCATCAGTTTGGTATCAGTGATTGTTTCTTTGCCAAACGATACCATATGAGAAATACGATCGGAAATTGTATGCCTTGCTTCACGTAACTCAGGAGTGAACAATTTTTCTAATGGTACACAAACTGATTACAATGTCAATACTAAGTCTTTGTGGAACATTTTATGCATTGAGATGTCCCTATTATCTTGTAATGCATAAGAAACTAGTCTTTCAGACTTGGTCATGTTAATGAATCTGTTTTTCCTAATATTTAAATGAAGCCATTAGAATTGTAGATTTGGCAGTTTCATCTGTATGAATCATGCCCCACATATTTGAAGATTTAATATGTTGATTGCACCTTGCTGACTTCTGAAACACATTCTATTAGATGACAAACTAAACTCGTGATTAAATTTTCAGAGTGCAGCCAGACTATCCAGATTTTGTTGACAACGATTTTGACCGCACCAGACACTTCGCCGGCGACATGAACTTTTCTAGCACTCCGAACGACCTGATGTCAAACCCGAGGGGGTGTCAGTTGCCCGAACCCTCGCCGGAGGAGATGCTGCTGATCAGGGAACATCTGAGACAGATGAGGACAGAGGATGGTTCCAGGCTCCTTCAGCCACCGATGCAATCTCAGCATCCCTTCAACTTCCTGAGTCCGAGGTGCTCTGCAGACTGCCCACAGATCTGCAAATTCTGCAACGTCTTCTTCCATAAGTGCCAGACTCAGTTCAAGAACGTCCACCTCTGTGATAAGTGCCACGTCGACTTCCTGGCGACGCAAATGGCCGTCCAGTCGTACGGCACGACCTCCGAGCCGAGCCTTGAGAGCACCGCCATGTTGTCAAATCCTCTGGGGCAGGACTTGCGAAATCCTGAGCTCGTCCAGCAATTTTTGGTAGGTTGCTGGTTCTTCTGAAGACGTTCATCCCTTTTAAACATCTGCATTCCAACAGATGAACGACAAGAGGCAAGTTCGCAGCATAACCAACAGACGGCAGATCTCGCCCGAGTTGGCAGGTCGGGACAGATCGAGGCAATCCCAGGAGTCGTTCAGGGGTACCGCAGGCTCCTCGCAAGAAGACGGCATACAGGACATCTTCACAAGAGTCGACCACTTCGTGAGTGAACGAATTAAATTCAATTGTAACAGGAAATTGAACGAATTATCTTCTACAGAAAAATTCTCTAAAAAATAAATTCCAACCGTTTGGCGAACCACAGAACGTCTCTAGCGTCGACGGAGTCTCGGCACCCAAGAGGAAGACCAATCACAAGAAGCTAGTCATCAACTCCAAGGTCAGACGGATAATGGTGGGTCACGCCAAGAAGTTCGGCCAGTACGGGAACAATCCCGGGGAGCTGTCGGAGCCGAGCGGGGTGGCAACGAACAGCAAGGGGGAAATCCTAGTCGTGGATTCGAACAACCGAAGGATCAACATCTACAACCCGATGGGGGAGCATCTGAGGTGCATCGAGGGTCAGGACCCCAACTCCACGTCCGTCATGTTCGCTAACAGGATCGCCATCTGCCCTATAACAGGGAACATCATCATAACCGAGAGGCCTCCCACCAAAGTGGTGAGTTGCTTATTTTAACAATGAGACATAGCCCAATATATTTTTGGATATTTACATGATATCCTTGTCACAGCAAGGATCACAGCTAAGCTAACTCCTTTGTCTGAGATTTAGCCATTATGTTTTTCTTCTTAATACTAGTTTCATTTTCCCATCTCTTTAATTTAATGCTTTTAAAATGTTTTTACAGGGCAAAATCCTATCTCCCTCCGGACTGTTGCTCAAGAAGTTTGGAGAGGGCATCATCGAACACCCTAGGGGTCTGGCCGTGGACAGGTGCGGCAGGATCCTCGTGCTCCAAAGCATGGTCGGAAGGGTGGACATTTTTTCCATGGAGGGGGAACTTCTCAATGGCTTCCAACTGGCAATGGAATTCCCATTCAGCATAGCCACGAACAGATTCGAGGAGATTTTTGTGGCCGACAACAAGAAGCATATGGTGAAGGTAGGAATCTGCTACTTTCTAGACATTTCTCTCTAGAAGCCACTAAATCTCACCATCATATGCAGGTCTACGACTACAAGGGAAACCACCTGAGGGACATCGGAGGCGAGGGCGTGACCAACTTCCCCGTCGGGGTGAACGTCGGCAAAAACGACGAGGTGGTTGTGTGCGACAACCACAACAACTTCAACATCACGATCTTCGACCGCGAGGGCAACCCCATCGTCGGCCTGAAGGGCGAGATCAAACACACCCAGTGCTACGGCGTCACTCTGACCGACAACTACGAGATCATCCTGTGCAGCAAGGACTACGAGGTCTGCAAGTATCAGATCGAGCCGAGACACCTCGACAGGAGCAACCAACTCTCCTTCTACAAGGGAGAGAATGAAGTCGATGAAGACGAATCGGACAACAACGCGTCCGATCCTCACGGCATCGAGCAGTGCTACAACAACGCCAACAACATGCACCCCGGCAACTACCGTGCGAACTTTCCCTCCGGAAACGTCCTGGCCTGCCGTCCCGGCACTGACTCGACCCATTCACCCCTGCACGTCATGAACAACAACGCCAGGAACAACGGCACCTCGGCCTCTGGCAGCGATGAAAACATATCCGCTCTGTTCAGGGAGCTGACGATGTCTGGCAGAAACGGCGGGTTGGGAATGGATCTCTCCCAGAGGATGATGCCTTCTACCAGTGGACTCAACTCCCCTGCTCAAATCGAGAGGATTCCCTTCTCTGGAACCTATACGTCTTCGTCATCATTCCAAGTTCCCAGGATGACGGAGGGCCAAACCATGGCAGTCGGGCAGAGAGCGAATTCGAGGAACTTGATGTCGTCCGTTTTCGATGCCAGAAATGCAGGAAGTGAATATGCCTCCGACAGGCTCGTGCAGTTCAGGGCCCCCGGTGGGCCAGTACCCCACCAGGGGATGTTTGGCCAGATTGTGACCCCATCGAGGAACTTATTCAATCCTTCCGACCAGCGTCTGGGAAACGGGATGTCGTCGGAGGGCCACGCCAGGTTCGACGGCTTCAGAGGTCCGCGTTAAAGTCACGAGCGGGAGTCCTGCCAAGTCCGGGGAGCGGAACCCGAAGGACGATCCCGAGGTTCCGGTCGTGCCGCCTTTTATTTCGAGTTTCTATTTTGGACGATTGTTTTGAGATGTTAAAATCATTGACGCCCCGAGCCACATATCAAGGAAGCCCAAGGAGTCGTGCCAAGGAGTTGTTTTTGTTGAACTTTTTGTTTCTATTTTTATAAGCCATCCAGAAGAATGATTTCCGACTTAGTTCCGATCTGTTATGTTTTTTGCTCTGTCGTTTTTTCATGTCCGCGGATCTCTCGACGGAGTCCGCTGCGTGGTCCTCATCTCCGCGTCGGTCTCGACCGGGTTAGAGTCGCTTGTTAATCTCTTGAGACTGGAGTCTTCGATTTTGTGTCTTGCCTTCCCCCCTTGATTTATAAACTTGTTTCTGTCATTCAATGTTTTTCTTCTCCTGTTTTCGTAAATGATTTGTTTTTATCGCTCTGTAGGATTGTTGATTTGTTGTACGTTTCTGGGGTTAGAGGCTGGCCGGCTCCCCCCGTTCGGGGCTACCCCCCTTTCCCAGAAGGTCGGGTTGATCGGTGGTGATGATGGTGTTTTATTATTTATATAGCTAATATTTGTTACCTCTGGCGTCTTGTCTCTGCGTACATCTTTGTTGTGAACATTCAGTTTTTCCAATCAGGAATTGCCCCTTTGTACTTTCAGGATTTCTATTCGTTGTCGATTCGACTGCTAGACCATCATCGTCTTCATCATCATCGTCGTCATCACGATTGGCCATATTTGGTTCCATTTCAGTTCTGAGAATTGTTTGGGCGTCCCTGTGCAAAATATTTTTCTCTTCGAAAGAAAAATCATTGTTTACTCAACGTACGTTTAACATATTTATTCATAATTTCACGGATCGGATGGAACTTTTTCTATTTATTTACGTACCGCAAGGCTCTCGAGATGTCGATTGAAACTTATTTTGCATCGTCTTCGATGAAATCAATCAGTCAATCGAAACAAGATGGACGCCATACGTTTTCAAAACATCTACGTCGCTAGTTTTGCCGCGCGTCGCGATTATTAGTTATGTCTGTTAGTTAGGATTTTTGTTCATCTTAACTCTTGGTAATAATTTCGACGACGAGTATTATTATTATATTTATAATAAATTATTATTAATTAGTGTTTAAATAATAATAGGTTATTACTATTTAGTAGATTAGTTTATTTATTTAATACATCAAGCTAGACTTGTATCCTACTCTGTAGTTCTGACTATCATCATCGTCGTCGTCATCTTTTTTCGATTTATTTCTTTGTTGGTAAACAGAAAAAAGTCTTCGGACCGAGTCTGCCTTACGAAGTTGCAAACGTTTTGTGCAAATCCTCAGCGAAAAATACCTCCATTTATTTTCTTCCTTCCTTCATTCGTTCGTTCGTTCATTCATTCATTTTTTTCCGTATTCCAGGTATTGCCGGGCGTCGTGCGGATCTTAAAAAAAAAAGAAAAGAATCTTTTTTTCACTATTTATTTTCTTGTCATCGTTGACTATGAGACGGGTTTTTATTTGCATTTCTGTATTGCTTACTTTGTTTTGTTTTTATTTTATTTTGTATAACCGGACGTTTAGACGCCGCAGAGCTTTTGTTTCCCAGTCGACAGGGTCATGACTCTCTGAGAATTGTTTTTCGGGGACTAACCACCCCCTCCACCCACCCACCGCGGCCCATGCCCTCAGGACGGGTACTTCGCTCTTCGGGTTTCTATTCGTCCCCCTGCGCGCACAACACCATTACCCGTGGCTTTATAATGAATCGATATGCAATGTTTACTGGGACAGCCAAAATGCCGTAGTGATTGCCATGGTAAACTATGCTATAGGTCGTAACTAAAGGCTCCGATTGTTCTTTTAGGGCTACTCAATGTTTTTCATTCATTCGTTCGTTCGTTCAATTGAGTATTGATATGCATCTCTATTTTTTATGAACCTTAACAACGTTGCCAGCAAAAGATGTCCGATGAATGCATCTTCAATTTTGTTTTTAAATTTTTTATTATCGGCTCCAAGCATAATGTACTTCGGAACGTCATCATCAACGAGTTGGCATAATATCATTGTATTAGAAAAACGATGGATGGATGGGAGAGTGGGTGGATGAGTGGATTTGGGGGGATGGGTGAGGTTGTATGTACGGGTGGATGGATAGATGGATGAATGAGTGATTGATTGGCTGGATGGATGGGCGGATGGATGGATGTTGGTATTAACAACTTTGATCACGGCCGGCCAACAAGTGTTCGAACGACGACCCTAGATTTCTTGTTTTCCGATTCCGTTTTAAAAATTTTTTTTTTGTTGCTTTGAAGCTCAGAACATCTCAAGTTTCGCTCGTGAGTTGGAAGAATAAAGAAAACGTGTCACTTGTTAATCTCTTGTTGTTGCTGCTGTTGTTGCTGCTACTGCAGTTGCTATCGTTGCGATGATGTCGTCGTCGTCGTCTTTGTGGTTGTTGTTTACGTTGGTGCTAATACTTCAAGTCTTAGAGCTTAGTCGAATGTAATTTCTGGCACAGAACTTGATGATGGGTGGCTCTGGGTGGGCCCCACTTGCAGGTTTTGATGGAAATATTTTTGTTGGAAAACTTTCCTTGGAAAACGTTATGAATGAGTGTCTGAATGTGTCTGGGAACGAGTGATTTTAGCAGCTGATAATGCCGGCGATGAAGACGACGAAGATTGCTTCGATGATGATGGTGATGATTATGTCGGTGGTGATGATGATGATTATTATGGATGTCGAAACTATTAATTATGATGAATAATTCAGGATGGAATTGTTCAATAATTTCTTCCTGTTTTTCTGACGGGAAAGAGCCCACTGAAGTTTGAATCAATGCAGGAAGTAATTTTGCGATGATGACGCCGACGACGATGGCTATGATGATGATGATGACAGAATTTTCGGTGGCTGTTATTGTTAAAATTACGTCAGATGATGATGATGATGATACCCAATAAATTTATGTAGCGCATCTAAGCGGCACCGAACTAACACCGAGATGTAATAATGGTATGTTTTTCCAGCATCGCCTGGTGGGTAAATTTATCTCAGGACCTTTAAATGTAATTACAACTTAATATTCTGTAAAGTGTTTTTCTTCAATTTTACAGTTACAATATTACAATTTTAATTTTGAATCAGGAATATTTTTTAAAATTTCCACAAAAAAAATTTGAAACGAGGCACAAGATGGCGGCCCAAAAGATGGAAGATCAGAATTTCATTAAATAATTTGTTTCATAATTTAAATTTAAATAATTTGATGGAAATTATTCTGATCAATAATTATTCTGAATAATATTAACGTGACATAATTTTTAAAGAACAAATGAATCTTTTAACGATAAATTGTTTAACTTCGAATTGAAAAAAAGAAACAAATCATTAAAAATAAATTAATAAAATGGTTTAAATAAATAATTAGTTGGTTTAATTTATTAATCAAGTTACTTAATAAAGTGATTTGCTTCAAATTAAAAGAATTAATAATAATAATAATAATAAAAACAGAAAAAACAGTGTGGTTATTGTCGTTGTGATTTTTTAGAAATAATAATAATAACAACAACGTTAACAATAATAACAATATTAATAATAATAATAATACAAATTGCCATCGTTCCAAAAAAAAAAATATGGAAGGCGTGCCATGAGCGATAACATGGAGCATTTAATTCGTAAATGATTCAAATGCGGAAAAACGTCTGAAAATTAAAAGAGAGAAAAAAAAAGTAATTTCATTCGATTGTTTTTTAAGGGCAGGATGGGGCCTTCAAACCATTTGCCTGATGCATTCCCTGGGGAGGTCAATGTCGGGGTCACCTACACTGTGACGACTACGACGACGATGACGATGATGATGACGATGACAGCGATGGCGACGCTGATGATGATGACAATGATGGTGATGGGCGGACGGACGGACCTATGCAGGTGCTATTACTGTTATGATGGTGATGGTGATGACGACGACGACGGGGGCGGGAGCGATGAAGATCATCACCGGAACTCAACAGTAGGGGTCGTCTTAATGAGACGTTAAGAAGTTAATAATTCTTAGAAATATACCCTTTGAAATTTTTTTTTTCTCTTTAGAAATTAAAAACATTAAAAACACACCGTCGAGAAGCCTGGATTATCAGGTAATGATATGAAAATGCCAAAGTGTTGTTTTTTAATGCCTCGAAAATTGGTAAGTTGAAGAAGATTGTTCGAGCGATAATAGGAGTTTCGTAATCGTCGTCATCTTCAGCATCATCGTCGTCGTCGTCTTCATTCACGAGGACAATGTACTGAACAGAACCATTTGGTAGCCATTGAAGTAGAGAATAAATGGACTGGTTGATTGCATGCTTTCAATCATAAAAGAAATCAATCGATCAATCAATTGTTATTGTCGTCGTCGTCATTAAGAGAGCGGACTCTTTTTATTGTAGCTGAAATTTTCCATTTCGGCTTATCAAGCGAGTTCAACATTGTAAAGATCAGAAAGGTCACGACCTTTGTGACCCCAAGTCAAAATATGAAACTTATTCATTTATTATTTATTTATCTATTTATTTATTTATTTATTTAATATAAATTTATTTAGAATTTTCCACTTTTCGCTTTTAATTATAAATTTAAATTCACTCGAAATTCTGAATTCTTTAGAGACAACAATAAAAACCCCTCGTGGAAAGCGAAAGTAAAAATTTTTTCCTCTCAGGTGAGTGAATTTTAAAAGCTGTGTTTTTAGAGGCCGTAAGCAGAAGTAAAATTTTAACGCTTAGTTTCACGAGTGCAGGGAATTCCCGGTAATAAATAAAAATAAAATCCTTTTCCAGCATAATAATTAGTTTTTATTTTAATTATTAGTTTTTATTTGATATAATTTAATTAAATTAGTTTTATTCGAGCATTCCTTGTAAAGTATAGCTTACTGGACTCCGTTGTATGATTTTGGTGATACCAATGATGGTGATGATTATGATGACGTTGGTGACCGTCATGACGGCGACGATGATGATGATGATGACGACGATGTCGCTTGACCTCTTGAACTCTGATTGCATAACAAGGGCAGGCACGTTGGCCACTCTGAATGATGGATTGGACTGAAATGGAAAAGAAAGACAAAAAGATGGACCTCGTCACGCGTGGCTTGAAACGTAGAAATCGCTGACGTGGAAAGATTGGAATTAGGTCTCCGTTGGCCGGGCAACTATTATCAGGACCACAAGACTTTATTCTCGAGACCGGATTGATTTATTGACGATGATGTTATTGTTGTTGATTATGATGACGACGACGATGACGACGATGACGAGGATGATGTTGTTGATAACGACGACGATGATGGTGATGAGGGTGATGATGATGACGGACTAATTTTATTTTCTTGTTAATTAAAAAAAAAACTTTGAAAACATTTTAAATTAAATTTTTTTTTTATTGGTACCAAGAATTCTTTTCTCTTTTTTCAGAATTTCCAGCGACGTCTTCTTCCGAACAAAGAACCAGAATATAATTTTTTTCTTAGCAGTATAAAAATAATAAATAGATTTAATAAAAGAAAAACAGAGACAGCTTTCAAGGGAATATATCTTTAAAGTCCCCCTCCAAAAAGCGAGACTTCAGTTTAACCTGGGTTTTTGCACATAAAAATGTAAAATTATTGTAAAATCTTTACTTTATAGTTGTTACATGATTGGCCATTATTGTAAACTTAATGCAATGCCTTAAATGTATTAACGAGGATTCGTTAAAAGACTCGGTCTCGAGACCGCAAGCAGATCAAGACCGAGACCGTACTGTTTCGCAATTGTTCTTTTGATCTGAAGACGACGATTTTGTACATTAATATTCGAAATATTATAAAAATTAAAAATATTTAATTAATTTCTCGGTAAATAAAATAAATTATAAAATCATCATTATCTCGAAGTCTTTCTAGAATTTTTTCATGTTTTCAACTGAAATAATAATAGAAAATTAAAAAAGTTGGGGAAAAAAACAAAAAAAAAATCATAAAATTCAAAATTTTTATGAAGCTTTGCTACTATTTTTGGTTCGATACTTCAGGATATTTGGACATTAGCGAGGTGCATGGACGGACAGATGGATGGATGGATGGGATACACAGATGGACGGAAGGAGAAACGGATAGATGAATGGATGGATGGACGGCTAGGCGGATGAGTAATAGTATTGTGACGATTGTATGAAGTTATTGTTTTCTGCCTTTAAGAAACAAAAATGTATTTCTTTGGAAATAATTTTCAAAATTAATAAATAAAATAAAATAATTTCGAAGGCAAATTATTCTTTTATATGTTGACAAATGACATCTTCTGCACGCTCGGGCGATAAATCATGAACCTCTTATAATTTTTTTTAAGCCTGGAAAATGAAATATTTTCTAACGACACCTTGAGGCAGTTTCGTGATTAATTGTTTTTGATATTTGTTCTACAAATTACTTTTATTCAATTATAACGCCCACCTTCCCGCCGATACGCAGCAGGTGTCTGCTTAATGAATTGCTTTACGTATTTAATATTGCATTCTTTAAAACCATTACCGACAGATTTATAACCGAAATAACGATTTTAAAATTTTTATAATATTAATAAGAAAGACGTTGATGGTGGAATAATAATAATAATAATAATAATAATTGCTTTTAATGTCTTGTTTTATTTTTAGATTTTGATAAAGTTTAAGCAATCTATTTTTGCATTTTTGTTATTTTATGAAAAAAAAAAAGGAATTTATAATCGAAGGTTGAAATTTTTTTTAAAAAAAGTTATATTTATATTATTTGCATTATATTTTCAAGGAAAATCATTTTTATTCCGATGATTCTCACCCCGAAAAGCGTCAACTTTCTAACGAAGACTTGGCGCCTTTTACGTAATTTCAGATTATCGTCTGCTCCGCTTTCTAGACTTTGTGTCGAAAGTACATGAATAATTCGCCATTTGTATTTTGCCGACATCTTCTTGTACTTTTTTTTTACCTCACTTGTACTTTTTTTTTTTTTACATATCTTGTACTTTTTTTTCTCGAGCTATCAACGTGGCATTTCTTGTGCAATTTCAGTTCCAAACCTCTGCAGGCGTGAAGGAATGCAAAATCATCCTCAAATCGTTCGATACACTCACCAGGACGAGAATAACGGAAGTTCTATCCATAAAAAAAACAAACAAAAAAACTTGAAAATAGTTTAAATCTTTTTAAAATTATTATTTTTTTATTAAATAAATATTTTTGTGAGTTAATCAGGTTGGACAACAACAATAATCGAGCACACCAAAGATATTATCGTCATTAACAACATTATCATCGTCATCAACATCAACATCTACCAACAATAAACAACAACAGCATAAAGGAAATTCTAGGAAGCAATCATTTAAATCACTAAAATTGGATGAGCCTCAATTCTCCTCCTTCCCAGTGACACCGCGGGTCTGTCCATCGCACCCCTGGTCTCCCACTTTAGATTTTATTAGGGGACATGTTTGTTTTATCCACCCTGTCTTCTAAATGGCCGCAGAGTTGATGGAACTTGAAGAAATAAATCTTGGAATTAAAATTAACAATACCCATAAAATATTTAATAAAATATTTATTATAATACTCTCTTAAAATCATAAAATTCGTTCAATAAAAAATTAATAATTAATGAATTAATGAATTTATTTCTAAATTTTTAGAAAATATTTTTTATCTCAACCAAATAAAAACGCAAACAAAAACTCGAAGACTATAAATCGAAATTATGCGCCTCGAGTTATTAAATTATGACGTAAAATAATTCGAAACATTCCAGACTTGTCTGTAAGGACGGACGGATGGACGGACTCGGATGGATGGACGGATCGATGGATGGATGGACAGATGGATGGATGGATGGATGGATGGATGGATGGATGGATGGATGGATGGACGGATGGACGGATGGACGGACGGACTCGGATGGATGGACGGATCGATGGATGGATCGATGGATGGATGGATGGATGGATGGATGGATGGGTAGACAGATGGACGGACGGATTAATTGGCTATTGATGAAAGGCAAAGCTTTCATTTTAAAATTATAAAAAAAAACAATTTTGAAAAACAATTAATTCTTTCGAGAAAAATACGAATCATAATTTCTTGCAAATAAAACATTACATGGTAAATAAATTGGTGAAGAACGTTATAAATAAAAATAATAAATCGAATTGATGTTAAATTAGAAAAAAATCGCTTCCACTATCCTGAAGGTCACAGCCTAAGGTCAACATTAAGTTGAAGCACTTAGGCACTTAAACTTATCAAAAGTAATAAAATATTCATTTAATTTTGACATTTTGTACCTAAATTCATTAAAATGCTTCAAGTTTAAATTGCTTAAATTCTTCTGCGTTGAATAAAAATGAATTAAACAGAATAAAACAAATTAAATTTAAAGCTTAAATAGAAATAATAATCATTCACCAACGACATGTTTACTATCATTTTTAGCTTGTTCTGAATCGCCAACATGTTCATCATCATCATCATCATCATCATCATCATCATCATCATCATCATATTATCATCATTGTCATTACCATCGTCACATTCATTAACGTGTTGAAATATGATGATAGTTTTATTAATCCTCGGACGATTTCTTGCGTAAAAAAAGGATTTTCCATGGAATTATAATTTAAGGAATTATAATAAAAAGGAATTATAATTTAAGGAATTAAATCTCACGAAACAATAATTTAATGGATTGCAATCCATTTTCACGCTTCAATTAAACCAACAAAATGTTATTTCCACTGAAATTCGAGTTTCATTTTCCTGGAAATCGTTGAAATTTAAAATATAAAAAAAAAAGGAAAAGAATTTTAAAAGCAACTCAATTTATGTAGCGCCTCGGGCTTTAGTCTAAAATTGGGATACTTATGTGGTGTGTAATCAGTGTGGATGGACAGATGGATATGCAGGATTCTATGTATAGAGAGAGTGATGAATGGATGGGTGGGTGGATGGATGGGCGGCTGGATGGATGAATGGATAGATGGATGGGTGGATAGATAGATAAAGAGCTCATGGTTCTCGTTCCCGAGAGCGCAAGTCATGCTTTTCAATTGTTCCACTGATTGGATTAACACCACCATCGCACCACTGGGGTCACAAAATAAAGCTTCCAGAAATCAAGATTGAACGATGGAAGAGAAAGAATCAAGATTCGGAAAGACACCGTATTTGAGGAGTTAAAAGCTTTTCAAACGTGCACTAAGAAGGATTGAATGACGGGTCGGTAAACGAGCGACCGGAAGATTAGGTGGACGAATATATGGAATGGGTGGTCGGATGGATGAGTGGTGGATAGATGGATGAATCGATGGGTAGGTAATTAGGTTAATGGATGGAGGAGATAATGATATCAATCAATCAATCAATCAATCAATCAATCAATCAATCAATCAATCAATCAATCAATCAATCAATCAATCAATCAATCAATCAATCAATCAATCAATCAATCAATATCAATCAATCAATCAATCAATCAATCAATCAATCAATCAATCAATCAATCAATCAATCAATCAATCAATCAATCAATCAATCAATCAATCAATATTTATTAATTAATAAAATAAATATTATTTCAAAAAGAAAAGCGACTACCTACTTACTACGAAAGGGGCTCATTTTAATGCGCAGCATGAAACTTTAACCTCGTAAGACTAGATTAAATTTAAAATAAAAATTACTTGATTGCGTTACCGGGATATCTTCTTCCAGCTATCTTCTAAAAATGACTGAAATTGAATGTGCATAAGGGCGGGAGTATGAATGATTGGATGGATGGATGGATGGATTGACGGATGGATGGATGGATGGATGGATGGATGGATGGACGACGGATAGAGAGATGGACGTGCAAATGAAAGCATGAACAGATGGCATGATGACAATGCGTGCTCCTATCTGGAAAATCCCAGGCGCTAAAACAGGACAAGTTTTCCTTCCACTCTTCCATCTTTCCTTTTCTCCTACCAACTTTCCACGTGACGTCATCGGTTGTCATGGTTACTTGGAAAGCTTTCCTGGGCAGAAATGGTGAACTTTATGATAAATAACGTAATTTAAAGCTGAAGAATAATTATTATGATTTTGATAATAATAATAATGATAATAATAAAATGTTGATGATGGTGACAAGATTTTTATCACGTGATTGTTTATTATAATGATTAACATTCTTATTACCATTATTCTAAGATATTACATGATTAAATATTAAAATCATAAAAGAATTATTATTATTAAAATAGGCCGCGGAAAGATAATCTTTTTTACCTTTTTTTCCCGACCGGAAGTTAAAGGTTCCCTCCATTAGGACCTGCCATGGTTCGCTGTTCATGGAGTCCACGGGGAGTCGTAGGATCTGAAATAAAATCCCAAATGACGTTTGATTTAATTGAAAATTAAAAAAATTATTGAATGGTTTAATGAACGAATGAATGAATGAATGAACGAACGAACGAACGAACGAACGAACGAACGAACGAATGAATGAATGAACGAACGAGCGAATGAATGAATTGAGCGAAATAATATCATAATTTTAGTGGTTAGTTACTCGGCATTACTTGAGATAAATAAAAAAATCTGCTTTTATTCCGTTTGCTTTTAAAATTATCAAAGACGTTGAGGGATATTTCTTGTATTTTGGAAAGGTTTTCTTAAAATATTTTAAATTTATTTCGAAATTATTTTAAATTTATTTTAAGATTATTTTAAATTTACTTCAAAAATATTTTTTTATTTCGTCTTATGCTTTTTAAGTCTGAAGAAATAATTTAAAAAAATGATGTAAATGTCCCTCCCTCATGCAAAAAGATTTTTTTTCATTTCTTTTCAAAAACAATTCCACAATAGAATATTTTATTGATACTTGAAACTATATTTTTATTATATTAATATAATTATTAATGCGTTTGTTATTATTTAACATTTTATTTATAAAACCCCACATTCTAAATGAATCAAAGGACCAGCCATTTTCAAGCGTTCATAACTAACCCACAAGTCAGCTAAAAGCCTACTATAAGTTATTAACCAGCTGCTAAACCATTAGCCGGATAAAAGCCGGCTATTATCGGCTAAGATACGAGGCTCTCTCTTATAACAATAGTCGCAGCAAATGTGCGCCTGTTATGGTCTTATTGCCACGTGACGTTGTTATCAACATCCGTCCAAATGCATCCGGAAGGAAGGTTTAGGTGGAACGTTTCGGGAAAAGTAGGTGTTACAACGCATATCTGGAGATATTATTGACGACGACGACGATGATGCTGATTACGATGACGACGACGACGACGATGATGCTGATTACGATGACGACGACGACGACGATGATGAAATCTTATCATGTTGCGAAGATGGCGTGACTTATAGCAATCGCAATATACAAATAAATGGATGGATGGATGAGTTAGGAATAAACCAAGATAACTATGAACATATGACCGCCGCACAAAAAACCCCAGAAACACTGTTAATTTTATCACATCATCATCATAACAACCATCATCATCCTCGTCATCACCATTTCCTGTTTCGTCTTTTCTCTTGTCTGTTGCGGGAAAACATTGGAACTGAAAATAATTAAACAGCTTCGTCGAAGCAAAATAAAAAGTAATTAAATAATAAAATATTAAAATTAAATATTTATTTATTAGTTAATTAATAAATAATTGAAATTTCTTTTTCACGAGAAAATTTGAATATCCTTCCTTTGGAATATCCCTTTTAATTCACGGTTTTTATTTAATTTTTGCCAATTCCTTTGAAATTCAATTTTCTTTCAATTTATTCTTAAAACAAATTACTCTGTGATGACGAATCGTTGATGGATGGATGGATGGATGGATGGATGGGTGGTTGGTTGGTTGGTTGGGTGAATGGGTGGGTGGATGGCCGTGTTTTCTGACGAGATGATATATCGATTGTTATATTTAAAAAATTTTTTATTAGTATTTATATACCATTAAACAATTATTATAAATATAAAAATTATAAGTGATTCTATTATTTTAATAGGTTATTATTATTATTATTATTATTATTATTATTATTATTATTATTATTATTATTATTATTATTATTATTATTATTATTATTATTATTATTATCATCATCATCATCATCATTATCATAAAGCAGCAGGTTGAAGAATAGGCTGCAAAATGAATTCGTTTACAGTGTCGCAATAATTTTCCCGTTGGGAACAATCAACAACAATAATAAAAATAATGATATAATAATAATAATAATAATAATAATATTATTATTATTAAAAAATTCATTATCATCAAAACCAAAATTATCATGATCACGATCATAATCATAATAATCGAACCGATGGAAATGTTGGAAATGTTGGCCAGTTAATCTTATCACGGTTCTAACAAATTAATTAAAAAATAATAATAATAATATTATTATTATTATTATTAATAACAGTATAATCTGCCCAGAAGAAATAAATATTTCAAATTGTTTTTATTTAATCCACAATCCACAAAGAACCCGCTGACCAACGACCCTAAGGGCCCATTGAACAGAGTGTACTACAAAACATCGGCGTACAAGTTGAGAGGATTATTATTATTATTATTGTTATTATTATTATTTTTTTTAATGTTATTATTCTCTTCTTGTTATTATTGTTGTTCTTTTATTAATGTTATTATTATTAGAGTTTTTCATTATTTTTATTTTTGTTATTATTATTATATTAAAATGCGATTTATCTTTAATGCCAAGGTCATTGGGATCATTAGATTACTAACTAGAACTAAACTCTGGACGTGTTGGACGTCAATGATTTTGTAAGTTTGAGTTTGGACAGAAAGAAAGTTACTTCGACGAGGAATTTCTGCAAAAAGGAAAAAAAAACTATGGTACCCTCTGGTATCCTGGTACCTCTGGGCACAATAAAGGCATATCCAGAGTATCTGTCAAAGTTTGTGTTACTATCCGTGTTTATTTATCTAGAGTATCTCTCAGATTTCGTATTAGTATTTGTATAAAATGGCCGATCTCTAGAAAGTATCCTTAAGTATACCAAGCGATGCAAAGTCTCTTCATAATCGATCCGTCATTTTTGTAGCGCCCCCGATTCAAGAACTCTCCCTGGAGATGTGGGATGGGTCACAAGTAGTTCATTACTCTGCCATATTAATTCACAATGGAGAGGGAGAGGGAGGGAGAGAGAGAGAGAGAGAGAGAGAGAGAGAGAGGTGGAAAAGAAGATAGGCAGATAGAAAGAGTAGGACGCCATTTTTAATTGAGCGATGATGAGAACAGTTTCTACTCCAGCGGGGTTATTATGGAGGGTCGGGTTGATTCCATCCGAGCGGACTCGATGACCTCGGGCCTCGAATACCGATGGTCGCATGGGACGTCCGTGGATTTATTGAGAAAAAATAAATTCTTGTTTATTTTTATTTCCTTGTTTTCAGCGCTAAAAGAAAAATCAGCGCTAAATCAAAACTATAGCAGTGAGATTAGGACTTTGCGTTATAAAGCCAAGCAAAGCAAAGCAATAAAGTGAAGATAAAACAAAGCCAGACAAAGCACAACAAAGCCGATAAGAAATCAAAGTACGAAGTTGTAAAGCCTCAATTAAAAGTTATTTTCAATCGAATTAAATCCCAATCGTAAGAAAATGCATTTCGAAATTTATTAGCTGGTTTTTTTTTTCGTTTCACTTTAAAAGTATAAAAAAAATAATAAAAAATAAAATAATAAAAATAATTTAATAATAAAAATAATTTAATATAAAAATAATTTCGTTTCTAGGAATTGCGTTCGAAATTCTTAGTTCGAGAAATAAATTTATTTATTAAATTTTATTAAATTTATTTATTTTATTTTTGCATATTTTCTACGTTAAATGCGTCAATTTATGGACAGAAATGGAAATTTTATGCCAAAGTACCGCAAAATGCAGGAAGGAATTTCTAAAACGATGCCCTCAGTTTCGGCGGAAAGATATGAAATAATAAAAATAAATATATTTAAAAATAATTATTATTTAAACAATTTTAAGAATTTAAATTGATCATTGAAGTGATATTCATAAAAATATTTCTACGACATTTTACAAATAATATTTGTAAATATTTATTTAAATAAATAATAAATAATATTTATATAGCGTATTATAAATAATATTTGTTAATATTATTTAATTTAAATAAATAAATAATAGTTATTTAAATAATAATTTTATAAAACTATTTATAAGACGCATTATAAGTAATAATAGTATAAATATTTATTTAAATACTGAATAATATTTGTAATTAATATTTATAAAAATATTTATGTATAAATATTAAAAATAATATTTATTAAACTATATTTAATTATTGCATAAATAATAATTTTATAAAAATATTTATATGATTTATTATAAGTATTAATATTATAAATATATATTTAAATATTAAATAATAATAATTTGTAAGTAATATTTAAAAAATATTTACATAATATATTGCATAATACATTTATTTAAATAATAAATCATAAAAACACATCCAAGAACAATTCTGTCTGGCAGGGTTTCAGATTCAATCGACGATAAAAACCATAAACCAGCCGAGAATTCGCTTCAATTCCACGATAGATGGCGCATATTTTTTATTTCATTTTTTTACCAATCTCATTATATTTAATAATGATGTAATAATAATAATAATAATATTAATAATGTTTCTACGAATTTTTATCATAATTATCATAATTTTTTAAATTAATATTATTATTATTATTATTAATAGAAGTTAATTACATTCAAATTACGATTTAGTGTCAGTTCGTAAATTTATTTCTTGCTTTTCTGATATCTTCTTCCTCTGCCACATGTGTGCACCAAGTCCCACAAGTATGGTAGGGATATTGGATGGAGGGGTGTATATGGAGGGGTATATATGGAGGGGTATATATGGAGGGGTGTATATGGAGGTTATCGTTGGTGAAAGGCGTGGGCTCAAGGGATGAGTTAGCTTGGCACATGTTTTTGTTTTAATTAAACAGTCACGAGAAAAAAGAAGAATGAAAATAAATAAATAAATAAATTGAATTAAATAAAAATTTCATTTTTAATTTATTTTTATTAATTTATTAAATTATTTCGTTGCTTTAATTAAATCCCGGCAGAATTAAAAAAAAATATGAACAAACCGTGTGTGCAAGTCAAGGCAAGAAATAATTTTTCCGCTTTTTCAGAAAATATTTCTGACGACGACGACGACGACGATGATGATGGAGACTTGGGGCAAGAAGAACGAAATAAGGTCATTTATTTGTAAATAATTCGTCACTCATTCAGTTGTTTCCTGCTGGGACTCGTAAATTAAGTTCTACAAATTTTTCTCATGCTTTTCAGACCATCAATTCCGTTTTTCATCTTACTTGATCGTCCATCCGTCCATCCATCCGTCCATCCATCCGTCCGTCCGAAAGTCCATCCATTCTTTGTAAAACACTTTTCGATTTAATTAAAAACAACTCAATAAACGGTCTTAATTGACCTTAAAATTGAAATAAATGTTTTTCTATTTATTTTCTGCTTCAAGGATCACGTAACTAAAGTCGTGCTTCCAGATCCGTGACATTCACGATCACATCCGTGCACACGTGCATCCAAATCACGTACGAAGAGAAACGAACGCAAACCTCATCCGGGTATTTAAGGGGGAAGCCATCAGATTTTGAAGACCGAATGTTGCTTCCTGTCCAAAGACAAAATGGACATTTTTCCAGGGAATCCGTTTGAAATCGATGGAAATAAATTATTCTCCGTGAAAATAATTTCGTCTTGATTACTGCAAAAGATTATTAGAAGATTTATATTATTATTATTATTATTAACATATTAAAAATCAACAATAGTAATAATTATTATATTTATTATTATTATTATTATTGTACATAATAATTATATAATATTGTATATAGATCTTAGATTTTATTAAATTTATTAGACTATATATTATAAAAAAAACATTATCATTATTATTATTGTTATTATTATTATTATTATATTAAACTATTACTATTATATCAAGTCATCGTGCATCCTTCATCTGAAAATCCAGAAAAATCAAAAGGTGAATATTTTAATTTGGATTTTTTTAATTTTTTGAGAAATTTTATAAAAATATGAAATGAATTTATGTTATTGGATAGTAATGATTGACAACGAAGTCATGATAACGATTTAAGTATTAACAAATAATTTTAATAATTAATATTATTATTATTAGGCTTTTATTTGTGATTATAAAAATAATCGTAAAAGATTTTAAATTAATAACAATAATAAAAATATAATAATAATAATAATAATAAAAATAGAAATAATAATAATAATAATTTAAAAAAAATAATGTATGTTATTTGCATGTTAATGTATTGCTTATTATATTAAATATAATTTCAAATCTAATAATTGTTTTAAAAATTTTGAATTTCAGATATTTAACCAAAAATAAGAATTCTTTATTTTTATTTCGATCTCACCCTGTCTGACTCTAAGGTATTTTATTTCAGAGCAAATAGGCTTTCGTGAGTTGAATTTCTCTTTTTTTCGATGAAAACGTGTAAAAACCATTGAAATAAATAAGTGTGGGATTGCATAGATTGTCAACAAAACTGGAAAACTGTCAAAATGATGATGACAGAAAATGCAGAGACAATATAATAATAATAATATTATTATTAGTTATTATTCTTAATATTATTCTTAATGCTGTTGTTGTTGTTTTGATCTATCATATTATATTATATGTAGTAAATTATTAATATTCTTGTAGGTCAACCGAATAATAATAATAATAATAATAGTCATCTTCATCATCAGAGCCACCATCACCACCGTCAAAGTCTTTTATCATATTTTGCATCTTTAAGCACGAATGGATTCATCAAGTCAAACAAACGTTGCATCCCATAAAGTAACATAAAGTAACATAAAGTAACATAAAATAACATAAAATAACATAAAATAACATAAGAACCTTATCAACGGCTTCATCAACACGTCGCTTCGATGTTACAGCAGGAAAGGTCGATGGGTTTTTACACCAAAAAAGGCCATTCTAAATTCACACGTGAAGCTTGAACTTTGACCTTGGTTGGGTGGACGGGGACTTGGGTGTGAATGAATGAATGAGTCCAACAATTATCTCTATGGTTATTCATCGAACGTTAACGGCTTTTGTGTTGTTGCAGACATGACGACTTCAACAACAGCAACAACAACATCCGCTTGGAGTCTGGACCACGAGAGCACCACTGGCAACAACATCGGAAACATTTCGACGCCGTTCTCAACCGACTTCGACAGCGACGTCCTAAGCGACTCGACGCCGCTGAAGCTGTTCCTGGTTGCCATGTACAGCGCCATCTTCCTCATCGGGTCAAGCGGCAACGCCCTCGTGGTTACAATAGTGGCCAAGAACAAGAGTCTCCAGTCACCAACCAATATCTTCATCGCAAACCTGGCACTCTCCGACGTACTGATGTGCTTGCTGGCCGTGCCGTTCACCCCCCTGAACGGAATGGTCAGTTCCTGGGTACTGGGCGAGCCCCTGTGCCGCATGGTGGCCATGAGCAGTGCCCTCAGCGTCCACGTTTCTACGCAGACGTCGACGGCCATTGCCATCGACAGATACTTTGCCATCGTTCATCCTTTCAAGGCAGGTCTTTCCAATCAATCTTACGACGAATAGCTTTCCCCACGGGGTTGGAAATATATTGTGAAATGTATATCCGTAGCGGATGGTCGAAGGTTATTTCTAAATATTTTTATGCTGCTCAATTTGAATTGTTATTATGCGCAATTGTAATGTAAATGTAATTTATATATTTTATTTAATTTTCAATTAACTCTTAAATTAAATTTAACAGTTGGTAAAAGTCATTGACAATAAAAATACAAATATAATCAATTTATTTATTTCCTGCTGACTGGTAATTAAAGAAAATATCTCGTGAAATTGCTTTTAATCCCATGATGTCGTTAAAGTCCATCGTGGAGTCTGCATGACTGAATGTCATCATCCAACTGCCGTCATACATCTATTGTCGTCGGAGTTCTCATTCTCTATCCATTCATTCATCCGTTCATACTTCCGTCCGTCCGTTCGACCGGCCATCCATCCATCCATCCATCCATCCATCCATCCATCCATCCATCCATCCATCCATCCATCCATCCATCCATCCATCCATCCATCCATCCATCCATCCATCCATCCGTCCATCCGTCCGTCCGTCCGTCCGTCCATCCATCCATCCATCCATCCATCCATCCGTCCGTCCGTCCATCCGTCCGTCCGTCCATCCATCCATCCGTCCCTCCGTCTGTCCGACCGACCACTCCTTTATCCACCTAACTGTCCGTCCGTCCATCCTTTCCGGAAATAATTCACACACACTGGAGTCGCTAATATTCTCCCAGCCGACCATTAGGAGCAGCTGAATTATGTGAGCGTCCGTTTTAAAAACGACCTCCCACGAAGAAAACCAATTGTGCTTTACAGGGCCTGCGTAACGATTTCCCGTCCGCCTGACATGCGCCAAACGATTGTAAAGGCGCTACAAAAATGAACCACCTTCAACCCCTCCCCCGCCAAAAAAAGAGAGATGCTGACGATTTTCAGCGAGAGACGAAGCGAATCGACTTTCGGGAATGTGGAAGCGACAGAAAACAAAAATGAAAAAGTAAAGCCTCCTAATGACGTCATTTCCTGTCAACGACGACACTTATTCCACTTGGAAATTATTCTGACTCGAAAATTCCACCTAACTGTTTCTTTTGATTCTCACTCGTGGAATTTTAATATTTAGGAGTTAATTTTTAACACTTGAATTTATTCTTGACCTTACGACATGAGCTGGCAAACGACCTTCAAATCGTATTTGGTGCCTCGACTTGTAGTCTCGTGGAGATGCAGATGTTTTGATCATTCATTCAGACATTCAGAGCTCTTTTCCTATTTTGGAATCGAGCAAAAGGAAAACTTACAAAAGGAAATCCAATCATTTCCAGGGAGGAAATTAATATCAGCGGAGCGCACCTTTGCCAGAATAGGCCTTTGCATTTCAAATGCGCAACTTTCTGCGAAGCCTGCAAAAATAACAGTAAAAACGTTGTCACAAGAAGATTGGAACCCATTGGAAACTGATAGAAAAAAAAACCGGTCTTAGAAACATCACGAGGACACAAAAGATGGCGAACAACCAAATCCAGACGAGCGTCCGTTCGCCAATCAGGAAATTAAAACGCTCCAGAAAAGGAAGGTGAGAAGGGAGAGTGATGACACAGACAGGCAGTCAGGCAGGAGGACAAAATGAGACTACCAGAAGGAGAGGCAGGGAGAAGGACAGAAGGAGACGGACAGGCAGGGAGAAGGACAAAAGGAGAGAGAAGGCCAGCAGACAGAAGGTAGCAGAAGGACGGAAGGTAGCAGATGTTTCTCCTACGTGGATTCCCACTTGAGTACCTCGTTCCTTTGCATCGTAATCTCCACGTATAAATAAAAGTCCACTTTTAATAGCCACGATGCCTGCGTCGACAAAGTGGGTGGACGTAAGGGTCGCTCGATTCGCTTTTCAGCCACAAAGTCGAACGGCCCGAGCCTACGAGGTCAGGACAAGTCATTACGACGGCAAAAAGATGCCGTCTTAGGGTTTTAGTGGCAATTCGTACGATCGGGAACATTTAAAATCGCTCAGCCGATGACCGGCAATTGATGTACAAGCTTTCTATGGGTATTAACCAGGTCGTTCCTCGAAGATGGACTCGCATTTATTGTCCTCGGCGGCATCCGAAAGGAAATCCACCTGCCTCTTATATAAACCTGCCAACGTACCCTTACGACCGACCATCCATCCGCCCGTTTATCCATGCCTCCATCCGTCCATTCGTTCATCCGTGAATTCATGCGACAACGCATCGAGTCACAACATTTTACTTCATTCCGTCCGACTGTCAACCGGATTCATGACGTCCGCCTCATTCCCTAAACCATCCACATTTCCGTCACACGGAAAATCCTATTAAGCCACTCTTTCCCCATAATTCGTGTCTCGAATCACCTGAGTTGTCCTTAGGGTGGCTGATTGAACAATGAAACCAACCCGTTGATTGGTCGTAAGAAACGCCCAACAACACCTCTTCTTTTTATGCCAACCGCTTTTGCTGACCGCTTTCGTTTTAACACAGGTGGTGTGAACAATAAACATTGGTGTCTTTGATGTGGTTGCAATGAAGGATCCATCGAGGGGCTGCAAGAAACTGCAGGTGCCCCGAACACAATCCCTCTCTCCCTGGAAAGGCATTATCTCTCGCGATTAGTTGGAAATGATGATGATGATAATGATGACAATGAGGGTGATGATGATGAAAATTATATTAATAATTATTTATTTAATTCTTATTTTAGTTATTATTTTATGACCCCATCTCAAAGCCAAACCCAATGTGATCGTCAAAGAGAAGGCGGAGTGGCCGAGTCATAAAATACTATTAACATGATTTTTTTAACATTTCTTATTATTATTAATAATGATAATAATAATATTATTATTATTATTAATGATAATAATTATTATTAATGATAATAATTATTATTAATGATAATAATAATATTATTATTATTATTAATGATAATAATTATTATTAATGATAATAATTATTATTAATGATAATAATAATTATTAATGATAATATTATATTTAATAATAACTTTATGCCTTATCCAACTAATAATAATAATTATTATTATTGTAATTATTTTAATAATAATTATTATGTCTAATAATTATTATTATTGTAATTATTTTAATAATAATTATTATGTCTAATAATTATTATTAAAATATTAAAAAAGTAATAATAAATAATTATTATTATTATTTATGTTGTTGTTGTTGTTCTTGCTACTATAAAAATATCATATCGTACGTAATGGCCAGCGATATCGTCTCATCGTTTTTACAAAGGAAGGCAGAAATGTCCTCGGAAAGATATTATCTTTCGCGATTAGGTGGAAATGACGATGAAAAAATTATTAATAATTAATAATATTATTGGTAATAAATAATTATTTATCTAATTATTATTTTAGTTGTTATTTTAGTAATTTATCGTTTAAAATTGCTTTAATGGAAAATATGTTCGTGCCTTGTTTAACCTGTCGTAAACCCATTGACCCTTTGAATCTACAAATTTGAGCAGGCGATTGTGAGGGACACGTGATCGATTGGCGGTAAAGTGAGTCAAAAAAAATAAAATTAGAAGCAACAATGTAGGAATATACAGTGAGAAACCACGGCAAAATAATGGCGACGACGACAACGAGGAGGAACCTCTTTTGGTGTCGTGGTATTTGTTGTTTTTATAAATTCAACAGGAATGGCAGGCAACATTGCGTTTATTTTCGGAGACTTCTCTCGTAAATCTACACTTTCATGTTTAATATTAAAGTTTGTTTTAAGAGCATTATGAAGCATTTACTTAAAAGGCTATTTTAATGAGATTTTAAAATTTAATTTTTTTTTCCTAATTTGTTCAGATGTTTTTTGATGATTTAAAGTTTAAATTCAGATAAATTCTCTTGGAGTCGGAGATAAATTCGTTTTTTTTTCCTGGACTTTTCTTTATCTTTGTTGTTAGTAAAATTGATTAAAAATTCATTTGATTTTAAAACACAAAAACAAAAAAAAAGCGCTCAAAAATTGAAATCTAAGATTGGAAGATCGTTGGTAAAGTGCTCGCTTCATCTGGATCGAATTTCAATGACGCAGTTTTAAGACAAAAAAGAAAGAATTTGAAAGAACCTTTCCTAGAATTCTCGGAAATAATGAAGAAATATTCAGTAATAATACATTTATGCAAAAACGGCTTTTTTTTTATTTTGTCACGATAATGTTAATTATTCATTTGATCCCAACAATTCCTGAGCGTGTATTTACGGACATTTTGTATTCCTGGAAAATGATAATAAAGCCAATCGTGCCAATGATTTACGCAGGAGAGGCATCAATTTCAATTCATTCAGATTCTGGTCGGCCATTTTTAAATATTCAAATTTGCACCTGTTGACTTCGTCATTCCACCCTAGGAGAATCCGGAATAACCACCCATATCACACAATTTCTACCCAAACGTTTGTCACTCTACCCGAGGGATGATGAATGGAATTCATGAAGCGTGTTGACTCGTTTGCAACCAGAAACGAGTAGTTGGTTTTAGGAGTTGATGAGCCCCTAGCCATGACGTTCCATGACATTCCATGACATACGATGACAATTTCCGTGACATTCCACGGCAAGTAGTGCGGATTGCAAAAGGGATTGCAAGAAGTGCCAGGGGGCGTGACGATGATATTAAAAGGAGAGATTAGGATGGTCGACCAGAAAATATGCATTAGTAAATAAGTATATATATCTACATATGTTATCATAAGCATCATCATCACCATCATAATTATCATCAACATCTCCAAGTAGTGAACGATCAACTGCGATGATGATGATGATGATGACGACGACGACGATGGTGATGATAATGATGATAGTGATGACGACGACGACGATGATGATGATGATTGAGGAGTGCAGAAGGAAGGAACGGAATGTTGGCTCAGGAAACGCACGGAACCGGATGTCCGTTCGAAGATGTTTTTCCGCTTTCATTGAAGTAGTGGAGATGTTTGTATGTGTCTTTGTATGTTTGTGTTTGTGTTTGTGTATGTTTTGGCTTGTGGTTGTAATTGCTTGTCTTTGCATTTTTATCTGTTTGTATTCTTGAATGTAATAATAATTATTATAATTATAATAATTACTATAATTATAGTAATAAAATGATAATGATAATATTAATATTAATACTAATAATTAAATATAATATTAATGATAAAAAAAATGGTATAATTAAATTGTTTTTGTAATTATAGCGGCACTTTAATTATGTTTCCTGACAAAAGTATCCTGCTGTTTAAGCAGAAAAAATTTCACTCTGACATCCTGTCTCCAACAAATTTCCGTCTCATCAAAGAATTATTTTTTTAAATTTAGATATAGCATTTATAATTATCTCAATAATATGTAAATTGCAATAATTTTTATTGCGATTAGAATTTAATTTCGTGTATTTAGAAATTACAAGTATTTATTTCAATAATATTTTCATCTAAACTGCAGGTTGCAATAATAATAATAATAATAATAATAATAATAATAATAATAATAATAATAATAATAATAATAGTCATAATAATGACAAGAATTAATATTATTATAATTATAATAATAGCCTTGGTACTTCTACTTCCGGGCATTTATGTCGATAATCGAAGTGCGCCTGGAAATGCTTTTTGAAACTGAAATTGGAATTAAATTGGAATTAAATTGGAATTAAATTGTAATTGTAAATATTCTGGAAACTTGAAATGAAAATTGAGGATAGGATTGCGTGCTCCATAATTTCCAGTTTAAG